>JAMPIV010022833.1:0-456190 GCA_024509875.1 Oreohelix idahoensis
GAAAACGCCCAGAGTTTATTCGTTCTCAAAGTCCACTTTAATGTCACACCCTCGCCACGTGACCTGAGTAAACATGACCCGCTGCGTAATTTTGCTTTGTTTGTATTTAAACGAGGCATTCAAATCTTTAGTCTCTATGTACACGGATGGACATTAAACAATTGACGTTAATAGGACACAAATCGGGTCAAAAAGAACTGTCATTGTGCAACTGTGCCTGATAAACGACAGTCTGCTTGAGATAAAAGTATTCACATAGCGGATCTGCTTGACATGAAACGAATAAGCAACAAACACAAGAAAACATTGCGAAATTGGTTGAATTAAAAACAGAAAATGAAGAGATCCTTAAAAGAATTGAAGTAGAAAGACAGGCCATCACATATCAAATAGAACAACACAGAGATACCAAAAAAATAATAAAATCACTAACTGAAATACTAGAGGAAATTCTGCCGGTAATAATCAACAAAACCCTGCAACATTTGGAGATACGAAAGACGATAAAATCAGGAAACACAACAAATAAAGACAAACCAATAGCACACTCGGACCTATAATGTACCTAGTAGTCCTTTTAAGGACTACCAGCAAACTGTTTACATAATGTAAAACTACAACAACAGAGATTGATTGGGGGAAAAAACAAACTATATTGGGAACAAGCAAACGAAAAACGACTATAGACCACAGGAAATTCAATATTTTTCTTTTTACAATTTAATCTGCCTGTCCCGCCATCTCTTTTGGACAGGTCTTTGAAAATGAGGAAAAGATAGTTTACATACAAAGGATTAACTAAAATGTGTGGACACTTTGTCCAATAAGTATAAAGTCACTCTATCTCTCCTGTTGGTGTATTCACAGATTACAACTTTATTATCTAATAGTGTGTGTCATTTGTTAGGAGGGGCTGTAGTTTCATCATGCCCCCTAAACTTCTGGGTATGATTGGAAATACCAAAGTTTATTATAATTGAAGTGTCAGATATACCCAGATGCTAACACATCACCTGGGATTCTTTGTAGAAGGATAATTCAGTATGTCGTTGCAGAAAATATAGATATCTCAGCACGCACAAGCTCCTCCAGCTATCTGCTGACAGCCTAAACGTTTTACCGGAGACTTGTTGGCGTTACACTCACTCATCAGGTTTCCTGTCACCGGCTGGTAACAGGAAATAAAACCTCTGCAATAAAAAACACCCTGGCCTTTTTATATCTGATCACACTTTATTATTATTATTTACATACGGTGGTATGGGGTCAGCCTCGCGTGCATACAGGTGCACTCGCCCCTAATTTTTATATGACTCACACCTTGCTGTGACCACACCTCAGGTCCCTATGGCAGATACGTCACTGTACTTTTACATAGTTTTCCTCAATACAATAACGTGGAGTAACCACATTTCGTTTTGTATGATTTGCTCTTCTTTTTTAAATTATAAACGCTCCATGCATGTGGAACAGTGTTCATGGAACACGGAGGCTTACTAACATATTCTAATACAATAATATTAAAACAACATCATGACAATATACCACAGTTAGATACAGTTCAATGTGAGGACTCAACAATGTCTGCTCCCGGCATGTCCTTCACTTTTCCCAATAGCAGTATCTAACTTTGGCAGTTGTAATAAACATATTAATACATAAAGCATTCTTACCACAATTTCAAGAAATAGTAACAAATAACGCTGACTTGCAAAGAATGGCCTCAGTTTTCCTCTGCACTGCCCAGACTGCTAATTAATTCTTTATTTTATAAATTAACACAGCTGATCTCAGCGTATTTGATAGAAAAAGTTTTTGTCAACTGGCGATGAGCAGTGAAAGCTTTTTGCTAATATCTATTAATACTGGCCAATGGAAAACTTGCGACTACCAGAATTCAAATGTAGTTTTTGAAAAACAAAAAAAATTCCAAACAAACTCTGTGTCTGGTAGTCGATTGGTCAGTCTGCATTAGTTATGCCAATACAAAAAGATGTTTAGTTTTGGTTAACATTTACCTACCGCTCCCCTCTCCTCCTACACTCTTTTTACCCAATCGGATTTGAATTTACTCCAATGCCTCTTTCTAAGCTGGCGTCCCCACTAACGTTATGAAAAAAAACAAGCAGGAACCACAGTCTGTCCGTCTTAGTGTTACTAGACATTTAGTATTTTCTCAATAACTTGGCTAATAATTGGACTACCATATTTTTTAAAACACATTTTTTCTCAGGGGACTCTAAGCTATACTACCATATGATTTTTATGGTCAGTTTCAGTATGGTTTAGATTTTCAATTTTGTCACTGTCAATCGTCAAATAAAAATTTTTCACAAGTCGGCCATCTTCCCCCTCTCATCTCTCTCTAGCATTTATTTTTCAAATAACTAACTTGTTTGAGTGACGTCAGAAATACATTACTTGGCGAGAATTTAAACTGTCTGTGTGTATATATCATCGGGCCGATCCCACCGCGTGTCAAGCGAAGCGGGGTTTTGCGCGGCGGGTGTTAGAATTGGCGTTAATTACTACTGTTGTCTCGTGTTACACTACCAAAAATGTAAGGATTACTACTATTAAAGGCGTTAAAGTTAAAGTATTACGTTAATTCAGACAGTAGTTTGGCGGCACATTTCTGGAAGATCGTTAATTATAAGTCTTGCCGCAGTCTCTATCAGATCGGGCAAAATGTTAAAAATGTTAATTGTACGTCACAAGGAAAGCGAGTAGGTTTATACGGCGGGATCGTTTCTAAGCATTACCATGGCACAAAATTCAGCGCGATGCTGGCGTGTGAGATGCCTATAGTCAGACACAATCGGGCTGGGTTATTTATTATCATAGGACTAAAATCTTACTGAAATGAGCGTTTATCTCGCAGATTTTACTACAGGTATAAAAGCTATATAATTGGCGTAAACAAACCAAAACCTGCATAAGTGTTAAAGATTTCACTTAATACTACTATCAGCGTTATGAGGTGGGGTGATTAGTTCTCTTCCTCGGCACATTTACCGTCTCTAACCCAAGTACGGTACCCACTTACTGCGTGATCACCTGGTTTCACATCCGGTAACTTTGTCTCGAGAAGCAAAAGCGCTTACTCCATAAATTTTCACATTAATTTGACTATAAAAATAAAATAAAATTTTTAAAATTGGAAACAAAATTGTACACCGTTATAACGACAGACCAGCTTGGTCTATATCAAAAGATAACAGCCTATTTGTATTATTTAAATGTTGGCAACACTGGAATTTTGTAAGTTAGAATTGTATTTTGTTAAAAATTGTCAAATTTATGTAGACTAATCAGATTATTACCATCAAGTTTCAAGTTTACACGTTTAATTAAAAATACAATAATAATCATTTAATCGAGTTCTAGAGTGTCGTGATTTGAAATGATAGAAGCTCTGGAGAGCTTTGATATAGATACAATCACAGAAATATGCAACAATATATACAATACAGGATATATACCACACGACATGAAGACATCAGTTTTCATAACATTGCCCAAAAAACCAAATGCAACAGAATGTTCAGACTTCAGAACAATCAGCCTGATGAGTCATGCAATTAAGATACTGCTCAAAATCATACAGGAAAGAATAAAAAGTAAAGTAGACAACGAAATCCAAGAAGAACAGTTTGGTTTTAGACGGAACAGTGGAACAAGAGAGGCAATATTTTGCCTAAGAATATTAGCAGAAAAATATACAGAGGTCCAAAAAAGTATGTATATGTGCTTCATTGACTATAAGAAGGCTTTTGACAGAGTCCATCATGAGAAAATAATTTAATGCCTCAAAGACATAGGTATTGATGGAAAAGATATAAGAATACTCAGTAACCTTTATTGGGAGCAAACTGCCACAGTAAGATCGGGAAGGAATTATTCACCATACATAGACATAAAAAGAGGTGTCAGACAAGGTTGTGTGCTGTCCCCCTGCCTATTTAATTTATACACTGAAAAAATTTTCAGATACAGGAAATACCAGGACTGAACATCAGTGGAAGGTCAATAAACAACCTTAGATATGCAGATGATACCGTGGGATTCAGGTGGCGCGGCAGGTGGCGCGTGACTTTTATATAGCAAAAACGCCAGGTGGCGCGTGACTTTTATATAAGCGCATTAAGGAGGCGCAAGATGGCGGACTTGAGATAACAAGAAGAGGGGTATATGGCGCAAGATGGCGGGATGACTTTTTATACAAGGAAAAATGTGGCAAGATGGCGGACTTGAGATAACAAGAAGAGGTTATATTTAGATAACAAGAAGACGATATATATTTAGACTTTTAGACATATATATTTAGATAACAAGAAGACGATAACAAGAAGAGGATAATAGTTAGACTTTGAGATTTTTAGATAACAAGAAGACGACAACAAGAAGACGATATATTTAGAGGTATTTTTAGATAACGAGAAGAGGCTAATATTTAGACAATATGAAGATATATATTTAGACATATATTTACATAACAAGAAGACGATATTTATAGAACAGTTATACGAACAGTTAGACGAACAGTTATTTTACAACAGTTAGACGAACAGTTAGACATACAACGGACGATATAGGTAACAAAAAAGAATTTTAGTTAATATAGTTTTTATTTTATCAAATACTAAAGGACAACTCTCAATCGCTTGGTAGGTTTCTTCTTCTTCTGTGTAGATTAGGGACATCGGGCAGGTCTGTGGTAGTGGTCGTAGGAAACAAACTCGGGTCTGGTGATACTGGACAGCTAGAGCTCATGTATTCGTCAAACAGGTTAGTGAAGGTGGTAGGTTTCTTCGGGGGTAGATTGGTGACATCGGATAGGTCTGTGGTAGGAAACAAACTCGGTTCTGTTGGTTGGTAACAGCTGGAGTTGATGTACTGGTCAAACGTGGTACTGGTGCCAGTAGTAGGATAGGTATCCGTGCTTGGTGGCTGTAATCGGTCAAATTCGGCGAGGATTTCGCTCTGTAATGTCAACAAATGGTCAAACTCGGATCGAGTTAACGTAATGCCGTGTTTGGTAGGAAATTTGAGGTAGTGTTACGTACATTTATTACGTAAGGGGGTAGTCTTCGGTCCTGCCAAATGTACGCACCAGTCTTGATATAGTTATATTATTTGTGCGGTCGAATGATTCGCGCACTGACGTGCACGAAGCAGTGAGTGTTGCTTTGGGACGCACGGGTAACCTAGTTGAGTAGTTTCTGACGTCATGATTTGAAGGGCAACATGGAACTTGTTTATGTCCATGATTGTTATATTATATTTGTATTCAATGGCATGTTTATGGAAAGCCATTTATTCTAGTGATCTGTATTGGTCTTCAGGTCGAAACCAATAGCAGCAATGTCACGTAAGTTATCGCCCCACTTCTTATTTAAAGCTGTATTATAAGGCCGCTCTAATACTAGTCTAGCGGGAAGATGTTATTCCTAGAATGGATCTACAGAGTCGTTTGCCTTTAGGATTTGTATCGTAGAAGAAGGATTCCTACGAGTGGAAGAAGTTATTGATTACCTTATGCACATGTTTTAATATGCTGTTACAACAATGCCAGAAGCGTGGCATAGAATGGGAGAGGTTAGCCAACTGGAATCTCTAACCTGTTCGTATTATCGTGTATGACTTTGTTTGAAACTATATACTATCTAACGTTATGTTTTGGAGAACGTATGGGATTGTGAAGTATGATATGGAAGATTTTATCCTGGAGTATGAATACGTTACCATGATAGACGTCCTTGAGAGAAGGTCAACGGACTTGAATGAGAAGAATATTATACGGTAACAGTTTGTGATCCTTAGTCACTTGAGTCAGAGGACAATATGGTAGAGAATCTTCAGGAACTTTAAAAGTAATTACCATTATGCTGATGTATGATCTTTGCGCCTGTGACGATGTTAGTCTTGTCCACTCCGTCTGTGTCATGTTGAATAAAATCGATGTACAGTCATCACCGACTTATGTACTGCCAGTACTTGCCCAGTTCACTACTTGTTGAAGTTCGTTGGAAGAATATTGTTGACATTCGTTCATTTTAACCATTCGCGTTTGAAGCTACCTCTTCACCAGTATAAACTGTACTCAACCATAAAACGAACTCAACAGTAATTGGTGCTCCAGTGTGGGGATGAAATCTAGAATTTCACAGGAAACGTACCCTATACAAGTATCAGCAATGGAAGATCTGAACTTTCAAGGCGACAACATCTTAGGATCATCTGAAGATCTGAACTTTCAATGCGACAACATCTTGGGATCATCTCTTAGTCACTATTACGTGCGAGCTGTGGTCTAATACTCAGAACGAAGTATTTTATCCTCAAACGTACATACACGGAGACGAGGCACATTGATTTTTTACCTGCACGCGAGTTAAGTATAACGTGTTCTCCTTATACGCTTTATTACTTTTAGCTGTGCCTTCCGTGATATGTCCATATCTATATTTTACATGTTATATGTGTTGTATTCTTCGTGGGAGGTTGTGAATGGCGACTTAGGACGGGAAAATACCAGTTTCACCACAGGTCCGTCTTAAGTGTTCTGTAGGACATTATTTTGCAGACTTCCCGCAGTGGAATGTTCCTATGCGTGAGCATAGAAGGATCTTTGGTCCACTGTGTCTGGTAGTCTGTGACACCTGACTGTTTTAGCTGTAGTGTCAAGTTTTAATCGTTGTTTTTGGTAGCTATTTTTACTTGTACCTTAGTTTCAGGATGTATTTTGTATGTGATTATTGTCCGTCTCACCTTTCCTGTCGTTCAGTTTTTTACAAAACCTATGTTTTTACACTGTGTTGTCTATTGTCTTGTTGATTATTTGATCGCAGTTATCATCGTAACTCTTTACGACATTCTATTTTTAGTTTCACATTTTTATTTTTATTGGATTTCTGCGACTGTTTTCTATCGTCTTTGATTATCGTGTCTTGTCGGTATTGTTTCTATTGTTTGTCACGTTGTTCATTTCATGACATTTGATTACATAAATTTATTGATTAATAACATATTTAATAATTATATGATAACATTATACCGTTCTAAGGACAGGAACGAAGACCACTAGTTGTAGTAACACTTTTAAATAGTATTATTACATAATAATATTGAATAATGGCTACCTTAGACTATTTCATTAAGCAAGCAAAAGCTCTTCAGATGGCTCCTGATGAAGCAAAAACATTTGCACTTGCAGAATATAGGAAAGCTCAAGAAATAGAAGCCGAACAGAGAAAGTTAGAAACTTTAAGACTAGAAAAACTTCAATTTGAGGCAGATCAAAAACGGATTGAGTCTGAGGAAAATGAGAAAAAAATGAGATTAGCCGCTGAATTAGAAGAGAAACAATTTCAGCGAGAGGCAGAACAGAAGCAAAGGGAGGCTGAAGAAAGACTTAAGATTGAGATGGAAAATAAACAAAAAGAAATGGAAGAGAGGAGATTAATAGCTGAACAAAATGTAAAACGACTTCAGCTTGAGATGGAAGAGAATGAAAAAAAAAAACGACAGCATGAACTAAAATTAGCAGAATCAGAATATGAGAGAATTAGGTTAACTCAGGAATCTAATTCTCATAGAACTTTTGAAAGCCAAACTTCATCCAGACAGGATCATTTTAAGGAAATTCACCTTAAATTACCAAAATTTAATCCCCCGTCTGATGACGTAATATTCTTCCTAGATAGGTTTGAGGCCACTTGTGGGTCTTATAACGTGGATAAAGCGCTATACTGTACATATTTATCCAGATTACTTACAGGGGATGCATTAGCAGTTTATCATACCACCAGCATTGGTGAGAAAAATGACTATAATGCTCTTAGAGCAGCACTTCTGCAAAAATTCCAAATGACAGAAGACGAATATCGTTTAAGATTTCATACATTACTACCTCAATCTGGCAGAAATTTTAGTGATTTTCTGTCACAGATACGACTAACATTAGAAAGATGGATCGAATTATCCAAAATTGAAAAGTCGTATGAAGGTCTCTTCGATTTACTGATGCGCGATAAGGTACTATCGTCTGTAAATCCTACATTTCTCGCATTTTTACACGAACGGAAACCTTTATCAATGAAAAATTTAGAAGAACATGCAAAAAATTTTTGCACTGCTCACCCAACCATGGATCTAAGTAATGCACAGATTAAGAATGAATTGCCTGTTGCTTTTGCAGCACAACAAAACAATTTTTCACGCAATCGTTCTTTTAGTGCTGATAGGTATGTCAATAAGGGAAATAATTACAATTTTAACAATGATAACTTTTACAAAGGGAAGCAATTTCAACAATCTGCTCCATTTAATGTTTCTTGGAACCAAGCTCACAGATCGCGAGATTTTGGTAACAATTATTTTAAAAATAATCAAGGACATTATAATAGACAAAACTGGAGATCAAAATCTCAGGGTCCGCAAAACAGACAAGGTTCTTGGAATAAAAATTTAAAAAAACAGCATAACTTTAATTATACAAACTATCGGACTCGTCCAAATTTTAACTCTAGCAGAAACGACAATTTTGGCAATTTTAATGACAATAATCAAAATCGATCGCGTCGCAGAGATAGATCGTCAAGTAATACGGTTAGACATTCTAATGTCTCTTTAATTGATACACAGGCTAACATTGAACAGGGTAAAGTAGCTGAAACTCACAATGCTATGTCTTGTTCTCTTGATTGTACCCAGGTGAAAGACTGTCCAGAATGCTCGACTCTTTTCCAGCCTAAGGCGATCACGACGCTGCGTTGCGGACATACCTTGCCTAGTCTACCTGCAGTCTGCACAGCCACTCCTGCGTCAGTACACCAGGGACAGGGCTCTCTTAAGTTTAACAGAGGATTTGTTAACAATATTTCATGCTCTCTTTTATTCGACTCAGGTTGTACCACTGTGGGCGTCCGGACTTCGCTGATCGACCCTAGTTGTGCGACGGGCAGGGTTGTGAAATGTGTGACGTTTGGCGGAACTGTGGAAACATTTCCCACAGCCATTATAACACTTCATACACCATTTTTTTCAGGACAGATCCAGGCTTGTCTTCTTCCAAATCCAATTTGTGATTTAATACTTGGTCGCATACATGGTATTAAAGAGTGTTCACCTCAACAAATTGCTGAATGGGAAGAGCGACATATTCAAACTGCAAATGCAGTAGTGACTAGAGCGCAAGCTACTAATATGTCGCATGATACACCTATTGAACCTACAGTTCATACCACTTGTGATGATGATGCTCCTATTTCACGGGAGTTGTTTGCTACATTGCAAAAAAATGAAATTCATTAAAAAAAATTTTTCAGTATGTTAACAAAAATAATACAAGCAACAAACTTGCAAAATCTAGACATGACTTTATACTTAAAAATGGGATTTTGGTTAGAGTAATACGTGAAAAGGATTCATCCTTATGTTATCAGATCTTAGTCCCATCCTGTATGAGATCTCGTATATTACGACATGCGCATGACTCGCAATGTGCGGGCCATATGGGTTTTTCGCGTACCAAATCCAGAGTGCTTTCTGCATTCTACTGGCCAGGCGTCCATAGGGACATCACTCTCTATTGTCGGTCCTGTTTGATATGTCAGGAAGTTAAGGTACGGGGTCCATTTCATGCGGCTCCTATTCAAGCTGCGGACATCCCGATTAGACCATTTGATAAAATGGCCATTGACATTATTGGTCCGATACTTCCATCTGCTAGAGGGCATACGCATATCCTTACGTGCATTGATATGTGCACTCGTTGGCCTGAGGCCATCCCTCTCAAAAACACTTCATCTGCCAGTGTAGCAGAGGCATTGATGTTAATCTTCTCACGCATTGGTTTTCCACGGAAAATCTTGTCGGATCATGGGGTTCAGTTCATTTCTGAATCCATGTCTCAAGTTATGAAGACATTAGGTATAGACAGATCTCTTAGTTCTATTTATCATCCGATGTCAAATGGGTTAATTGAGCGTCTCAATAGGACACTCAAGCAGTTGTTGGGTAAGATGACTCAAGACCATCCCCAAGACTGGGATCGGGTCCTACCCGCTTGTCTCTTTGCGTATCGCGAGGTACAAAATCAAGCAACGGGGTTTTCTCCATTCCAGCTTGTTTTTGGCATGCAACCACGCGGTCTGATGTCGTTAATCCACGACTTATTGGTTGATGAGAATATTGAAGAGGAAACTCAATCCTCTTATGAGTATGTGATCTCTCTGAGAAAGAGAATCATAGATGCTTGTAGACTAGCTACTGCATCATCTGAACAAGCCAAAGAAAAAGCTCGTCTATTTGCAAACAAGTATAGACGTCTTCGCCAGCTCATACCTGGTGATGAAGCTTTTGTCTTACTACCTACGCATAACAATCGTCTTTTAATTACCTGGAGAGGTCCTTTCAGGATCATCTCAAGAATATCCGATGTCGACTACATCGTTGATGTTAATGGTAAACATAAAACCTTCCACATTAACATGTTGAAGGAGTATTACTCACGTCCTGATTATCTACATTCAGTGTTTCAGGCAACTGACGATCCTACACCACCTATTCAACACTATTCTAGTTTGTCAGTCATCCAAGAAGAGGAATCTTCTTTCGATGATGTACAACTACCAATACCAGTTGTACCACTCCATTCCACTGAGAAATGGAATGATGTTACGATCTCATCTACTCTTTCGGCTGATCAACGTCAGCAAGTCTCTAATATTCTACACTCGTATGAGGATGTCCTCACTGACATCCCAGGTCATACGTCAGTCATCCAACATGACATTATTCTGACTGACGATACGCCTATTCGAGTTCGCCCATATCCTATTCCTTTACACTTTCGTGATAAGGTTGATAAGGAATTGGATGAGATGCTCCAATTAAATATAATTGAACCATCTTCATCTCCATATTCTTCTTCCATGGTAATCATTAGGAAGAAAGACAACAATATACGTCTTTGCGTAGATTACAGGAAATTAAACAAAGTTACAAAATTCGATGCGGAACCATTACCTCTTTTAGATGACTTATTGGAGAGATTATCTCATGCTACATTCTTTTCGAAATTTGACCTTTCAAAGGGATATTGGCAAGTGCCACTCACTCCTAAAGCAAAGCCATTCACCGCTTTCTCGACACCACGGGGTCTTTTTCAATGGAATTTTATGCCATTCGGGTTAATGAATGCGCCAGCTACCTTTGTATGCATGATGCGCCTCATATTGTCTCATCGTCCCGATGTCATTACTTATATAGATGACATCTGTCTTTTCAGTGACTCTTGGGATGAACATATTCAGGGTTTAAAATCTTTACTTTCTACCTTACGGGATTATAACTTAACAGCGAAACCTTCAAAGGCTTTTGTCGGTTTTCATGACATCTCCTTTCTTGGTCACCGTATAGGTCGCGGTTTAATGTATACAGAAGACAGTAACGTCTCTAAAATTTTAAACATCTCAGCACCTAAGACAAAAAAAACAAGTGAGGTCGCTCTTAGGACTAATACAGTTCTATTCTAAATTCATCCCTCATTTGTCTACTATAACTGCACCTCTTTCTTCGTTACTAAAAAAAGGCACATCTAATGTAATAAAGTGGTCGCAGGATCACCAAACGGCTTTAGACTATATAAAACAATTTTTTTCAAATAAGCCTTTTTTAAGGTTGCCTAACAAAGATCTCACCTTTGTTCTTCGCAGTGATGCTTCTTCCTACGCTATTGCGGCAGTTTTGATGCAGGAATACGGAGGCACCTTATTTCCGGTTATGTACGTATCCAGAAAGCTCACAACGAGCGAGATGAAATATTCCGTTCTGGATAAAGAGCTCCTTGCTCTTGTCTGGGCAATCACTAAACTGGATCGTTATCTCCTCGGATCACACTTTGTGGTGGAGTCTGACCAGAAAGCTCTTACAGCACTGAACACAGGGAACGTTAAGTCATCAAAGTCAGCGCGTTACGCTATAGAGCTTCAACCGTTCCATTTTGAGATACGAGCTATTCCTGGAGTGCAGAATGTGTTCGCAGACTGTCTATCAAGATGCCCAAGTGAACGTGTCGAAACTAAACCACTTCCAGATGGTGAAACATCCTCACCGAAACATGAATAACTTTGTACATTGTTATTGATACTATATTAACGTTTTCTTAGTACGCGAACATTGGTACTACAGTAACTTTTTATTAATATGGCAACATTGTTAAGAGCTACAAATATACATTTGTTATTCCTATGGAACATATTACACTACATGGCGTGTGCGAGAATATATTTTATCTTGTATGGAACATTCAGTACATCGTCGCGTCTATTACTAACTAGTTACAACTGAACATTGACAATGAGTGATACTGGAATTATTTAGAATATATTGTTAACTAGTTATTTGTTAGTAATTAAGGAATATATAAATTAGATTAATTCAACTTAATCTATTTGATTGATTATAAATCACACATCTACTAACTTTATTAGTTTCTCGCAATACGTGTATTCACGTATCCCACTACATGATATCTCACTTTTAGATAACTAGTCAAACTTACTAGTGTTAGAAAATAGTAAGTGTGTGTTGCTTCTTAAAGTGTTTAATTATGCTTTGTTTCATTTTGCATGTTGTATTTTAAAATTTTTCTGTTTCATTGATTCTCTTGTCATTGATCATCATCAGTGTTGCTGTTCATTTTCATTTTTGAAATCATATGTTTCAAATTTTTTTTGAAAACTTAGTTGAATTTTATTATCATTTTTTTTTTATGGTTTCTTCATTTTCATTTTTCAACTTGTTTTACTTCGAATATTACCACATCGTTCCAAAGTAGGTCGAGTGTGGATGTGTGCTTTAATGCATACTGTCATTTAGTTATATTGATTTCAATTTAATATTCTTTTCTTAATATGATATAACTTTATGCATTTCATATCTTGTTGTAGTTCTGACTCACCTCTCTCGGGTACTTAGTTCGAAAAAAATTAATAGAATTAATTTTTTTAAGGGGAGGTGATAAGGTAGCTGTTACGTACATTTATTACCTAAGGGGGTAGTCTTCGGTCCTGCCAAATGTACGCACCAGTCTTGATGTAGTGATATTATTTGTGCGGTCGAATGATTCGCGCACTGACGTGCACGAAGCAGTGAGTGTTGCTTTGGGACGCACGGGTAACCTAGTTGAGTAGTTTCTGACGTCATGATTTGAAGGGCAACATGGAACTTGTTTATGTCCATGATTGTTATATTATATTTGTATTCAATGGCATGTTTATGGAAAGCCATTTATTCTAGTGATCTGTATTGGTCTTCAGGTCGAAACCAATAGCAGCAATGTCACGTAAGTTATCGCCCCACTTCTTATTTAAAGCTGTATTATAAGGCCGCTCTAATACTAGTCTAGCGGGAAGATGTTATTCCTAGAATGGATCTACAGAGTCGTTTGCCTTTAGGATTTGTATCGTAGAAGAAGGATTCCTACGAGTGGAAGAAGTTATTGATTACCTTATGCACATGTTTTAATATGCTGTTACAACAATGCCAGAAGCGTGGCATAGAATGGGAGAGGTTAGCCAAATTGAATCTCTAACCTGTTCGTATTATCGTGTATGACTTTGTTTGAAACTATATGCTATCTAACGTTATGTTTTGGAGAACGTATGGGATTGTGAAGTATGATATGGAAGATTTTATCCTGGAGTATGAATACGTTACCATGATAGACGTCCTTGAGAGAAGGTCAACGGACTTGAATGAGAAGAATATTATACGGTAACAGTTTGTGATCCTTAGTCACTTGAGTCAGAGGACAATATGGTAGAGAATCTTCAGGAACTTTAAAAGTAATTACCATTATGCTGATGTATGATCTTTGCGCCTGTGACGATGTTAGTCTTGTCCACTCCGTCTGTGTCATGTTGAATAAAATCGATGTACAGTCATCACCGACTTATGTACTGCCAGTACTTGCCCAGTTCACTACTTGTTGAAGTTCGTTGGAAGAATATTGTTGACATTCGTTCATTTTAACCATTCGCGTTTGAAGCTACCTCTTCACCAGTATAAACTGTACTCAACCATAAAACGAACTCAACAGGTAGGATTCACCAAAATATTTTCGCACGTGCAGTAAAGGTTGACCTCGGTAAACACTTACAGACGCAGCCTTCAGACCACTAGCCAAAGGTTTAAGCATTTCATCACTTCTCTTGATGTAGACCCAGTTGGTGGGAGCAGTCATTTTCAACGAGATGTATCTGTCGTTATCACTGCGTTAATAAAGTATGAGTGTCTTCCAAGTGTTTATATGCAGGAATACCAGTTCAATCTGGTTTTTTTAGGCGTGCCCTAGCTAGGATTTGATTCGTCGAACATTGATCGTGTGAACAGACTCGTGTGTTAGCCAGGACATGATTCGTCGCTGTATTGCGTGGGAACAATGACACATGGACGTGTTGGGGAGAAATCCGATAGCAAAAAATACACACACCTGTCTATTGTCTATGAAAGCCATCTGGTGGTTCCTCTGACTAATCGAAAAATTAATCGATCGTTGGCGTGTTGTCTAGCCGAAAAGGGTAGTAGCACGCGTTGCATAGTACCACCTCGTGTTTTGATCAAGATGAAATAAATGGCGTAGAGCCCGAAAACGTTGGTGACTACATCTTGTAAATGTCTGGCGTTGTAGTTAACAGGTCGAGTAGAGTTTCTGGCTATAAAATTAATCAAGTCCGAGTGTGTGGGTGGTAGGCCAAAAGAATCAAAATATTCAAAAGTACCAAGTCCGTTATAATATAGAGCGACCCAGTGGTCACCCGGGCGATAGCTAGGATCAGTGTTGATGACGAAAGCAGCCGTCTTGGTCGGATCGATGCGTAGAGGTAATTGGTCACGAGCTAACACTTTAACGAGCCCAGTTCGTTTAACAAATATGTCTGACAGGAGGATGGTGCGTATCTCGTCTGTATTCATTGTCTAAGTGGTGTAGTCTGTCAAAACTTGGCGTGATTTCGAGATCTCCAAGATCGAGTCTTGCTCGGCGTAGACGAGGACCTGTAATGGTTCGGGTGTGACCTCGGCGAATTTAAGTTCTACTGAGACTGGGCCCGACTTGGCCATCTCAAACTGGTCACCGTCTAGTAGACTGGGGGTGAGGTCAAAGGCGTAACCGTGCTTAAAATATCTATACTCGAGGTCGTTGCCGGCGTCTTTACCAACCAGTTCCATAGCTAGATTCGTCGCGAAGAAGGCTCTTACGTACTGGTTGTGTTCATAATCCATGGACAAAGGCTTGCCACTGACTGTTCTGCCGTCCGCGCTGACATTCAAATATATCAGACCAAAGGTAGCGAAATTGAACGGATTAGACGTGTACGACCCGTTAAAAGCGGACGAAGTGACTAGTCCAATCACGATCTGTGTAGGTGTTTGACTGAGAAACAGATTATCCTGCATGTGCGATAGCATACCTCTAGGGATAGAGAAAGTTTTTAGCACAACGCGTTTCAAGGGGTACTTGGCATTACCTCGCACCAAGGCTTTCTCGTGGGCTAGAGAGACGGCGGGGTTTAATTTGGCTTTCCGGACAACCAAGGCCGCATAAGTTATAATAGATTTATATCCAGCGGTGGGGTCGTGTCCCAGCACGTTGAAGGCATCTTTAGACGGGGTGAGTTTTACTTTAACTGTCACACCATTTAACAGGTAACGATCTTGAGCGAAGATATCTGAATGTAAACGACCCATCATATCAATCTCCTGAGAACCAGCCGCTATATGTCGACGCAGTCTTAACCCGTTGTTATTGTCACCAATTGTTTCCGTAATAAAATTTGGCGTGTCTTTGTAAAACAGAGCCGATGTCAGATGGCCTCGTTTGGGTTCCTCCCCGTAATTCAACGTGGCTTCCAGGTAAGCTCTATAAGGGTAGGTGTTCTCGCTGGGTGTAATCAGCGTGTCGTTCAGTGAAACGTCGACTTGGGAGAATAAACTGTGCAGGTAATAGTTGATCGGAGCCACCTCCGCATCAGCGGGTAATGCGCCGCCATTAGCTAACGTAACTTTGGCGCGCACGTGCAGAAAAGTATTGAACAAATCTAGATATTCCTCACCGTTTCCCGATATTACAAATTCCACTGGGGCTCCGGGGGCTAAGGCGGCCAACGGATGTATCTCCACAAATTGTCCCTCTTCGACGGCTGTCTGCGTTGGTGGTACGCTAAACAAATCTAGACCACTGTGAAGACACTCGCACGAGTTGGGGTGAATAAGCGCCATCATTCAAATATATCAGAGTACCTTCGCTTCTTCTGGTGAGAATGAGAAGGTCGAGCTCGGTTACTGCGTTTTATGCGTTTCGGCTCGCCAGGTGGGGCAGCTCTCGTTTTTCTTTTTCTTCTAAGCCCGCTACCCGATTGGTTAGTGGTGAGGTGTTCAACGCCTCCCTGTAATAAACGTTGACCCGACTCCTTGGCTCGTTCGCGAAATGCCTCGCCAACATTTCTGCCGACTAACGCATCGCTCGCGACCTGTAGACCGGTCCCAAGCCCTTCTCTGAGTAAAGCTTTGCCTCCAGTTTTTAACCACGGGAGAACCATGCGACCGAGCCCGCCGAAAAAACTACCCAAACCATGTCCTCTTTGACTTCTGCCTCCGATAAACACTGGCATCCCGTGGCCAGCTTGGTTGCAGTAAAACTCCTCATACATCTTGGGGTTTCGTCGGATGGGTACGTGTCTGACCATTTTTTTCTAGTCAAAATCAAACCGTCTGTGAGTTCGGAAGTGTAGTGTCAACACCGAAGCTCCGCTAGTGAATGGGATAGTCTTACCCTGATCGTTAGTTAAAAGGATTTCCACCGCGTCAAACGAAAAACGGCTCAGGGGTACGTAATGTGGTTTGTCGTAAATCCTAAAAACAGAAGCAGTAGTCCTATCCAAAATAGGAACAATCCGTAACAAAGGGACAGAGGCATCTCCAACCGGTCTCGCCGCTACGAGATCGCAGTACACGTATACATTTTTCATGTCGCTATCCATTTGTACTTCAGTCTCACCTCGTAGTATTGGGTCGATGTCTGTGGCGAGCGAGGCAGGAAAACCTAACATGTGTTTCAACGTCTCGCTAATTCTAACTTCAACCTCCGGATCATACAGATTCAAGGTGGCCTTATTATTGTTAAAATGGAATCTAACTCGGGCTTTTTCATCCACATCCGTGGCTAAAAGCAAACGATTCAACTCGTCGATCAGCGTGTCGGGTGACGTGTATAGACCAGCGGGTAACGTGAGTACCATAGACTCATCTTCTTTGTTGGGAAAGTAATGTATCCATACATCATCCTCTAACACGTTAAAATAACTTTTGGGAAATTGAATCTCAACCAAACCAACCTCGTAACGCGAAGTCAAGTCTATAGTCTGTGGCAATTTGACGAAAAAGTGACCGGCGTTATTGTTTGGGTATATTTTCATCGAGGCATTGCTGGGTAAAGTCACGTAAAAACTCATCCTATCTTAGGGTTAGGTAACATGTAACCCAGACAACTGCTCATTAAAGCGATCCAAAACTTCCCGTCTGGTCCCTCTGCGTTGCTCCGACTCAAATTGAATTACGAGACACCGATGACGACATATATAACGATCATCTGACAGATGAAAACGATCTCTAGTCGCGGGACTAGTTTCCCAAAAAAAGGCCAGAACGAGGTTCTCGCGGTCTTGGGAGGGGGTGGCCGCAAAACTGGGGTGCTCACGTCTTCTTCAATATCCATCAGTCTCGATATCTCGCTAGTTGTTTGAACGAAATGCAGCTGTTGAATGAGAAGTTATAACCGAACCATTTGACTAAATATTCTTTTACACCCCTGACACCTCGGCGTTCCTCCAAAATGGACTCGATTCGATAAACTATCTTGTCGCCGACTCGCTGTAGCTCTTCTTGGTAAAAAGAACCCTTCAATTCCTCATTCGAATCATCTTTAAGGACGTACGTGACCGGTCTTGTTTGGTTTAGTCGACTGATCGTAAACAACTCTTCTGTCCACGCCGGCGTATAACCCTTTTTAAAAGTTTGTCTGGCTTGGGCGAACCGCACGCGATCACCAGCTTTAAAATAGACTTTTCTACCGATGACGTCAGGGGTCGAATACAACGTACGCCACACTTCTTCTTGATTGCTCGGGGTAACTTCCACCGGTGCCATCTTAATACTCCGATGATACGAATAATTGTAGTTGTGGACCAGTTGTTGTATCACGTCGACGTAGCGAAGACTGTTGGTTTTGGTAAAGTAACGCCACGTTTTTTCTTTGAGGGTTCGATTAAACCTCTCGACGATAGCTGTTTTGGTATCCTCATTCTCCGTAGTGAAGAAATGTACACTTTCGTTTTTAAGAAACTTTAAGAATGTTTTGTTGACAAACTCACTGCCTTTGTCTGTTTGAAAATTTATCTGTTTGCGACTGTTAAAAATTGTCTTTACCACTGCTACTAACGCTGTCCCAGTCTTGTTTTTCAGAGGAACAGCCCAAGCGAATTTACTAAACACGTCAATACACGTTACTAGATAGGAAAACCCATCGTTGAATTTCTTTAAACCACGCAAGTCAATTAAATCAGCCTGGAACTGTTGATCGATACCACCCGCAATGGTCGTACGTCGTTTAAATCTTCTGCGCACCGGTTTGTGTAGGGTGTAGGTGTCCTGATGGCCTAACCACTCTTCAATTTTTTTACGACTAAGTTTGGTGGTACGTTGTAAGGCGGTGACTCCGCCATAAGATCCGGGGCGTTTCGGATCGTAGTAATGTTGTTTTAAAAGCTTATTCACTTCTTTGGCCATGGTTCCCACTTTGGTGTCTTTTTCCTTCTTCTGGGCGAATACGATGATGATTCTCGCAATTTACTGGCCACCACCTTTTTTCGATTAGTGGGTGTGATTGGTGGGGACTGAGGAGTTTTGTCGACGATCTCATCTTTAAGTACAGTGGGTTGTTCGTTGGTTTGTAATGGTGGTGGTTGTTTAATATCCCCGAGACCCAGAGGTACGTGACTGTACTGTTCTAGTCGAGTCAAATAACGCTGTAGTGTTTGTTGGTAAAGTCTAGCCTTGTCAGTCAGTGGCAAATCTTCTCTTGCCAAGACTAGTTGCATTTGAGTATCCAATTCTCCCAAGTTATCTCTTAGAGCATCGGGTGGTCTATAAGGTTTTTGAGCCTCTAACAAACGAGGATCCATCAAAATCATTTTCTTAGCCATCTAAAAGAGCCCTCTTAGTACAGTTAGTATTGGTGTAAGGAGAGCGGTTAAAAATCCTCCAGTTTGTAAAAATTGTTTTCGTCTTTTGAGCGACAATTTTTTTCTTGGTAATCGCTCGCAGGGAGTTTTTGTAACGACGCATACGTCTCTTCTGATGGGTGTCAGTGTAACGTTACCTTTTAAAACGTTGTGACAACATTCACAGAGTGTTCCTACCAGCTCGGGTGATGCTGTTTTCATAACAGCCTTGATGACTGGTGGTTTGGCTGTACGTAGAAATTTTAACATGTCAGCATGTCTTTTTACTTTTTCTCCCATCTCGTTACTTGGGTAAGTAAACAATATGTTGTTCCTCTGGGAATATGTGCGAACGAAGTCTCAAATTGTCTGGTTTTTCTTGGCGAAGATCGATTACCAAATAGCCATGTGGGACCGATGTCGCGTCTTTAAAACTCTCTTGGACATAGGCAGTTTGACCTGGGTACATCTGTTTGGCTAGATTAACAATCTGCGACCCATCGCGTGGATTTTTGAAAAGCACTATGTAATGAGAATTCAAACTAATGGTTCTGTGTTCTTTGTTCTTGCCAAATAAATTTTGCACGAGAAAAAATACGCTTACATTTTTATGATGACTTTTTGTGTGAATAATTTAGTTATTCGTTCATCTGTTTCGTTCATGAGGTCATCGATAATTACCAACCGTTTCTTATCACCTGTCCACTGCTCAATATCGGGCAGTAATTCTATAAACTGAACTCCAGTCATGGAATTGTATAGGGGTTGCCACTCGCTGTAACAATATATAATCTCATCGGGTACGGCTGTTACCATATCCTTGATATGTGTTAGGAAACGCTGGACAAAAACAGTCTTTCCAGTGCCAGTTGGCCCTGAGATTAAACACGTAAACGGATGGACCCAACGTGTGTCCATTGTTAATAATGATAGTTCACACTTACAACCAGTTATTTTATATCAAAGACACAACGTGCAAACATTGTGATAACCACTTTTCAAGAACGTAAGATTCGTGCAACATTGTGAGAATCACTGTTCTACAATGTGGGAACCTTTGGTGTAAAAAAAATGTGTGAATCATGCTAAAAAATGTGAGAACCCCTGATACCAACATGTATTGAGAATCACTGTGTAAAACATTGTGAGAATCGTTCAAAAAAAAAAAATGTAAGAACTCAACCAACCAATACGAGAACCCCTGATACCAACATGTATTGAGAATCACTGTTCAAGAATTTGAGAATCACTGTGTGGTCAAGAACATGACAATCCCTGGAATATGTTTAAAAGTGTATGTTTTCGAAATTCGTGTGTTAGCATAAATATCTCTGGGCATTTTGTTAAAGTCCTATATATCATTTTTTAAAGAATGGTGGATGTCTTCATCTGTAGCATTTTTACATTTAACTTTAATATATATGTTCTTATCTAAAAATATGTGTGTCTCTCGCTAGGAAAAAGTCTAAAGAATATATCCAACAGTTTAAATCTCTCTCTCTCTCTCTCTCTCTCTCTCTCTCTCTCCCTCTCTCTCTCTCTCTCTCTCTCTCTCTCTCTTTGTTTGGTACATTTCTTTTTAGTTATCATATATATATTTTAAAGCTTGCTTTTTAAAGATATCATTTGTATCTTATTAAGTTCTGGATATATTTTTATATATTAGTATTATTCAACACCCGTATTTTGAAACAATATATATTTTTATATACAGAGGGACATTATCACATATTCTAGTGTTTTGTAAACCGTTGTTAAAATTGTCGTAACGTTCTGTCCCCTTCCGGCAACAAGACACGTACGCTAAACAAATAAATGTTCGGAATATTATGATAGAACGTGCTACAAGTCGATTCAAATTATTCACATCTGTCTGTAAGTAAATAATTACTAGCGGTTTTTGCTATTGATCAATAATCGTACGTGCCAAATCAGACATTTAGACCAACAGTATTGTTTGTCTAATTATTTTATTACCATGTGAAACAAGCTGTTTCAGAACAGGTGTTATTTTCATCTGCAGTGAGTAAATATTACAGACTTCTTAAACAACGAAAATAATAATTACTCTTTCCCGTTCGATCAATATTACGTGATAATTTACAACTGTTTGCGAGCCGGTGACCAGCTGTGTACACATTAGTCGCCCATCGAGGCCCGTTATTGTCTGAACTCACCTGTTTTACGCGCGCGCACTTTTTTGTAATATAATGAGACATATTGTCTCTAGGCATCTCATTCAAATGACAATCCCCGAAGCGGACACATCTCTGAAAGACCAAACTTCTGAAAAAAGAACCACTTGTTTTGTCATATCAATTGACTGTTACATCGTAAGTATTTGTTTATTCGTCTGTTAAATATATTTCTATCGTTTTCTGTATTTAAAAGATATATGTCTGTGAATGATTAAGGATGTTCTGTGTTAGGATGTTAAATATTTTAACTACCTATTATAGGGAAAAAACGAATACACAGATATATATTTTTGTTTAAATATTTAACATCCTAACACAGAACATGCTTAATCATTCACAGACATATATCTTCGCTTACCAAGAAAAAATTGTCGCTCAAAAGACGAAAACAATTTTTACAAACTGGAGGTTTTTTAACCGCTCTCCTTGGCCCAATACTATCTGTACTAAGAGGACTCTTTTAGATGGCTAAAAAAATGATTTTGATGGATCCTTGTTTGTTAGAGGTTCAAAAACCTTATAGACCACCCGATGCTCTAAGAGATAACTTGGGAGAATTGGATACTCAAATGCAACTAGTCTTGGATCGACAAGATTTACCACTCGGTGACAAGGCTAGACTTTATCAACAAACATTACAGCGTTATTTGACTCGACTAGAACAGTACAGTCACGTACCTCTAGGTCTCGGGGATATTAAACAACCACCACCATTACAAACCAGCGAACAATCCACTGTACTTAAAGATGAGATCGTGGACAAAACGCCTCAGTCCTCACCCGTCACACCCACTAATCGAAAAAAGGTGGTGACCAGTAAATTGCGAGAAACATCGTCGTATTCGCTCAGAAGAAGGAAAAAGACACCAAAGTGGGAACCATGGCCAAAGAAGTGAATAAGATTTTAAAACAACATTACTACGATCCAAAACAACCTGGTTCGTATGGTGGAATCGCCCCCTTACAACGTACCACCAAACTTAGTCGTAAAAAAATTGAAGAGTGGTTAGGCCATCAGGACACCTACACCCTACACAAACCGGTGCGCAGAAAATTTAAACGACGTACGACCATTGCAGGTGGTATCGACCAACAGTTCCAGGCTGATTTAATTGACTTGCGAGGTTTAAAGAAATTCAACGATGGGTTTTCCTATCTAGTAACGTGTATTGACGTGTTTAGTAAATTCGCTTGGGCTGTTCCGTTGAAAAACAAGACTGGGACAGCGTTAGTAGCAGCAGTAAAGACAATTTTTAACAGTCGCAAACCGATAAATTTTCAAACAGACAAAGGCAGTGAGTTCGTCAACAAAACATTCTTAAAGTTTCATAAAGATGAGAAAGTCCATTTCTTCACTACGGAGAATGAGGATACCAAAGCAGCTATCCTCGAGAGGTTTAATCGAACCCTCAAAGAAAAAACGTGGCGTTACTTTACCAAAACCAACAGTCTTCGCTATGTCGACGTGATACAGCAACTGGTCCACAACTACAATTATTCGTATCATCGGAGTATTAAGATGGCACCGGTGGAAGTTACCCCGAACAATCAAGAAGAAGTGTGGCGTACTTTGTACTCGACCCCTGACGTCATCGGGAGAAAAGTCTATTTTAAACCCGGTGATCGCGTGCGGATCGCCCAAGCCAGACAAACTTTTAAAAAGGGTTATACGCCGGCGTGGACAGAAGAGTTGTTTACGATCAGTCGACTAAACCAAACAAGACCGGTCACATACGTCCTTAAAGATGATTCGGGTGAGGAATTGAAAGGTTCTTTTTACCAAGAAGAGCTGCAACGAGTCGGTGACAAGATAGTTTATCGAATCGAGTCCATTTTGGAGGAACGGCGAGGTGTCAGGGGTGTAAAAGAATATTTAGTCAAATGGTTCGGATATAACTCGTCATTCAACAGCTGGATTTCGTCCAAACAGCTAGCGAGATATCGAGACTGATGGATATTGAAGAAGACGTGAGCACCCCAGTTTTGCGGCCACCCCCTCCCAAGACCGCGAGAACCTCGTTCTGGCCTTTTTTTTGGGAAACTAGTCCCGCGACTAGAGATCGTTTTCATCTGTCAGATGATCGTTATATATGTCGTCATCGGTGTCTCGTTATTCAATCTGAGTCGGAGCAACGCAGAGGGACCAGACGGGAAGTTTTGGATCGCTTTAATGAGCAGTTGTCTGGGTTACATGTTACCTAACCCTAAGAAAGGATGAGTTTTTACGTGACTTTACCCAGCAATGCCTCGATGAAAATATACCCAAACAATAACGCCGGTCACTTTTTCGTCAAATTGCCACAGACTATAGACTTGACTTCGCGTTACGAGGTTGGTTTGGTTGAGATTCAATTTCCCAAAAGTTATTTTAACGTGTTAGAGGATGATGTATGGATACATTACTTTCCCAACAAAGAAGATGAGTCTATGGTACTCACGTTACCCGCTGGTCTATACACGTCACCCGACACGCTGATCGACGAGTTGAATCGTTTGCTTTTAGCCACGGATGTGGATGAAAAAGCCCGAGTTAGATTCCATTTTAACAATAATAAGGCCACCTTGAATCTGTATGATCCGGAGGTTGAAGTTAGAATTAGCGAGACGTTGAACACATGTTAGGTTTTCCTGCCTCGCTCGCCACAGACATCGACCCAATACTACGAGGTGAGACTGAAGTACAAATGGATAGCGACATGAAAAATGTATACGTGTACTGCGATCTCGTAGCGGCGAGACCGGTTGGAGATGCCTCTGTCCCTTTGTTACGGATTGTTCCTATTTTGGATAGGACTACTGCTTCTGTTTTCAGGATTTACGACAAACCACACTACGTACCACTGAGCCGTTTTTCGTTTGACGCGGTGGAAATCCTTTTAACTAACGATCAGGGTAAGACTATCCCATTAACTAGCGGAGCTTCGGTGTTGACACTACACTTCCGAACTCACAGACGGTTTGATTTTGACTAGAAACAAAATGGTCAGACACGTACCCATCCGACGAAACCCCAAGATGTATGAGGAGTTTTACTGCAACCAAGCTGGCCACGGGATGCCAGTGTTTATCGGAGGCAGAAGTCAAAGAGGACATGGTTTGGGTAGTTTTTTCGGCGGGCTCGGTCACATGGTTCTCCCGTGGTTAAAAACTGGAGGCAAAGCTTTACACAGAGAAGGGCTTGGGACCGGTCTACAGGTCGCGAGCGATGCGTTAGCCGGCAGAAATGTTGGCGAGGCATTTCGCGAACGAGCCAAGGAGTCGGGTCAACGTTTATTACAGGGAGCCGTTGAACACCTCACCACTAACCAATCGGGTAGCGGGCTTAGAAGAAAAAGAAAAACGAGAGCTGCCCCACCTGGCGAGCCGAAACGCATAAAACGCAGTAACCGAGCTCGACCTTCTCATTCTTACCAGAAGAAGCGAAGGTACTCTGATATATTTGAATGATGGCGCTTATTCACCCCAACTCGTGCGAGTGTCTTCACAGTGGTCTAGATTTGTTTAGCGTACCACCAACGCAGACAGCCGTCGAAGAGGGACAATTTGTGGAGATACATCCGTTGGCCGCCTTAGCCCCCGGAGCCCCAGTGGAATTTGTAATATCGGGAAACGGTGAGGAATATCTAGATTTGTTCAATACTTTTCTGCACGTGCGCGCCAAAGTTACGTTAGCTAATGGCGGCGCATTACCCGCTGATGCGGAGGTGGCCCCGATCAACTATTACCTGCACAGTTTATTCTCCCAAGTCGATGTTTTACTGAACGACACGCTGATTACACCCAGCGAGAACACCTACCCTTATAGAGCTTACCTGGAAGCCACGTTGAATTACGGGGAGGAACCCAAACGAGGCCATCTGACATCGGCTCTGTTTTACAAAGACACGCCAAATTTTATTACGGAAACAATTGGTGACAATAACAACGGGTTAAGACTGCGTCGACATATAGCGGCTGGTTCTCAGGAGATTGATATGATGGGTCGTTTACATTCAGATATCTTCGCTCAAGATCGTTACCTGTTAAATGGTGAGACAGTTAAAGTAAAACTCACCCCGTCTAAAGATGCCTTCAACGTGCTGGGACACGACCCCACCGCTGGATATAAATCTATTATAACTTATGCGGCCTTGGTTGTCCGGAAAGCCAAATTAAACCCCGCCGTCTCTCTAGCCCACGAGAAAGCCTTGGTGCGAGGTAATGCCAAGTACCCCTTGAAACGCGTTGTGCTAAAAACTTTCTCTATCCCTAGAGGTATGCTATCGCACATGCAGGATAATCTGTTTCTCAGTCAAACACCTACACGGATCGTGATTGGACTAGTCACTTCGTCCGCTTTTAACAGGTCGTACACGTCTAATCCGTTCAATTTCGCTACCTTTGGTCTGATATATTTGAATGTCAGCGCGGACGGCAGAACAGTCAGTGGCAAGCCTTTGTCCATGGATTATGAACGAAACCAGTATGTGAGAGCCTTCTTCGCGACGAATCTAGCTATGGGACTGGTTGGTAAAGACGCCGGCAACGACCTCGAGTATAGACATTTTAAGCACGGTTACGCCTTATACGCCTTTGACCTCACCCCCAGTCTACTAGACGGTGACCAGTTTGAGATGGCCAAGTCGGGCCCAGTCTCAGTAGAACTTAAATTCGCCGAGGTCACACCCGAACCATTACAGGTCCTCGTCTACGCCGAGCAAGACTCGATCTTGGAGATCTCGAAATCACGCCAAGTTTTGACAGACTACACCACTTAGACAATGAATACAGACGAGATACGCACCATCCTCCTGTCAGACATATTTGTTAAACGAACTGGGCTCGTTAAAGTGTTAGCTCGTGACCAATTACCTCTACGCATCGATCCGACCAAGACGGCTGCTTTCGTCATCAACACTGATCCTAGCTATCGCCCGGGTGACCACTGGGTCACTCTATATTATAACGGACTTGGTACTTTTGAATATTTTGATTCTTTTGGCCTACCACCCACACACTTGGACCTGATTAATTTTATAGCCAGAAACTCTACTCGACCTGTAAACTACAACGCCAGACATTTACAAGATGTAGTCACCAACGTTTGCGGGCTCTACGCCATTTATTTCATCTTGATCAAAACACGAGGTGGTACTATGCAACGCGTGCTACTACCCTTTTCGGCTAGACAACACGCCAACGATCGATTAATTTTTCGATTAGTCAGAGGAACCACCAGATGGCTTTCATAGACAATAGACAGGTGTGTGTATTTTTTGCTATCGGATTTCTCCCCAACACGTCCATATGTCATTGTTCCCACGCAATACAGCGACGAATCACGTCCTGGCTAACACACGAGTCTGTTCCCACGATCGATGTTCGACGAATCAAATCCTAGCTAGGGCACGCCTAAAAAAACCAGATTGAACTGGTATTCCTGCATATAAACACTTGGAAGACACTCATACTTTATTAACGCAGTGATAACAACAGATACATCTCGTTGAAAATGACTGCTCCCACCAACTGGGTCTACATCAAGAGAAGTGATGAAATGCTTAAACCTTTGGCTAGTGGTCTGAAGGCTGCGTCTGTAAGTGTTTACCGAGGTCAACCTTTACTGCACGTGCGAAAATATTTTGGTGAATCCTACCTCAAATTTCCTACCAAACACGGCATTACGTTAACTCGATCCGAGTTTGACCATTTGTTGACATTACAGAGCGAAATCCTCGCCGAATTTGACCGATTACAGCCACCAAGCACGGATACCTATCCTACTACTGGCACCAGTACCACGTTTGACCAGTACATCAACTCCAGCTGTTACCAACCAACAGAACCGAGTTTGTTTCCTACCACAGACCTATCCGATGTCACCAATCTACCCCCGAAGAAACCTACCACCTTCACTAACCTGTTTGACGAATACATTAACTCTAGCTGTCCAGTATCACCAGACCCGAGTTTGTTTCCTACGACCACCACCACAGACCTGGCCGATGTCCCTAATCTACCACCGAAGAAGAAGAAACCTACCAAGCGATTGAGAGTTGTCCTTTAGTATTTGACAAAATAAAAACTATATTAACTAAAACGCCTTTTGTTACCTATATCGTCTGTTGTATTTCGTCTAACTGTTCGTCTAACTGTTGTAAAATAACTGTTTGTATAACTGTTCGTATAACTGTTCTATAAATATCGTCTTCTTGTTATGTAAATATATGTCTAAATATATATCTTCCTATTGTCTAAATATAGCCTCTTCTCGTTATCTAAAAATACCTCTAAATATATCGTCTTCTTGTTGTCGTCTTCTTGTTATCTAAAAATCTCAAAGTCTAACTATTATCCTCTTCTTGTTATCGTCTTCTTGTTATCTAAATATACCCTCTTCTTGTTATCTCAAGTCCGCCATCTTGCCACATTTTTCCTTATATAAAAAGTCATCCCGCCATCTTGCGCCATATACCCCTCTTCTTGTTATCTCAAGTCCGCCATCTTGCGCCTCCTTAATGCGCTTATATAAAAGTCACGCGCCACCTGGCGTTTTTGCTATATAAAAGTCACGCGCCACCTGCCGCGCCACCTGCGCGCCACCTGAATCCTAACCGTTTACGCCATGTGAAGCAAGTGAACAGTATAAGTCATTAATATGGACTCGACATTAATATTGAGAAAACAAAAACTATGATAATTAGCAAAACAGATGATAAACCCACATTACAGATAAGCGTAAATGGGAAAATCCTGGAACAAGTCAAGAGCTACGTATATCTTGGTCATATAATAACAGAAGATGGCAGATGTGAAACAGAAATCAAGAAGAGAATAGGAATGGCCAAAGCTACATTCAACAACATGAAACATATACTGACATCCAAACAGTTATCTCACAAATTAAAACTGAGAATCATAAAGTGTTATATATATTCTGCATTTCTGTATGGTGCAGAAACATTGACGATGAATAAGCATTTGGAAGAAAGAATTGAGGCTCTTGAAATGTGGATATATAGAAGAATGGGGCGTATCTCAGGGAAAGAGATGAAAACAAATAAGGAGGTCCTAGAAAATCTAGGTATGGAAAGAGAACTAATGAGGGAGGTCAAAGTTCGGCAGCTAAAATACTTTGGCCACATAAAAA
Organism: Oreohelix idahoensis; assembly: GCA_024509875.1. Classification (NCBI taxonomy): domain Eukaryota; kingdom Metazoa; phylum Mollusca; class Gastropoda; order Stylommatophora; family Oreohelicidae; genus Oreohelix; species Oreohelix idahoensis. The sequence goes on from JAMPIV010022833.1 coordinate 28,614, forward strand.
GGCATAACACCTTGCAGAAGACCATAACAGAAGGGAGAGTTGAAGGCAAACGTGCAAGGGGAAGACAGCGCTATAAAAGGGAAGATAACATGAAGAGATGGACAGGAAAGAGTCTATCAGAGTGCACCAGCAAGACAAGAGACAGAAGACGTTGGAGATCCATTACAGCCAACCTTCGTTGTGGAGATGGCAACTGATGATGATGATGATGATGATTTGAATCTGTATTAACAACACCGTCATAATTTCCGCGCTCAGTCTAAGAAAAATAGTCTAAAATATATTAGCCAATCCGAACGCTCCTTTTCTAGTGTCTTTAAAGATACCTTGTATAATAAGCAAACAGCGCCCATTCTGTGTTTTTGGTAGGAAGGAGTTATTTTATTTCTTAAAGAATAGCGATAAATAAAAATAAATACATAGTTATTATAACATCTGATATATGACTTTATAATTAGGTACAACGCCAGCCTCATAAAAATAAGTTATTTAAAGAGAAAAATTGATTTTAATGATATTGTTATATCAGGGTAAACCCCGATTTAATTACTTAAAAATTAATTATATTGACATGCAAGGAAATAGCGAAAGAATAAACATATAGAACGATAGAGGTACCCCAAGCTGCAGCAATAGTGAATGCAGTCAGCAACCCATAGCTTGACTGCTTGCATCAGGATCAGCGAACCAGAGCTGATCAAGACCGTACTCCACCTCCACGTGGTGGTCCTGGAAACGGTCTGCAGCAGTGCAGTCTGGCTGAGCGAGTACGGATCGAAATAGGAAGGCAAACCCGGTCCCTAAAAAATGCCGTGCATAAGTCGGATGTGTCGACCGAAAGGTGCAGATATCACAGCTTAGGCGCAAACAGACACAACGCAACCACCGTCCTTTTCAGGGCGAACGAAGAAGAAGAAGAACGATAGAGATTAATTGGCACTTTAATTATCACTTTAAATAATTAAAATCGGTTCAATAATATCTGTAATATAAAATACATAAGTTTAGTCACTCTGTACAGGCAGCCTGTAGAAACGGTTAAAGTAAAATCTCAAAATATTTTTGGACTGTGCTCTGATTGGCCAGTCGTATCGCTATGAATAGACCGGAGACCTAGGAAGTTTTGCCACAATTTAAAAAAAAAAACAGTACTAAGCGGTTTGAACCTAGAGCACAGTACATGCAGATTCCTTTGCCGATCTGACCTGAAAGCGGCTTTAAGATTGCCTTTGAGGGCTGGTTCAGCCTATGTATTGTATGCCTGATGGTAAGATATATATATATATATATATATATATATATATATATATATATATATATATATATATATATATATATATATATATATATATATATATATATATATATATATATATATATATATATATATTTGTGTATATTATTAATCAATTGCCTGTGTATACCAGACATGTGTTCGGTGATAAGTAGGAAGTGAAACCACAGGACAGCTGCTGCCATATTGGCCCAGTTGTAAAAGTGTGTAGTTTTAATTACGACAGGCCAGAAATGGAAACAGTATAAGATATTTGCAAATTATGGCACTGTAAATGTCTGTTTGTTGGTGATGTAAACTTTGGTAGAGTGGGCGTGTCGTTTTATCACCTGGACAGTCCAATGTTGCGGTGTATATCTAGGTCACCAGCGTGAGGCGCTGCCAGGGTGTAATGAATACATTCACACAAACAGCATACATGTTTTCAGGCGTGTACCGCACGGGGAAGGCGGTTTCAATTGCCTAACAAAAGGCTGTGACTTCTTCTGGCATCACATGCCAGGCACTTCTTCTCATGAAGAATAAAGGCCGTAACAACGGGCCTCTATGGCGACAGCATCAGGCCGCAAGTAGCGGGCCTCAAATATAAGGTAACCTTAGTGTTTTATCTTTCCGTGTACAGATTCCTGCCAATCCTACCGCTTGCATAGCGGGTTACTCAAGTAGATAACTTTCTCTGGGCTTCTAATGTTCAAAAGACAACTTGGTCTTGGTTCCCGTATCAAGCACCAATAATGGGGCTCTATATAACATATCAGCTGTGAGCTCTGTTCAACATGTCGCCTTAAGGTAATCAAATGTACTTCTTTTACTTAGGCATACGAGAAGATCAAAATGACTCTATTACCTTGTTTCAGAATCCTATAAAACACTAAACACAACACTGCCATTCCTGGCATACAGAATTAACTAGGGGAAGGAAAGATGACATCTCAGTCATACAATGAACTTCCAAATCCCCGAAAAGATGGCAAGGAAAAATCTTCGGACCTCTGTCCGATCATAACGCCCAGGGTACACTGCCAAGACGGAAGTCTCCCGGTCTTTACGCCAAAACCTGCGCATGTGCAAACAAGCACAGACCTGAGCGAAACTAACCCAAGACCAGGGCGTTTCCTCAAGCGAGAGGTAAAGCCACTCCGTATATGGTCATGTGAATAGTGACTTAAGACAAGACGAATATATAAGACGTTCCCCGACACAGGTCAACACAAGACAAGGGGAAGATAACCAGGAATCAAACCTGTCACTAATCGTAAATCACCAGTTCCCTTTCTTAGACTATCAAAATAATTAACAGGTTGATGTCTTTAAACATATATGCCAAATAGACAGCAACAGGCACAAGTGAGCATTGTAAGTCTGTTAGTATCTTTGATTGAGTATCTTCTCCTGGAGTTATACATTGATCATGCACATAAGATAGGAGTACAGGAATTGTTGGCATGAAGTAATCAAGTTGTCACTTATGATTATGTACTTAACCAAATCATTGTATGGAAGCCAATCATGGGCTAAGGACTCTATCATAGGATAAGCATGGAAAAAGAATATTCACATGGAACTGGCTGTAGGAAAAGAAGTTATATGTCCTGTGCAACTTGTTAGCACCAGACCACAGAGAGTAAGTTGTGATGTTGTATATGTGTATGTGGATTGATGCAGATACCTATAGGGAAAGGGTTATCCTTTATTCCAGGTTCTGTCTCGACCTTACCATTGAAGCTGCATCTATTCTGGAAGAAGACTGTTGGAGACGAAAGCTCTGCATAAATTTAGAGCTGTACTCCCTAATTCATAACCAGAAGCTGCAAGTTGGGGAGTCCAGTATTGTGAGATGAAGATCAGCAGCATATAAAGATGAGTGGCCATTAAGGTCCACGAAACAACTAATCCAGCTTATCACCACAATTAAAACGTACAACAAATAAAAACTCTCAAGGATGACAACTAGATAGGACATTGATTATCTTATCAAAAACCCACAGAACAGTGATATTGAATTTAACATCAAGAAGAACATAAAGATGGAAGAACTGAAGGCAGCACTGGAGAAAATCAAGATGGGCAAAGCAGCAGGGCATGATGGTATAACACCAGAAATGGTTAAGTTCATGGGAGCATCAGGCGACCTATTACTCTTAAGGGTTTTACAGGCAGCGTGGTATAACAAGACCATACCAAAGGATTGGGAGATTGCCATCATAACACCAATTTTCAAAAAGGGTGACAATCGACAGTGTGGAAACCATAGAGGTATATCCCTTTTCAGTATCCCTGGTAAAATCTACTCTAGAATCCTAGAGCAGAGACTCCGACGCCTAGCTGAGCCACAATTGGATGAGGTCCAGTGCGGATTCCGAGCAAACCGAAGTACTCAAGACCTAATCTTTACACTCAGACAGCTGAGTGAAAAGGCCCTTGAGTATAAGAGTGAGATCCATCTTTGTTTCATAAATCTGGAAAAGGCGTTTGACAGGGTCCCCTGGAGCAAACTTTGGGACTGTTTGGCAAGGAAGAATATTCCAGCACCTCTGATTCATGCTATACAGAGCTTCTACAAGTCTTGCAGAAATTATGTGAGGACAGCAAACCATAAGTCAGAAGAGTTCAGGACCACCACTAGCGTAAGACAAGGTGATATCCTATCACCTTACCTCTTCATACTCCTTATGGACGATGTAATCAAGGCATGTAAGGAGAGAACAAGAAAGTATTCAGTGGGGTACTGGAAGATGAGACAGGTCTATATTTCGGAGCTGGCATTTGCTGATGATGTTGCCCTGATTGCTAAATCAGAGGCACATTTCCAATCCAACCTGAAAGACTGGAAGGAAGAGCTGGAGAAGAGAGGGATGGTCATTGTCGCATAGCGATTTATGATCAATAAGTTTTCTATATTCTTTTCTTTTCTACCCGTGTCCTCTACTTTATTATCGCTCTTTTATCATTTTCCTGTATTTTTCGCATTCGTTCGTTTGCGACAAAATTTACTTTCCCATTCTGACTTTACCGTTTTTGTTGTTGCTCATGTTAGCCACGCATTTATTGCATAATGTGTTAGTCCCCGGGATGTGAGCGAAGAGCGTTAGAATGCATTCCGTCAGACACAGAAAGCAGACATGTATCTATACTTTTCTCATGACACGGCGCTCTTGAGCTAGATTCTCGACGTAAACGTGTGAGAATGCAATCTGTCAGACATGGGATAGCAGACATTTGTCTTCATTTCCATCTGACACGTAGCGCTACGAACAGTTTCTTAGCAGTAGGTGTGAAGACGCACTCTTGGCATGTTATGGCCAGTCGCCTGAGTTTATGGGAAGTGTTAAGAGAAGGGGAGAGACCGGCGCTATTGCGGGGTTTTGGAAATAGCGTGCATCCTTTGTCAGGGTTTTAAGATATTAACGAGAGTTTTAAACTTTATGTCATTCAGTCCTCAAGATTCGCAGTAGACAGGTCGCTCGTGTAAAGAATAAGCTGTATAGCGAAGTTTCTCAGTTTGTCTCGACAATTTGCCGAGCTTCTAGACTGCAAATATATATATATATATATATATATATATATATATATCTATATATATATCTATATATATATATATATATATATATATATATATATATATATATATATATATATATATATCAGCGTATAATTCTAAGTTGTGCGATCGCCTGTAGTTCTGTGTTGAGGTAATATAATATATCTAGTATTTTGTGAGTGATTAAGTGTTAAATCGCCTATTTTATTTCCCTAGTTTCTTTTGTGCAGAGTGAGTAATTTATAAGTCTGTTATATTCTCTAGCTGACGTGTTTCAGTGGAAAGCAGAATACATTATAATTTCTAGCTTAAAAATCATGTAGCTAAAATAAATTTAATTTAACTGCTAAATAATCAGACGAGAATATTTTTTTTTAAGCTAAACTTATAACTGCACAGATCCATCACTGAGTATTGACGAAATACTTATGTATTTCTAATTCATGATGACTGATTTTATGTATATAACTTATTTCACTGGGAGTTTAAACGTTGAGTCAAGGCCTCCGCTTGCAGTTGATAATGTAAGTTAAAACCGAAGTACATAGTATGTATAAATATTTCACATGTTGTTTCTTTATACAGTGAAAACTGGGGTAACCCAACTTTGCCAGCGTTTGAGTACACGAGAAATATCTGTGAAGAACTAAAACATTCTTTTCTTAAAGACTTGGTGTATAACCTTTACAAGAACTTTAAGATTTTAAAGAAGTAACGGGCCCATCGAGCCTGATTTAATTCTTCCAGAGGAAAACCTCAAGTACATTTCATCCCTTGCGGCAAGTAACATATTCCTATCAGTGACATTCCGACGGAGTTTTGACTAGTAGTGTGGTGACCAAATATAGTCCTATCCTGAAAGTAGACATCGACCTGACATTCCTCATTTCTAGAAACCTAAGCTATTGACACTGTGCTCGCTGTTAACGTACGTGCCTGGAAAATTTTAATGAGACTTAAACAGAGATCCAAAAATAAGAACAACCAAGAAAACGTTCCCTGAAGAAGTGAATCCAACCTGTCTTTTTGGAACTGGGGTTCTCTTGGCCAAGTCTACCATTTGAGAGTCTGTATGTGCATGTCCAAAAATTGTGTTTCCAGAAGTTGCTACCAAAGCTGTAAGTACGCATGAGAGACCGTGATCACGGCTGAATGAACAGAGTGAATGCAGGACTGAGTGATTCCTTTATTGTTGTATTTTGGCACCCATTTTGCTGTCTTAATTTCCTTTATGCAAGTTTTTTTGTTGCTAACAATATTTGCCTTAGGATAGATCATACTACTATCACAGTCTGTTCATACCTTTTAAAAGAGGGAAAATCATTAGACTACAGCAGATGTATCCGTGACTCTTTGGGGCTATCATCATTTCTTTTAACAGGACTGTGGGCTAAACATCGAGGGAAAGGATCATACTGTGGGTCTATCATTCCTGTCGCATTTTTTTTGATATTATGACTATTTGTATATGCTCGATGTAATTTTTACGTGTTGTGATGAATTTTTCTGATAAATTAAATCCACTAAAACTTAATCAGTGTGTCGGGTCAGCTCGTTCCAAAATATCTATATAATCATTGTTATAGTTTTCCCACGTGTGTGCGTCTACATGTCGTAAATTGGGTGTGTGTGCACGTGAGTGGTAAAATATATATATTAATATGTGTGTTCAATAGACTGTCTGACTCCTCTAGATCTGTGGTAGAAGATAGGCTAAAAGAGAGGAAAGATTCTCGATTTCAGAGACAGCCTCTATTGATTTCTACCATCTCACTCGTGGAAATCTATTTCTACTATCATCTCTCACTGTGGCTATCACTCATTCTAATCTATTCAGAAGGTACCAACCCACGTCTTAATTCCCCTATCAAAAATCTACGACAGAATGGTGGCTCGTTCTCCGGGAATTGAACTATAGTCCTCAGTAAATACGTATATCAGCTCGTTTGCAGGATTAATTTTCTTTATTCTGATAAAGAGTAAGAGTGTGATGTCTTGTGAGTGTTGATATCTTTGCAAATAATTTTCCCCCCTAGACCATCGATCCATTTATGGGCGTGCTGACCACACAATAAATAAGTGTTTTTCCATAGCATTTTTTTGAGTAATATACATTTGAATTACAGATTGATTTTGTCGGAATATATGTTAATTATTGATTTTGTAATACTAAACGCTGGTAAAGTTTGTGAATGTCTAACAGTCACAGGGTTCTGAAGCAGAAAGGTGTTTGAACTAAGCTAAGGAGTGCGTTCAGACAATTGCGTCTTGTTAATTGCCTCCCTTACCCTTACTGTCTTCAGGGGGCGAACTTGTAGTGGATTTTAAAATTAAGGGATTTTTTTTCTCTTTAAATTTTTGCAATAATTATTTTGTTTCCACTGTAGCAACTTAATTTTTAGTGAGTAATTCTAAACTACCATTTATTTGGCGTAGTCGTCTGCATTGGGTGCTTTATTGCCGATTAATAGCAGCGATAGTTAGATACTATAGTATAGGAGGAGGTATTCCAGGTTAAAGTATATCATCTTTTGTTTTGGTATTTTCTCGCAAGTGGTAGGAACCAGAGTATCCTTTTTCTTCTTTTCTTTCTTGAGTAGTCTCAGTCACTGATTTATTATGGCCGAGAGGGAGAAACTGAGGCAGATGCTCAGACAGGAAGCAATGGAAGAGGGACTGGACGGCGACGAAGCGAAAGCTTTTGTCAGGGACGAACTTGAGAGATATGATGCGGAGAAGAAAGAAGACGAATTAAGGAGGAAAGAAGAAGCAGTGGAGAGGAAAGAAGCAGAAGAACGTCAATTACAGCAGAAGAAGATTGAAGCAGATGAAGCTAGAGAGCAGAAGAAGAGGGACGAGGAAATGGAAATCCGCAGGCGTTGAAAAGCAGTGCGTATGATGTTTACGCCAAACTGGAAAGCACCCAACAAGACAACTATGATGTGTTGAAGAAAGCGTTACTGGAGCGCTTTGAAATGAACGCTCGCAAATTTTTGCAACTCTTCCGCAACAGCAGAAAGGAGAACTCTGAAACTTTTCAGCAGTTCTCATCTCGTCTAAAGGGATATCTGACAAAATGCCTAGAGCGCTCGCAGCTCCCCTCTACCTATGAAGGTCTTGAGGAATTTGTTATAACAGAACAAATAAAGAACACTTTGTCTGCTGATACCCGGAGATTTCTTGCTGAGCACGGTGCAGAAAAGCTTGAAGACATCTTGGAAAAGTCTGAGCGAAATCACAATGCGCTGGCTGAACTGCCGGCTACAAAAAGTAAACCGACAGAAGAGCATTTTCGAAAGAATAATCTAGATCAATCTTCTCATGCTTGTAATCAGAATAACCACAGAGAAACTGGACCTCAAAACCCCACTCCTGAAAAATCCAAGTTCTACAAAAACAAGTACCCCAACAACAATAAACAGTCTGATCAACTCAACCGTACTACATGGCAGCGCGGTCAGAAAGGACAAGGTGACAAAGGGAAAACCCCTGAGCACGGGACTAATGATCAGAGCGAGCACACCGAACCGAAACGCATCGGATGCTTGCTAACAGTCTCGCAAGGCGGAATTATTGACAGTAATTCCCAACCTGTAGAGGGAGAGAGACCCTGTAAGCGAGGTACTGTTATATTGAACGGTTCTAAAACTTTATGTTTATTTGACATGGGGCTTTCTTATGATTGCATTGTTGCCAGAAACCTGGTTAAACCCGGTCAAGAGACAGGAGAGACCGTCCAATTTTGTGGAGTTTCTAAGAATGATGCATCTACAGCGCTTCCTAACGCATTGGTGGAGATACACTCTGATTTTGTCAGAGGTGTGATCAAAGCGGCTGTTATGGATTATCCCATCTACCCAGTCATACTTGGCTGTAGATACGTGTTTATTGGGAAACCAGAAGAGCCGATTGTGGCAGCAGTAACTACAAGAGGGCAAACCAAGAAGGAACGGGAGCCTGCGCCTAATTTGTTACCTATTGAACTTAAAGAAGCGCAACAAAAGTACCCTACTTTGGCACCCTGCTTTAGGAAACTGCCTATGGCTAAGGAACCCAGACAGCACGGGGACATTTTCTCTAAGGATGGCGTACTTTATCGCAGAACGGGCAAGCCTGACCAAGGTTACAACCAGCTCCTAGTACCGAAACAGTACAGAAGCCAAATCCTAGAAATTGGGCACTCTCTTCCCTTCAGCGGACATATGGGACAGAACGCCACAAACCAACGGATAACCACTCATTATTGGTGGCCAGGAGTAAATACTGATATTATCAGGTATGTCAAATCCTGTGCCCAGTGCCAACGTGTACCACCCAAGCAACGGACACCACCAGTCTCGTTGGGTGAAATGCCAATAGTGGGAACACCATTCGAACGGGTTGTGATCGACATTTTAGGACCCTTAGAAAGGACTAAAAGAAGGAACAGGTTCATCCTGACCTTAGTCGACACATGCACTTTATGGGCAGAAGCTATCTCGCTAACATGCGCAGATGCCAAGCATGTCGCAGAAGCCCTAGTGCAGATTTTCACTCGGTTGGGATTCCCTCAGCAAGTGTTGACGGATAACGGATCTTCATACCAAAACCTGTTAATGGATGAGATCGTTAAGATCTTGAGGGACCAGCACATCTACACTAAGCCTTAAACTCTGGCCAGAAGTGGGTTAGTAGAGCGTGTTAATGGAAACCTCAACATGATGCTAAGTAAACTGGCACAAGTGAAACCTGACGATTGGGATCTTTGTATTCCTGCAGCATTATTTGGCTACAGAGAATCTCCTCATACTTCCACAGGATTTCCGCCAGCCACGCTTTTATTCGGCAGACCCATTAAGAGCCCGCTCGAAGCCTTACTTTGGTCGCTGACAGACCAGAAGGCGGATGAGACAGTGGTCTCAGCAAGTAAATATGTGTCGGATTTAAAGGATAGGTTGAAACTAGGATGGGATCTAGCAACGACCAACTTTAAGCGAGCACGCACAAAGCACGCTAACCGATACAGGAAAGTCGCGAAAGAAAGAGAACTGGAAGCAGGAGAGAAAGTTTTGGTGTTACTCCCTACCGGAAACAACCAACTAAGGATCGGATGGCAAGGGCCGTTTACCGTCCTGAAAAAGATTTCTAAGGCTAACTTCAGATCTCTATTGAAGGAAAGGAAAGGATTTTCCATTTAAATCGGTTAAAGAGATTCTTGGAAAGACCGGTGCCAACCTCCGAACTTCTCCTGACGATCGCCAAAACTGACGAAGATGACGATAGTGGCAGGGAAATTCAACTGCAATCACTCGGAATCTTTCAAAAATGTCAGAAGCGGCGACGCTCTTTCAAGCGCGCATGGGAGACATTCCAGAGAAAGGAAACTTTGGGAGTAGACTTGAGTAGGAATTGGAGAGAGACCGAGGGGGGAGATGAGAAGGAAGAGGACAGACACCCTGAAGCTACGGATATAGGAAATGTATTTCCATAACGTAGACATGGAGTGCTCCCATATCTTAAAGGGGGGACGTTCTGTCGCATAGAGATGTATGATCAATAAATTTTCTATATTCTTTTCTTTTCTACCCGTGTCCTCTACTTTATTATCGCTCTTTTAACCTTTTCCTGTATTTTTTGCATTCGTTCGTTTGCGACAAAATTTACTTTCCCATTCTGACTTTACCGTTTTTTTGCTCATGTTAGCCACACATTTATTGCGTAATGTGTCAGTCCCCGGGATGTGAGCGAAGAGCGTTAGAATGCATTCCGTCAGACACAGAAAGCAGACATGTGTCTATACTTTTCTCATGACACGGCGCTCTTGAGCTAGATTCTCGACGTAAACGTGTGAGAATGCATTCTATCAGACATGGGATAGCAGACATTTGTCTACATTTCCATCTGACACGTAGCGCTACGAACAGTTTCTTAGCAGTAGGTGTGAAGACGCACTCTTGGCATGTTATGACCAGTCGCCTGAGTTTATGGGTGTTTTAAGAGAAGGGGAGAGACCGGCGCTATTGCGGGGTTTTGGAAATAGCGTGCATCCTTTGTCAAGATTTAAGATATTAACGAGAGTTTTAAACTTTATTTCATTCAGTCCTCAAGATTCGCAGTAGACAGGTCGCTCGTGTAAAGAATAAGCTGTATAGCGAAGTTTCTCAGTTTGTCTCGACAATTTGCCGAGCTTCTAGACTGCAAATATATATATATATATATATATATATATATATATATATATATATATATATATATATATATATATATATATATATATATATATATATATATATATATCAGCGTATAATTCTAAGTTGTGCGATCGCCTGTAGTTCTGTGTTGAGGTAATATAATATATCTAGTATTTTGTGAGTGATTAAGTGTTAAATCGCCTATTTTATTTCCCTAGTTTCTTTTGTGCAGAGTGAGTAATTTATAAGTCTGTTATATTCTCTAGCTGACGTGTTTCAGTGGAAAGCAGAATAAATTATAATTTCTAGCTTAAAAATCATGTAGCTAAAATAAATTTAATTTAACTGCTAAATAATCAGACGAGAATATTTTTTTTTAAACTAAACTTATAACTGCACAGATCCATCACTGAGTATTGACGAAATACGTATGTATTTCTAATTCATGATGACTGATTTTATGTATATAACTTATTTCACTGGGAGTTTAAACGTTGAGTCAAGGCCTCCGCTTGCAGTTGATAATGTAAGTTATAACCGAAGTACATAGTACGTATAAATATTTCATATGTTGTTTCTTTATACAGTGAAAACTGGGGTAACCCAACTTTGCCAGCGTTTGAGTACACGAGAAATATCTGTGAAGAACTAAAACATTCTTTTTTTAAAGACTTGGTGTATAACCTTTACAAGAACTTTAAGATTTTAAAGAAGTAACGGGCCCATAGAGCCTGATTTAATTCTTCCAGAGGAAAACCTCAAGTACATTTCAGCCCTTGCGGCAAGTACCATATTCCTATCAGTGACATTCCGACGGAGTTTTGACTAGTGGTGTGGTGACCAAATATAGTCATATCCTGAAAGTAGACATCGACCTGACATTCCTCATTTCTAGAAACCTAAGCTATTGACACTGTGCTCGCTGTTAACGTACGTGCCTGGAAAATTTTAATGAGACTTAAACAGAGATCCAAAAATAAGAACAACCAAGAAAACGTTCCCTGAAGAAGTGAATCCAACCTATCTTTTTCATCATTTCTTTTAACAGGACTGTGGGCTAAACATCGAGGGAAAGAATTATACTGTGGGTCTATCATTCCTGTCGCATTTTTTTTTGATATTATGACTATTTGTATATGCTCGATGTAATTTTTACGTGTTGTGATGATTTTTTCTGATAAATTAAATCCACTAAAACTTAATCAGTGTGTCGGGTCAGCTCGTTCCAAAATATCTATATAATCATTGTTATAGTTTTCCCACGTGTGTGCGTCTACATGTCGTAAATTGTGTGTGTGTGCACGTGAGTGGTAATATATATATATATATATATATATATATATATATATATATATATATATATATATATATATATATATATATTAATATATGTAGTCAATAGACTGTCTGACTCCTCTAGATCTGTGGTAGAAGATAGGCTAAAAGAGAGGAAAGATTCTCGATTTCAGAGATAGCCTCTATTGATTTCTACCATCTTACTCGTGGAAATCTATTTCTACTATCATCTCTCACTGTGGCTATCACTCATTCTAATCTATTCAGAAGGGACCAACCCACGTCTTAATTCCCCTATCAAAAATCTACGACAGTCATAAGCAGCTCTAAAACAAAATCCATGGTGATATCACGAGAAGAAAGAAATAAGCTGGGAGAACAGGTCCTGGAGCAGGTCGACCACTTTAAATACCTCGGAGCTATTGTAGACCGAAAGGGAGGCATCAAAGAAGAGTTGGCCACTCGAAAAGCAGCAGCTGGAAGACTTTTTCAGGCCATAAATCGAGGATTCCTCAGCAAGAGAGAGGTTGGTAAGAAAACGAAGATGGCTGTATACCGCTCCACCTATGTCCAGTCTTGACATATGGATGCGATTCATGGGCAATGACTACAACCCATAAAAGCCAGATCCAAACCTCAGTAATGAGGTATTTGAGGAAGGTGGTTGAAGTAACAAGAAGAGACATGGTACGCAACCAGACGATATGTCAAGGCCTTAAATCCTACCCCCTGCAGACCCAAGTAGAACAGTCCCAATTAAGATGGTTTGGCCATGTCTGCAGAATGGGAGAAGCTCTGATACCACGACAAGCATGGGAAACAAAGAGCCAAGGATCCAGACCCCGAGGACGACCCAGAGTCCGCTGGGAGGACAACATTAGACAATCTTTGAAGGACCGAGGACTAGAATGGAACCAGGCCAGGAGGAAGACAGCCGATAGGATAGTCTGGCGCTCTCTCTTCCAAACCTCTACACCTCACGGTAGAAGGGGAACGACTAAGTAAGTAAGTATGTCACTAAGCAGACTCAGAGAAGAGTAATGGTGAACTTTGATTGATAATCAGCATTTGACAGGCAGTAGCACCTGTGCTGTTTTATTAACATAACATGAGGAATTATCTCTGGATTGTAGAGGTCTGAGGAATATTTCTTGAGTAGTGCCTACTTGAATTGACCCACCTGCAGGAAACCAGGATAACACTAAGGCAGAAGGAAATTCAATTTAAGCTAATATGACGTGATTGTAATACAGATGTGAAAGCTTCACTACTAGTTCACGCTTTTTTAACGGGGTATACGTGTCGTGATTTGAATCTGTATTAACAACACCGTCATAATTTCCGCGCTCAATCTAAGAAAAATAGTCTAAAATATATTAGCCAATCCGAACGCTCCTTTTCTAGTGTCTATAAAGATACCTTGTATAATAAGCAAAAAGGGCATATTCTGTGTTTTTGGTAGGAAGGAGTTATTTTATTTCTTAAAGAATAGCGATAAATAAAAATAAATACATAGTTATTATAACATCTGATATATTACTTTATAATTAGGTACAACGCCAGCCTCATAAAAATAAGTTATTTAAAGAGAAAATTTGATTTTAATGATATCGTTACATCAAGGTAAACCCCGATTTAATTACTTAAAAATTAATTATATTGACATGCAAGGAAATAGCGAAATAATAAACACACAGAACGATAGAGATTAATTGGCCGGTTAATTATGACTTTAAGTAATTAAAATCGGTTCAATAATAACCGTAATATAAAATACCTAAGTTTAGTCACTTTGTACAGGCAGGCTGTAGAAACGGTTAAAGTAAAATCTCAAAATATTTTTGGACTGTGCTCTGATTGGCCAGTCGTATCGCTATGAATAGACCGGAGACCTAGGAAATTTTGCCACAATTTAAGAAAAAAACAGTACCAAGCGGTTTGAACCTAGAGCACAGTACATGCAGATTCCTTTGCCGATCTGACCTGAAAGCGGCTTTAAGATTGCCTTTGAGGGCTGGTTCAGCCTATGTATTGTATGCCTGATTGTAATATATATATATATATATATATATATATATATATATATATATATATATATATATATATATATATATATATATATATATATATATGTGTGTGTGTGTGTGAATATTATTAATCAATTGAGTGTACACCAGACATGTGTTCCGTGATGAGTAGGAAGTGAAACCACAGGACAGCTGCTGCCATATTGGCCCAGTTGTAAAAGTGTGTAGTTTTAATTACGACAGGCCAGAAATGGAAACAGTATAAGATATTTGCAAATTATGGCACAAGTGAGCATTGTAGGTCTGTTAGTGTGTTTGAATGAGTATTTTCTCCTGGAGTTACACATTGATCATGCACATAAGATAGGAGTACAGGAATTGTTGGCATGAAGTAATCAAGTTGTCACTTATGATTATGTACTTAACCAAATCATTGTATGGAAGCCAATCGTGGGCTAAGGACTCTATCATAGGATAAGCATGGAAAAAGAATATTCACATGGAACTGGCTGTAGGAAAAGAAGTTATATGTCCTGTGCAACTTGTTAGCACCAGACCAGAGAGAGTAAGTTGTGATGTTGTATATGTGTATGTGGATTGATGCAGATACCTATAGGGAAAGGGTTATCCTTTATTCCAGGTTCTGTCTCGACCTTACCATTGAAGCTGCATCTAATCTGGAAGAAGACTGTTGGAGACGAAAGCTCTGCATAAATTTAGAGCTGTACTCCCTAATTCATAACCAGAAGTTGCAAGTTGTGGAGTCCTGTCTTGTGAAGTGAAGATCAGCAGCATATAAAGATGAGTGGCCATTAAGGTCCACGAAACAACCAATCCAGCTTATCACCACAATTAAAACGTACAACAAATAAAAACTCTCAAGGATGACAACTACATGGGACATTGATTATCTTATTAAAAACCTACAGAACAGTGATATTGAATTTAACACCAAGAAGAACAGAAATTGTATTTTAGTTTATTCCTTGGAACATTATCACTTATGGAAAAGAATTTCCAGTTTATTCATTTTGATCTGTATATATCTGTTCATTTCTTTTGAGTATTCCTGCCCGAAAACATATTACGGTGCAGGACAATTAAATTGTAAATAACTGTCATTCAGACTTGCTTGATACTTTTATTAAAGTTTAAGTTCTGTTTTGAAAATTATTATTATTATATTATATTATTAAAATTACCCCTAGACACCAAGTCAAACCAAACATTAATCATTAATCTTTGTGGGATCACGAGAGGTAGCAGTTAGGGACTCAGAGTACATCATCATCATATTCTTCTCTGGGAACTTACATAGCTTGACCCCACTTTGATGTATATACACCCTTACTCTCTTCAGAGAAGGGGGTATTGCTTACAAGACCAGTCTCTTATCTGGCACTATCCTGGTATCATCTGATACACCTTTGTGTCCAGGATATCTTTAATTCATAACATCCAAACCTCTCGCTACATAGAGGTACCGGGTTCGATTCCCAGTTGAGGGAATATAATTTATGGAAATTTTTTCAGAACCAGTGGTCCTAATGATGTCGTACTCCCCCTGGTCTCCTGGGTTGTGAGATAGGATGCCTAGCCTTATCGGATAAGGGCGAAAAAATAGGAGGTCCCGTGTGCAATTTGCGCACGTTAAAAATCCCTCCGGCAGTTGGAAATCGTAAAGAGTAGGCCACAAGGCCGCTGCCCTGGCAAAATTAAAAAAAATTAGAAACCTACCCACCACACAAAATATTTACAAAATGTGTGATTCCTATATACACACTGGGATTCTAGCCGGTGGTACGGAGTTCGTGAACTGTGCTGAGATCCTCCTTGTTTGATATAAGGGAGGAGATGGGGCTCTGATGGAGTCGTCCGTTTGCGATAAAGATAGTCCTTAAAACCAAACCTAAGCAAATGTCAGTATAGGGTGCTCATTTGAAACTCCCCTTCAAAAGAAGTTAAGGACCATTTTTTATTAAGGGTGCAAAGTGAAATGAAAATGAAAAATAAAAACATAGCACTTCAAAATATAACATGACAAGCTTATCAGTGACAATCAACCCTATTTTCATGACGGTTGCATTAACGTGTGTAAAATGACAGCACAGCAATCAATACAACCCTCATTTTCAAAATTAATGAGAATAACACCAAAGGTCAACATTGTCAGTAGCGTATGTGTCCTCCATTATTGGCGATACTTTCAAGGCACCGCTGTCGCATGGAAATGATGAGCTTGCGAATGAAGCATTGGGGCACTGCCTGCCACTGATGCTGAAGTACCAAAAGCAGTTCATGCAGAGTTGCAGGAGATGGCTGATGTTGCTTAACTCGTCGCCAAAGCTCGTCCCAAAGATGTTCTATGGGATTCAAATCAGGACTGTTTGCAGGCCAATCCATTCTATTGACAACCGCTTCTTGCAGGAAAGCATTTACTGCACGAGAACGGTGTGGTCTTGCATTATCATCTTGAAGGACTGCATTGTGCCCAATAACTAGCAGGGCTGGGATGGCAAGAGGCTGTAGAATCTCGTCACGGTAGCGGTCACCATTCAGATTCCCAATCACATGATAGAGGGAGGTTCTGTGGAGTAAACTAATACCTCCCCATTTCATCACTGATACAGCACCATATCGGTTACGTTCGATTACTGCAGCATCACTAAAGCGTTCACCACGACGCCTCCATACTCTGATTCGTCCATCTGTAGGCTCCAAGACAAATCGGGACTCATCCCACTGTGCACGTCGCCACTGCACGGGCTGCATACATCATGCTAAACGAGCTGCTCTGTGGGCAGCAGTCAAGTGTGGTCGAATGGCTGGACGACAAGCACGAAGGTTGGCATCGTGAAGGCGATTTCGAATAGTCTGATCACTGATTACAGTGTTGGTAGCATCCATGAGGAACTGTCTGGTACCATTTGCACTTGCAGTTCTCCGTTGCAGTGCTTGCCTCTGAATTAAGCGATCTTCTCGAGGTGTAGTGACTCTATGACGACCTGTTCGTTGCCGTTCCTCGACGATTCCAGTCTGGGCAAAGCGCTGCTGCAGTCTGACAATAACTGAATGAGATTCTGCAAGCCTCTGAGCGACATTTCGGACAGTAAGACCTTCCTGCAACCACGCAATGGCTCTTCCTTTATCCACAACACTCAGCTTTCGTCGTTGAGGCATATTGTTGTGCAATGGTTATGCAGCACTTGTGTTGCTTATAAAGACAATTTTATGAGTACAGCTCAAGACCAACACTATAGTCTCCCACATGCATCACGCATTTTTGGAATAGCAGGTGTTTTTTTCATGCTCAGACATTATTAAAAACACCCACATTTTGGCGTCTCAGCAGCATTTTTTCAGCGTGCTTGCTGAGTTGAACACTAGCCACACGGTATGCTGGTGGCCCATGCTTCTTCTTCTTCTTTGATCCTTAGCCGCCGACCGTCAAAGCCGTCAGTGGCCATTACGCCTG
The DNA here is from genome assembly GCA_024509875.1 of Oreohelix idahoensis. NCBI lineage: Eukaryota > Metazoa > Mollusca > Gastropoda > Stylommatophora > Oreohelicidae > Oreohelix > Oreohelix idahoensis. The sequence continues at coordinate 46,417 of JAMPIV010022833.1, forward strand.
GTGGCGTCTTGTAGGGCAACAATAAATTGATTCCACCTTGCTCGGTCGGCGGCCATCCTTCGTACAGTGCCCCAACTCTGGTTCATTCTTTGCATCTCAGCCTCCACAGTCCTCCGCTAAGTTGTTTTGGTCGGCCTCTCTTTCGTTTTCCTTCAGGGGTCCATAGCATAGCAGTTCTTGTGATGGCATCGGGGTCTCTTCTGAGGACATGGCCAACCCAACTCCAGCGTCTGCCAGCTATGATGGTGTGCATGTCCTTTTGCTTGCTCCGAGTAAGCAGATCTTGGTTGGTGATGATATTCGGCAATAAGATTCGGAGAATTTTTCTTAGGCATGTTGTGTGAAAAGAGGACAATTTCGACATTTCCTTCTCTGTAACTCTCCAGCTCTCCGCGCCATAGAGAAGCACAGAAAGCACACAGCTTTGATATAATCCTAATTTTGTGCTTGTGCTGTACTGAGAGGACTTCCAGATGTTGTTTAGACTAAAAACGGCTGTTCTTGATTGGTTCATTCTGTTGTTGATGTCTTTGCTTGCTCCGCCGTCTGGTGTTACTATGCATCCTAAGTATGTGAAGGCATCTGTCTGTTCCAGTTGCTGATTCCTTACTGATATGGGCTCAGGGTTGCTCACATTGAGCGTCATGACCTCTGTCTTCTTTAGGTTGATGTTCAAGCCCACCTGCTGGCTAAACTTATTAAGTCTATCCGTTTTTTCCTGGATGTGTTGATGTGAATGTGCTAGCAGTGCAATGTCATCTGCATATTCCAGATCTTCCAATGTAGAAAATGTAGTCCATCTTATTCCTCTTGGATTGCCCTCTGTTGTCTGGCGCATCACCCAGTCTATGACTGTTAAAAATAGAGTGGTTGATAAGGGGCATCCCTGTCGTACTCCTGTCTTCACCTCAAAGGTTAGGTTGCTCTGCCCAATGCTGCACGTAAAGTTGGCATAAAGGCTTTTTATGATTGACACTAAACAGCTTGGAATTCCATAAGCCTCAGTATTTTCCATAAACTGTCCCTATGTATACTGTCAAAAGCCTTTTCAAAATCAACGAAATTAATGTACAACTGTCTTTGCCATTCTGAGCACTGCTCTATAATGTTCCTGAGGGTAAATATATGATCTACACATCTTCTGTTCTTTCTAAATCCTGCTTGTTCTTTCCTCAGTTTGTGGTCTACTGCTTTTGAGATTCTCTGTATAATTATCCTGCCTAGTATTTTGCTGGGAACTGAGAGAAGAGTTATTCCTCTCCAATTATCGCAGTCTGCAAGATCTCCCTTCTTGGGCATTGTGACAATTATTCCTTTTCTCCACTCTGTTGGTGTTGTCCCTGTTTTCCAGACTTGTGCAAATAGTGGTTCTAATAGTTCTGCTGCTAGCTCAGGGTCTGTCTTAAATAGCTCTGCATTTAAGTTATCATGACCAGGAGCTTTTCCATTCTTTAACCCTTTGATTGCTGTGATGATTTCTTCTTTTCGTGGGATGTCTGTATTAACATCTAGATCATTTTCAGCCTCAGGAACATTCAATTGTGTCTCTGGTGGTTCCTTATTCAGAGTTTCTCTGAAATGCTCTGCCCATGGTGGCCCATGCAGCACGTGTTGAATGTTTGTCGTTCGAGAAAAATCAATATCAGATTAATTGCTTATGAAATATAATTTTTATAAATTTTTATTATTTTTGGGTATTTTCACCTATTGGTCCTTAACTTCCTTTGAAGGGTATATAAATCCTAGCTGAAATGCTTCGCCTAAGTCCTGCATTATTCCATCTTCACTTCAGCTTGTTTTGAGAAAAAAAAAAACGGATGCAAAGATTCAAAATGAAATCATTCGTGATGATTCAAACAGTTAACTGTAAGATATTGTGTAGGATGATAAATTAAGCTATTTTATGTTGATTTATGACCTCAGGTCATTTACCAAATGCGGAGATAGAACAATGCAGTACTAAGGCGACGTTTTGGTTTAACTTCTTGTTAATCCGGAACGTGATATTCCCCCCCCCCCCCCAACCCCCTGCCCCCGTATAATTTCCCCATCAACAGCCCCCGTCTCTTTACGCAAGCACGACAGCGAAGAAATAAAGTGATGTGCTTAAAAAAAAAAAAAACAGGATATTTTGTTTTATCTGTTAATTTACTACCGGGATCATGCACGTGCGAGCGCGCGTGCGAACAAACATGCACACATTACTTATTTTACATACACTTTATTTTCAAAACTTATGAAGAAACATATCCTGTCCAACCTCTGATGGGCTATAATTAAGATATATGGTGTCTATCATGTTAGATAGGAATTACCGATACTTGCTGATGTTATTACCCCGGCTGGCCAATTATTGTTAGATAGGAATGACCGATACTTGCTGATGTTATTACCCGGCTGGCCAATTATTGTTAGATAGGAATGACCGATACTTGCTGATGTTATTACCCCGGCTGGCTAATTATTGTTAGATAGGAATTACCGATACTTGCTGATGTTATTACCCCGGCTGGCCAATTATTGTTAGATAGGAATTACCGATACTTGCTGATGTTATTACCCCGGCTGGCCAATTATTGTTAGATAGGAATTACCGATACTTGCTGATGTTATTACCCCGGCTGGCTAATTATTGTTAGATAGGAATTACCGATACTTGCTGATGTTATTACCCCGGCTGGCCAATTATTGTTAGATAGGAATTACCAATACTTGCTGATGTTATTACCCCGGCTGGCCAATTATTGTTAGATAGGAATTACCGATACTTGCTGATGTTATTACCCCGGCTGGCCAATTATTGTTAGATAGGAATGACCGATACTTGCTGATGTTATTACCCCGGCTGGCCAATTATTGTTAGATAGGAATTACCGATACTTGCTGATGTTATTACCCCGGCTGGCCAATTATTGTTAGATAGGAATTACCGATACTTGCTGATGTTATTACCCCGGCTGGCTAATTATTGTTAGATAGGAATTACCGATACTTGCTGATGTTATTACCCCGGCTGGCTAATTATTGTTAGATAGGAATTACCGATACTTGCTGATGTTATTACCCCGGCTGGCCAATTATTGTTAGATAGGAATTACCGATACTTGCTGATGTTATTACCCCGGCTGGCCAATTATTGTTAGATAGTAATGACCGATACTTGCTGATGTTATTACCCCGGCTGGCCAATTATTGTTAGATAGTAATGACCGATACTTGCTGATGTTATTACCCCGGCTGGCCAATTATTGTTAGATAGTAATGACCGATACTTGCTGATGTCATTACCCCGGCTGGACTATTATTGTTAGATAGGAATGACCGATACTTGCTGATGTCATTACCCCGGCTGGCCAATTATTGTTAGATAGGAATGACCGATACTTGCTGATGTTATTACCCCGGCTGGCCAATTATTGTTAGATAGTAATGACCGATACTTGCTGATGTTATTACCCCGGCTGGCCAATTATTGTTAGATAGTAATGACCGATACTTGCTGATGTCATTACCCCGGCTGGCCAATTATTGTTAGATAGGAATGACCGATACTTGCTGATGTCATTACCCCGGCTGGCCAATTATTGTTAGATAGGAATGACCGATACTTGCTGATGTTATTACCCCGGCTGGCCAATTATTGTTAGATAGGAATGACCGATACTTGCTGATGTTATTACCCCGGCTGGCCAATTATTGTTAGATAGTAATGACCGATACTTGCTGATGTTATTACCCCGGCTGGCCAATTATTGTTAGATAGTAATGACCGATACTTGCTGATGTTATTACCCCGCCTGGCCAATTATTGTTAGATAGTAATGACCGATACTTGCTGATGTTATTACCCCGGCTGGCCAATTATTGTTAGATAGGAATGACCGATACTTGCTGATGTTATTACCCCGGCTGGCCAATTATTGTTAGATAGGAATTACCGATACTTGCTGATGTTATTACCCCGGCTGGCCAATTATTGTTAGATAGGAATTACCGATACTTGCTGATGTTATTACCCCGGCTGGCCAATTATTGTTAGATAGGAATGACCGATACTTGCTGATGTTATTACCCCGGCTGGCCAATTATTGTTAGATAGGAATTACCGATACTTGCTGATGTCATTACCCCGGCTGGCCAATTATTGTTAGATAGTAATGACCGATACTTGCTGATGTTATTACCCCGGCTGGCCAATTATTGTTAGATAGTAATGACCGATACTTGCTGATGTTATTACCCCGGCTGGCCAATTATTGTTAGATAGGAATGACCGATACTTGCTGATGTTATTACCCCGGCTGGCTAATTATTGTTAGATAGGAATTACCGATACTTGCTGATGTTATTACCCCGGCTGGCTAATTATTGTTAGATAGGAATTACCGATACTTGCTGATGTTATTACCCCGGCTGGCCAATTATTGTTAGATAGGAATTACCGATACTTGCTGATGTTATTACCCCGCCTGGCCAATTATTGTTAGATAGTAATGACCGATACTTGCTGATGTTATTACCCCGGCTGGCCAATTATTGTTAGATAGGAATGACCGATACTTGCTGATGTTATTACCCCGGCTGGCCAATTATTGTTAGATAGGAATTACCGATACTTGCTGATGTTATTACCCCGGCTGGCCAATTATTGTTAGATAGGAATTACCGATACTTGCTGATGTTATTACCCCGGCTGGCCAATTATTGTTAGATAGGAATGACCGATACTTGCTGATGTTATTACCCCGGCTGGCCAATTATTGTTAGATAGGAATTACCGATACTTGCTGATGTCATTACCCCGGCTGGCCAATTATTGTTAGATCGTAATGACCGATACTTGCTGATGTTATTACCCCGGCTGGCCAATTATTGTTAGATAGTAATGACCGATACTTGCTGATGTTATTACCCCGGCTGGCCAATTATTGTTAGATAGGAATGACCGATACTTGCTGATGTTATTACCCCGGCTGGCCAATTATTGTTAGATAGTAATGACCGATACTTGCTGATGTTATTACCCCGGCTGGCCAATTATTGTTAGATAGTAATGACCGATACTTGCTGATGTTATTACCCCGGCTGGCCAATTATTATTAGATAGGAATTACCGATACTTGCTGATGTTATTACCCCGGCTGGCCAATTATTGTTAGATAGGAATTACCGATACTTGCTGATGTTATTACCCCGGCTGGCCAATTATTGTTAGATAGGAATGACCGATACTTGCTGATGTTATTACCCCGGCTGGCCAATTATTGTTAGATAGGAATTACCGATACTTGCTGATGTCATTACCCCGGCTGGCCAATTATTGTTAGATAGGAATTACCGATACTTGCTGATGTTATTACCCCGGCTGGCCAATTATTGTTAGATAGGAATTACCGATACTTGCTGATGTTATTACCCCGGCTGGCCAATTATTGTTAGATAGTAATGACCGATACTTGCTGATGTTATTACCCCGGCTGGCCAATTATTGTTAGATAGTAATGACCGATACTTGCTGATGTTATTACCCCCGGCTGGCCAATTATTGTTAGATAGGAATTACCGATACTTGCTGATGTTATTACCCCGGCTGGCCAATTATTGTTAGATAGTAATGACCGATACTTGCTGATGTTATTACCCCGGCTGGCCAATTATTGTTAGATAGTAATGACCGATACTTGCTGATGTTATTACCCCGGCTGGCCAATTATTGTTAGATAGTAATGACCGATACTTGCTGATGTTATTACCCCCGGCTGGCCAATTATTGTTAGATAGTAATGACCGATACTTGCTGATGTTATTACCCCGGCTGGCCAATTATTGTTAGATAGTAATGACCGATACTTGCTGATGTTATTACCCCGGCTGGCCAATTATTGTTAGATAGTAATGACCGATACTTGCTGATGTTATTACCCCGGCTGGCCAATTATTGCTATATAGTAACAAGTAAAGGTACTCCCATAGCAGATACTTCCGTAGGAGAGTGAAGTGTCAGAGACTTCACGATACTAGGTCCAGCTTTATGAGGTGGGGTGACCAGTTATCTTCTTTGCTCCTTTGCCTTCCTTATCTCAAGAGCAGAGTTAGGTATCCATTTACAGTTAGGTAGACTGAAGAGTATCGCTGCCGGGTTTCGAACCCAGAACCTGGCAACTTTCCTGTGAGAGGCAAGCGCCTTAACCACTGCGCCAATTGGTCGCTCATTCTTCTTTGATCGATAACCGTCAACCGTCAAAGCAGTAAGTGGCCATCACGCCTGGTGGCGTCTTGCAGGGCAACAACAAATTGATTCCACTTTGCTCGGTCGGCGGCCATCCTTCGTACAGTGCCCCAACTCTGGTTCATTATTTGCATCGCGGCTTCCACAGTTCTCCGCCAAGTTGTTTTTGGTCGGCCTCTCTTTCGCTTTCCCTCGGGGGTCCATAGCATAGCTGTTCTTGTGATGGTATCAGGATCCCTTCTAAAGACGTGGCCAACCCAACTCCAGCGTCTGCCAGCTATGATGGTGTGCGTGTCCTCCTGGTTACTCCGAATAAGTAGTTCTTGGTTGATGATGGCATTCGGACAAAAGATTCGGAGAATTTTCCTTAGGCAGATTGTGTGTAAGGAGGACAGTTTCGACATTTCCTTCTCTGTTACTCTCCAGCAATCCGCACCATAGAGAAGCACAGAAAGTACACAGCTCTCATACAGTCTTAATTTGGTGTTTGTGCTGTACTGCGGAAGACTTCCAGATGTTGTTGAGACTAGCAAAGGCTGTTCTCGCTTTATTCATTCTGTTGTTAATGTTCTTGCTTGTTCCGCCGTCAGGTGTTACTATGCATTCTAGGTAAGTAAATGTGTCTGTCTGTTGTAAATTCTGGTTCCTTTTTGTTATTGGCTCAGGATTGCCCCCATTTAGTGTCATGACCTCTGTCTTCTTAAGATTGATGTTCAGACCAACCTGCTGGCCATACTTATTCAGTCTATCGTTTTTTTTTCTTGGATGTGTTGATGTGAATGCGCGAGTAGTGCAATGTCATCTGCATATTCCAGGTCTTCCAGTGTAGAAAACGTTGTCCATCTAATTCCTCTTGGACTGCCCTCTGTTGTCTGGCTCATCACCCAATCTATGGCTGTCAAAAATAATGTTGTTGATAAGGGGCATCCCTGTCGTATTCCTGTTCTCACCTCGAAAATTAGATTACTCGATCCAACACTGCATGTAAAGTTAGAATAGATGCTATTTTATGATGGAAACAATGCAGCGTGGAATTCCATAAGCCCTCAGTATTTTCCAAGGCTGTTGTTGTGTATGCTGTCGAAAGCCTTTTTCAAAATCAAGATTCTTCATAAATATTATGTTGTAACAGGGAGGGAGATGCGAAAGCTTGAGGTATATAGGTTCATTCTTAATTTACTCCTAATTTGACATTAGTAATCTGCATAACTCAGACCTTTATTAGACCTTTACACTATTATTATACTTTTAACGACTAGTACATATTAATTTTTGTTCTAGTTAAATACTTTTTAACTTTATTGAGATGGTCGCTAGGTCTGCTTATTCTCAACACATGTTCTGGGTTAATTTGGCGGGATTTTCTGTTGTTCATACCTCTCACATGTTAATAAATTAAGGGGCTGCTGTAAAACTGGTAAGGAATATAAGTATATAAACCAATAAAACGATATTGAATCAGTTCTACAAATTAACGGTTCACATGAAACAATGGACTTTTCGGGTTTTACCCTTCGTCAGCCACAAACAGGTGACAAAGACAAGAATTACATATAGGTACTACAAAAACATACGATGATGAGAAATATACAACAAATGGGCGATACAAGCAGATGGAAAAAGTAAACAACAACAGTGATGAGAAAAAAAAATAAGAACAATAATAATACAAGAAAATCGAAAAATCTAAAAGAAATACCGAAACAAGAAAGTAAATAATCAACGAAACGAAAAAAAGAGAATTAACAAAACTTTGGAACAACTAAAAGTTGTTAGTAGGAAATGCTATATTCCGATTGGCAGAGTGGTTAGAGTGCAGGTCTCTCGCGGCAAAGGTGCTGTGCTCGAATCACGGTACTGACACGCTCCAGTCTACGCAGCTGTAAATGGGTACCTGACTGCTTTTTAGTTAGAGAAGGAAAAGGCAGCGAAGAGGGGAACTGGTCACTCCATCTCTCGATACTGGAGGAATGGTGAAGTCTCTAACACTTCACTCCCTTACGGCAGTATCCACAATGGAACTACCTTTTACTGTCCATTTGAGCGTCCGATTGACACAGTGGTAAGAGCGACGAAGGTACATGCTTCGTCATGCTCCAGTCAACCCAGTTGTAAATGGGTACCTGACTCTGCTCTTGAGTTAAGGAAAAGGCAGCGAGGAAGAGAACTTGTCACTACATCTCACGATGCTGGACCTAGTATAGTGAAATCTTTAACACTTTACTCCCCTGCAGCAGTATCTGCTAAGGGACTACAATTTTGTACTGTCCATTTATCAGTTATTGTTATGATTTCAATTAAGCTTTTGATCTCTGTTGTGCTCATCGTTAAATTTATTCAGTTGTTAGCATATCTACTTTCCTTGGCTTCTTTATATGATATATTTTTCTCTTCTTTATCAGCATGTGACGGTACCCGCGCTTGTTCCATTAGCGCTTTTTCTATAAATGCTTTTTCTATGTTATGCTCGTTATTCGCTTTAAAAATTCGATCTTACGCTGTGCACGAAATTCCGTGGGAGGCAGGAAAATAACTTTCTAGGTGGTGGGATGAAAGAAGCATTGTTATTGCTAGCATAATGAAGCTTGACCCCAAAATGGAATGCAGTTCTATGGTAATCCGTAACAAAGAACAAGATCTTAAATACAATAAGATGCTTCTTGAAGAGAAAAAAGTGGCAAAGCAAAGCAAACTCGATTCTTTTTTTTTTTTAAAAGTCTCCTCCAATATCTTCTGCCTCATTGACCAAGTAGCCGTGCCTGGAGCTGGTAAAAACGTTGTCAACACCTATAAAACCCTCTGCTAACCCGTCATCTGATGATGAAGGCAGTTCCGCCGTGACATCTATAGCCACAAGCGACGGAAGTAGCCTCGATTAAAGCTCTATATTACTTTTACATTAATTTTTTTTTGATAAGTACTGTCTATAAATATTATGTTGTTTGTATTTAAAACCGACTATATAAGGAAAAGACGATGGTCATATATCGGTCATGTCCTACGAATGCAAAACAACAGAATACCACTACAGGCGCTCACTTGGGTTCCTGAGGGTAAGAGGAAAAAAGGAAGACCAAAAGAAACACTCAGAAGAACAATAATAAGAGAAGGAAGAACGTTGGGCCTAAATAATGTGCAAGAGCTAAGAGGAGTGGCGTCACAACGAACAACCTGGAGAGCACTGGTTTCTGTCTTATGCGCCGTGTTTGGTGCTTAAAGAATTTATTATTATTATTATTATTATTTAAAACGTTTGATAATTATATGTACCGTATTAATAAATGTTGCTAACTATATGGTTTTTGTTTTGTATAACTTTTTACTTAATTTTTACACAACTTTCTAAAGGTTGGGACCGATTTAATTTGTTTTCTATTAACTCTTGTTGGAAATCCACGTCCGTTTAGCGTTTTGTTAGGTTAACGCTCGATTTTTCAAGAACGAATTAACAGCGCAAAGCGGGGGATTGCTGTATTTATATTCCACAATACTGTTACGGCATTTATCTTAAAATACAAAATATAAATTTCCAGTTGCATTTTTACATAGGTTAAAAAAACTTATCTTTATAAAACTGTGGCCCCCCCCCCCCCCCCCCCCCCACGTTCAATACAAAAGATTGCCCTGGACATAAACTCACGTGCCTTTTTTGTGCCCTGCAATCAGGGCCGTAGATGGGGTGGGGGGGGGGTTGTTTGATTAAAAAAAAATTTTAATGCACTATTTTGGTACCGGTACAGTATAATTTCCCCCCACGGAGGGGGGGGGGGGGAGTTGTACGTATGTACGGCTCTGCCTGCAATAGACCAGATAGACCACATCATGGTTAACGGTAGATGGAGACATGCATTACAAGATGTGAAGGTAAGAAGAGGTGATGATGTGGGAAGTGATCACCATTTAGTAGTAGCAAAACTGAAAGTGAAACTAAGAAGGGCTGGACCAACTGTAACTACACAGAAAAGGTTTGACATCAGCAAATTGAAGGACTCCCTTACCAGAAAAGTTTTTACGGCCGACATAAAGAAACGATATCAATTTGCCAAAAGTCAGGAAAAGACATTGACTGATGATATAGACCAGAATTTCAACACCATTTCAACAATATATAAGGAAAGCAGCAAATCATGCTTGGGATTCCAGGAAAGGAAGAAGCAAGACTGGATAACACTAGAAACATTGAACATCAAAACGATAAGAAAGGAAACGAAAAGAAAGAAAACAGAAGCGAAGTCCCCCAGGTTAAAGCAACTAAATAGCGAACAGTACAGTCAGCTGGACAAGGAAGTTAAACGCCAAACCCGAGCCAACAAAAGGAATTTCCTAGACGATCTTGCAAGACAGGCAGAGGAGGCAGCACTGAGAAATGAACAAAGCACAGTATACAAAATAACTAAATTCATCAGCGGAAAACGAGGTACAAACAATATTACATTAGTAAGAGATAAGCAAGGTATCCTCATCACGACAGCAGAGGGACAGGAAACAAGATGGGCAGAGCACTTCAGAGAAACTCTGAACAAGAAACCACCAGAGACACTATTGAATGTTCCTGAAGCTGAAAACGATCTAGATGTAAATACAGACATTCCACGAAAAGAAGAAATCATCACAGCAATCAAAGGGTTAAAGAACGGCAAAGCTCCGGGCCATGATAACTTAAATGCAAAGCTATTTAAGACAGACCCTGAGCTAGCAGCAGAACTATTAGAACCACTATTTGCACAAGTCTGGAAAACGGGGACAACACCATCAGAGTGGAACAAAGGAATAATTGTCAAATTGCCCAAGAAGGGAGATCTTGCAGACTGCAATAATTGGAGAGGGATTACTCTTCTCTCAGTTCCCAGCAGAATACTAGGCAGGATAATTATACAGAGAATTTCAAAGGCAGTAGACCACAAACTGAGGAAAGAACAAGCAGGATTTAGAAAGAACAGAAGATGTGTAGATCATATATTCACTCTCAGAAACAATATAGAGCAGTGCTCAGAATGGCAAAGACAGCTCTACATTAATTTCGTTGATTTTGAAAAGGCTTTTGACAGCATACATAGGGACAGTTTATGGAAAATACTGAGGGCTTATGGAATTCCAAGCTGCATAGTGTCAATCTTAAAAAGCCTCTATGCCAACTTTACTTGTAGTGTTGAGCAGAGCAACCTAACCTTTGAGGTGAAGACAGGAGTACGACAGGGATGCCCCTTATCAACCACTCTATTTTTAACAGTCATAGACTGGGTGATGCGCCAGACAACAGAGGGAAGTTCAAGAGGAATAAGATGGACTACATTTTCTACATTGGAAGATCTGGAATATGCAGATGACATTGCACTACTAGCACATTCACATCAACACATCCAGGAAAAAACGGATAGACTTAATAAGTTTAGCCAGCAGGTGGGCTTGAACATCAATTTAAAGAAGTCTGAGGCCATGACTCTCAATGTGAACAACCCTGAGCCCATATCAGTAAGGAATCAGCAACTGGTACAGACAGATACCTTCACATACCTAGGAAGCATAGTAACACCAGACGGCGGGGCAGGCAAAGACATCAACATCAGAATGAATAAGGCAAGAGCAGCCTTCTTTAGCCTAAACAACATCTGGAAGTCCTCCCAGTATACAACACAAGCACAAAATTAAGATTATATCAGAGCTGTGTGCTTTCTGTGCTTCTCTATGGTGCGGAATGCTGGAGAGTTACAGAGAAGGAAATGTCGAAATTGTCCTCTTTCACACAACATGCCTAAGAAAAATTCACCGAATCACTTGGCCAAATACCTTCACCAACCAAGATGTGCTTACTCGTAGCAAGCAAGAGGACATGTACACCATCATAGCTGGCAGACGCTGGAGCTGGGTTGGCCATGTCCTCAGAAGAGACCCCGATGCCATCACAAGAACAGCTATGCTTTGGACTCCTGAAGGAAAACGAAAGAGAGGCTGACCAAAAACAACCTGGCGGAGGACTGTGGAGGCTGAGATGCAAAGAATGAACCAGAGTTGGGGCACTGTACGAAGGATGGCCACCGACCGAGCAAAGTGGAATCAATTTGTTGTTGCCCTACAAGACGCCACTAGGCGTGATGGCCACTGACTGCTTTGAAGGTCGGCGGCTAAGGATCAAAGAAGAAGAAGACAGTATAATTTCCCCCACGGGGGGGGGGGGGGGGGGGTTAAACACACCCCCCCCCCCAACCCGTATGTACGGCTCTGCCTGCAATGCACACTCTTCAAATTCGGTAGTCAATGATGCCGCTAAGTGTTGTCTAGAAGCAAATTGTTTCTTCAGATTGGTTCAACAGATCTATAATTATTTCTGTGCGTCGACTCAGCGTAGGCAAATTCTAACTAACCACGAATCAGACTTAAGCATGGGACCCAAAGACGCAGCAATAGAGAACGCAATCAGCGACTCATAGCTTGACTGCCTGCGTCAGGACCAGCGAACCAGAGCTGGTCAAGACCGCACTCCACCTCCACGTGGTGGTCCTGGAAACAGTCTGCAGCAGTGCAGTCTGGCTGAGCGAGTGTGGATCGAAATGGGAAGGCAAACCCGGTCCTAAAAATTGCCGTGCAGAAGTCGGATGTGTCGACCGAAAGGTGCAGATATCACAGCTTAGGCGTAAACAGACACAACGCAACCTCCGTCCTTTTCAGGACGAACGAAGAAGAAGAAGACTTAAGCATAACTGTTAAGCCATTGAGTGAAATAAGATGGAAGAGTTGGATCGATGCTTTTAAATTATTGAGATATCGTCTTAGTAGTAAATATGGTGCTTTAATAGAGATCTTTGATGACACAAGCCCAAACGGCTTATCTGGAAATTCTTCCCGAATTGAAGCTAAAGCCGTTGCTGATGCAATTTGTAGTTTCAAGTTTGTCGTATTCCTTGTTACATGGTGCAACATCTTTTTTTTAAAGCCAATCTTACAATCAAGCTACTACAAAATAAGGAAGTTGATTTAAATTCAGCTACAAGCCCATTGCAAGTGACCAAGAATTACCTTGTGGGCTGTATGTATGATGAAATTTTTCAACAAGTTTTAAAAGACGATATTGAGAGTGCATTGATGCTAGAGATACTACCAAAACAAGTTAGAATAAGGAGAAAGAAATGGCAATCTGAGCATGATGTGACCGTGCGTGTGATGATGGTGAGAATAGTGGATTCGTATCACTGCCCTAAACAGTAGGTAGTTGTGGATGAATGATGTTAAGTTCTCCAAACGTACTTTTGACGACTACAACAGTTGGACAAAACAGATGGTTGATGATTAACTAGCTGGTAACATTCTTCACGCCAACAGCAGACAATGTGACATGACGTTTATTTACAGCTATGAATTCAGCAACAGTTGAAAAAGGATGTTCTGCCTGTCACGAAGTTTACGTTTATAGAGTTTGCATGAGTGAAAGCAACACCCTAGTATGAGAAAGTCAGAGAAGATAGAATTTAGATGGAAAATGACATGACTGTGGACAGATGAGACTATTGGCTCAAGGGCTAGAACCAGAATTTGACTCTCTCTTGCCGCTTCGTGACTTCAGAAATGTTATAGTCTCACCCCCTCTAACTACATTTAAACACAAGGAGATTAGGTGTAATTTACGACCACAGACACCACTATACAGACAACATATAAGTATAGTATAGAGTAGAAGCTGATCCAGTATAAAGTATGTATATATTTATTTACACAAAAAATCATTAAATTTCATCATACATCATTCAAATAAATAGCGTGCACTGTTGCACGGCCTGAAAAAGCAAAGTAACAATTAAAGTGGTAGACACTAGGAAAACCCCAATCACATTCACTCTTTCTGTCACCCTGCTGGGGAACAATAAAAATGGTTAGTGATTTAAACAAATCTAATTTGGTGGGGGCTGTCAACTTTAGCCTTCACTCTCTAACACAAATAAGATTTCTACTGTTGCCGTCCTGTTGCCTCTTCCTAAACGAACGTCTACACAGCTTCCAACTTGTTAGGCGATATGCGCCGCTAACTAACACCACTGGAATGCTAAAATAATAGACTTGGCTTACAACGATGGCTCAGTGTCTATCCGTCAAATGGATAATAACCGACCCTACTGGTCCTGTCTATTTTCTCCCTCCTCTCTCTCTCTCTCTCTCTCTCTCTCTCTCTCTCTCCTGGTCTCAGTGTCTCTCTAACACTCGACGTCTGATGATGCGGCGTCTCCGTTACGCCTTCTCTCGTTACTTTCAGGACCCAGGTATTGTAACCCTTTCACCAGCTCCTGAATTCGGTGATGATGATGATGTTCGGGTATCAAGCATGAGGTACTTGATTTACTGTAGAAACTTCTCTGCTGCTGAATAGCTTCTATAACTTTCCACTTTTAACCCGCTCCGGATTTAGAGGAAAAACACAGCATTGATTTCTGGCGGTATACAATTTAACCAGTCTCACGGCCACTTGCCGTTGCTGGAGACTATAATAGCGATGAGCTCTGGGCTTTACGATAGATAAACCCGTTCCCGTGGAAGCATGGGGACTTCCCTTGCAAGAGAACTGTTTGGGTCTCGCTGAAGATTTGTACTTCACTGCAAGAGACCGTAGGTTATTTTCTTTCACTGCTGGCGATATCTCGAGTCCTCTGACCCCTGAGATATTTACTTTTGCCGTGGGTAATTTGTAGGTGGCAAATTACGCTCCCCCACTGTTTGCCGTGACCCGCTGAAATTAAAAGAAAATGCGTCTAATGTACACCAACTCCAACATAACGCATCTCTAACATATCGCTTGCATTAATCTTTACAACTCCCCTAACCCGCTCTGCACCACAATACATAAAATAATTCTATCCACGTGTCACGTCAATCTCACTCCTTCTACTCTCCTTCTCTCGTTCTGCACAACAATACATAAAATATATCTACCTACGTGTCTCTCTATCCCCCTCCTTCTACTCCCCTTCTCTTCAACTTAAACCTGCCAGGTAAGTAAACGCAAACTCCCGACCTGTCTGTCTCTTATCTATTTGTTACGCATGGCTAACCACGTGTCCAAACATTTTAACTAGGGAAACCCTTTGTCCGAAATTCCTTGGTCTCCTTTTTACCATTACACATTGAGGTTCCCGACTTAAGCCCCAATTTAAATTAAACCTCTCGCTATAGGAATAATTTACTCCTCTAAGCAGTAAAATTCAATTATAACATACGTCTGTACCCCCCGACTGCATTTCTCACATTTAAGGCATAATAAAATTAACGTACACCCAATTGATTTCCCAATAACATTAAATTTGTAAATACACAGGAATAAATGGTGGTATTACACAACACTCTACAACTATGAGCACTCGTGTCTCTCCTAACTTCACCCGCTCCTATCTACTGCCAAAATCCTAGAAAGAATTATGCACACTTTTACATTTACATCGTTCTTCAAAGATAATAATGGATGGCGCTACCGTTTATAACTTTAAGTTAATGTCCCCGACGAACTTTACTTACAGGCCGAGATTTCTCAAAGAACCCTCTAATAAGTAAAACGATAATAAAATTATTACATACCAATTACCGCTGTTTTTCTCCACAGTGGAGACGATAATGCGTAGAAGCACGGCAGGCAATTATTTCTTCAGATAGAGACTGAATCACTGTTTCACGACTCATTATATACAAGAGAAAAACCCCCGCGGATTCCCTCCTACGTATCTGCTAGCTATCCATTCGGGCCAATGGAAACGCTAGAAGAATAAACTAACTGCGACCTGCTCCAATCAGATTTGAAAACGCGCAGACCGCGTGTCCAAAGATTGCATCACGTTACGTGACAGCCTCGTGCGTTTCTGACTGGCGTCATACAGGCGTGCCTGAAATGACGATTTACGTAAACAGCGAAAATCTCCATGATCGCGAACAATCAGAAGCAAAGAAACTAGTGCTAATATAAAATAAACCTACCGTCATAAAAAATAACGCAATAAAATACGTACAGAAAAAGACTAAACACGATATATATTCATGGAGAAGAACCATGGCAAACACATATAGTTAGAAAGAGAAGAAGAATGCTGAAAACTCAAATGAAAGAACAGGATCGGGCCTGTTGAAAGGACAGAATTACAGTACAACATCACACTGCCCAACCTTCCTCTTGAGGCTGGCAACTTCTATACAGCTAAATTCTCATAGGCTAAATTCTCCACGTCTTCCTCTTTCATTCCCCATATACTTCTGACACTGCTTGTAAAAATCTTGAAAACGAGCAGAACTTCTTGAATCTTGTAAAACTGCCTCTAAACTGCTGAATCAGCTATGCTAACTATCATGATGGCGTACCAAGCGATTAAGGAGCTAAACAACAGTGTATCTTTCTGTCATCACAGAAGCAACCAACTCATTGACATGTTGTCTGGGTGGCACCCCTTAATATCACTTGCCATATCTCAGTCTTTAATACTTTGGGAGAGAACCCATTTTTCTCAACTTACGCCTAACGCGTCTGGATCTGAACTGATATAACTTTAACTTCGATTTCCCATACAATTATTAACCAAGTTTCTAACTTAGACTTCGTCACGAATCGCTCACTTGAAGAGTTGGGCAAAAGGCAAGCTATGCCTTTTGCAGTCCCAGTGATTTGGAGAGAGCCCACTGATCATCTCAACAACTGTTACTTTTGCATGGCCCCTCCAATTGGGAAAGGCATATCAAAGAAGAAAAAATGGACTCTGGAATATCCAAACATCCCCTCTGCAATACGTCCGGTACCATATGGCGATGACCTACCAGTTCCCAAAGTGCCAGAATCATTTTCAGCTGCTTCCACTGATGAAGAAGAGGACATTGGTGGTCCTGAACCATCAACCTCAAGCGACCCAGATTTTGAGCAAACTACATCCACTAAACCACAATAATAATAGCTCAAGGTGAACTGAATGATCTTATAAGAGATATGAATTTACAGAAGAACGAGGCGGAGCTTTTGGGTTCCAGATTGCAACAGTGGAATCTCCTGGCAGAAGATGTTACAATTTCTGTGTATAGGAACCGCCAGAAGCCACTTATTACATTCTTTTTCAAAGAGGGTGACCTTTCTGCGTGCCACAACATTTCTGGTTTAATGGCAGCCCTCAAAATCAGTTACATACAGGAAGAGTAGATGCTTTTCATTGATTCATCCAAGACGAGTCTTAAAGCTGTTTTGTTGAATAATGGTAATGTGTTACCGTCAATTCCAGTTGGTCACGCAGTTCATATGAAAGAAACTTATGAAAATATTAAGCAGCTTTTGAAGTGTATAAACTACGATCATCATCATTGGTCACTTTGCGGTGACTTAAAAGTGGTCGCTCTTTTGCTTGGACTACAGGGTGGATGCACCAAGTATTGTTGCTTTTTCTGTTAGTGGGATAGCCGTGCACGAAGTGACCATTACATCAGAAGACATTGGCCAATCAGGCAGTCATTGCAGTCTGGCAGTAAGAACGTTGAGAACCCAGCACTTGTCGACACCAGCAAGATTTTGTTTCCACTCTTGCACATTAAGCTGGGTCTCATGAAAAACTTTGTCAAGGCAATGAAGAAAACAGATGAGGCTTTCAAATACCTCATCAGAAAATTTCCAAGACTGAGTGAAGCTAAAATAAGAGATGGAGTATTTGTTGGTCCGCAAATTCGAAAAAATCTTCATGATGAAGAGTTTTTTTGCGTGTTGCATGACAAGGAAAAAGCAGCATGGCTAGCATTTAAGTCAGTGGTGGACAATTTTCTTGGAAACATCTGATAATTACAATGAAATTGTAGAAAATCTCCTTCTGAAGTATAAGAGTCTTGGCTGCAACATGTCTTTGAAAATTCATTTTCTGGATTCTCATCTGGATTTCTTTACGTCAAACTGTGGAGCGGTCAGTGATGAGCATGGTGAACGATTTCACCAGGACATTGCTGCTATGGAGACAAGGTATCAAGACAATTGGAGCCCTTCAATGCTTGCGCTGATTACTGTCGGACTGTGACAAGAGACACCTCATCGATTGACTACAAGAAGTATGCAAGGTGAGCTCGAACAGCGACTGAATAATGACGGAATGGGTTCAAATGTGCCTTTTTAAAACATATGTGAACTTTAAATAATGTTTTTATTTTTTCTATCATTTTATGTTGAAATATCAATTAATTGAGTATGTAACCACAATTTTTATAATGCTAAAGTAGAAAGACTAGCTGTTCACCCCAGAGAATTAAACAAGCATAGGGAGCCGCGCTAGCGTAGTGGTTACAACACCGCTCTGGCGACCGGGTGATACAGGATCAAACCCGGGCGACGGCATTTTGAGGATTTTTCGTCGACCGGGATTTGGATTGGATTAACTCGAGACCTGGCGAGGACATTTGAAGGAGTGTCGTCGACCAGGGACTGGCGGCTCCTGAGCCGACCCAGCTGCAATGGGTACCTCCGAAATCGGCGAGTATTTGCCTGAATGGCGAGGGACACCTGTCTCTGTACAAGAAATAAAGGGATAGTCACGTAAAATCAATGTCAGGTTAGACATAAATAATAACCTGAGATTTCGCCTCGAGTATTAGCGGGTGAACGCAACAAAAAACAAAAAAAAAAAAAAATTATTTGTATTACTGTAATGTAAATTCATCATTAAAAAAAATCAGAGCCAATTGGTGAATTTCATTATGATATTTGAAATCAGCATGTCAAAATCAATAAAAAAATGGTGTATTTAATTTCTGGTACAAGTAACTATTGAAAATTTGTTGACTAGTGATTGAAATTGTTATTACTCCAACTGTTTTGATTAGGATAAGAATTATTTTGTCTTTTCCAAGTGGAATTTTGTTGGAAATTACTATTATTCCTGAATTAAGGCGACTGATTTCGGAATTGTTGTCTCCCTCTATTAAAATTATCATACCTGTTAAAATTCTCATTCCTATTATAGTTGTGATCATTATACCTTCTTGGCATAAAATTCTTGTCCAGGCTATGAGACCTGGGTCTACCATTATTGTTCCACGTTGCAGCTGAGGCAACTGGTAATGAATCCTTAATAAGACTATTGCTAATACAAGCACCAGGATGTGCTGTGCAGAATTGTTTTGCAACTTCTTCTAATGAAGATAGATTCATAGGTTTGCGTTCATGCAAAAAAGACCAAAATGGTTTGCTTACTGATGATAACACTTTATCCCTTAATAACAGATCCATAAGACTTTCATATGTTTTCTCCATTCCTGAGAGCTGAACCCATCTGTTGAAAGTAAGTCGTATGACAGAGACAAATTCTGAGAAGTCCTTCCCAGTTTCAGGCATCATAATTTTAAATTTCATTCGATATCCCTCTTCATTAAGTTGATATCGTTTTAATAATAATGCTCTGGCAGCATCATAGTTGTTTTTAAGAGTCTCATCCATTGTGCTTATAGCGGTCAAAGGCTCTCCAATTAAAAATTCCATAAGTTTATCTCACCATTGTGATTTCTCTAACTTATGTGCTGCACATACACTTTCATAGCGTGAAAGGAAGCATGAAATGTCATCAAAACCTGGGTTAAATATAGGCAATTTAAATCTATCAATACCGTTATTTTTAACCGAAGAATTAGGAGTATTTGAATTACTATTATTTTTATTTTGACCCCTTAATTTCAATTCCTCTAAATGAAGAAGCATCATCCTTTCTTCGTGGGCCAATGTCAAGGCTTTCTTCTCCTCCATTTCTCTATCATATTGCATTTTTTTCTCTTCTGCAACAAGTCTCTTTTCTTCCAACTCTATTTCCTGGAGACGTCTCTTTTCTTCAGCAACAAGTCTCTTTTCTTCTAATTCTGTCATCCTCCTTTTCTCCTCTAAATCTTCAAGACGTCTTTTTTCAGCATTTTTCTCCTCTAATTCTTTTCTCTTCTCCTCCTTCTTTTCTCCATTAGCTATCTGTTTCTCCAATTTCTTATCTGCCTTAGCCAGTTCAATCATGGCAAAGTCCTTCAACGCTTCACCTTTATAACCAAAAGCTTTGCCTTGCTCGACAAAGTAATCTAATGTAGCCATTTGAATTAATAACGTGACTCACTTAGTCGAAATATAATGGCTTGTAGCTTTACAAATTCTCTTGTGAGCAATAAATGTTGCTAAATTATTATTATTGCAATAATCACAATGTAAATTATATTAATATCATGTAATGAAGAAAAAGAAATAGTGCAAGTGAACAAAGAAATTAATATATGAAAGAATATCATATGACAAGATCAATGACAAACATAGAAACATTAGCAGTAAAGAAAATAAAAATGTAATGGTGAACAAAACACAACAGCAAGTAGGTCAAATTTACTGCTAAAAATAACCACTGGACAGGACCAAGACAGAGTATAAACAGATAGCTTGTAAAAAACCAAACGACAGGCAGATGAGACTAACACCACGAACAAATTATTACAAAACTAAGAAAAATAGAACTAGACAACAATGCATTACAATATAGATGGACGAAACATCACAACTAGACATAAACTATTGAAAAGATCAAATAGACAGAATACTTCGACAAGATTACTCTAGTCGGAACTTTTGCTCAACTGAAATTTTCAATCGAATATCTATAGAACATCTGACACGAGCCCGGATAGCTCCGAGATGGACCTCTTTGTCAGACCTACCTCCCACGAAAAAAAGAACTACACAACATGAATATACACCAAAGACATAAAAAGCAGAAATTACCATGGGTCTAGCAAACGTACCCTGATCTAAACAACCACATTTTACAGGTCACTTATCTTTAACAGCTGTAAAACTCCTGCAGATGCTAGTATGCACCACAAAACGTATCGGCGCTGGCTGCAAACTGGTGTAATAGTACTGGTAGACCCTCCTGGCACAGCAAACAGCAGTCCCGTAAATCAGAAGAAGACCATAGCAGACTGTAAAGCCGACATCTGAAGACAAGCTTGAGTGTTCACGAACAATGCAGACACATTGAACGTTTTGACGCTTGAAATCTTGAAGCCGGCAGACATGCACATTTGAACTCGAATTATTCAAATGAGGGCCAACGGTGAACAGTTCACTCAAAGTTCCAGAAAATTCTCTTCAATCACTATTCTTTCATATCGAAATCGCCAGAAGTGGGCACCATGTTCTCTCTGATACAGTTGGGATTATTTGAAAGTGATTGGTTCTTGAAATATGAGTGACATTAATGTATCGTGCTGATAACGACTGTAAGAATGACGTGGGGTTACAACTAGAACGTTCAAATGATGGATGCCATGGTATAGACATTCTTTAAAATAGTTAGTTGGTTACGCTGTTGAGTGGCGACGCTGGTAGAGTAGAGAAAAACCCGTTTGGTCAGTTTGGCCAAAACGGAAGGCGATATGAAACTTTTGGCGCAAATCATTCTACGAGATGTCTGCCGTCCTGTTCGGACGTTTGTTGCCTTTGTCAGCAGTTTTGCTGGGAGTTTACATGAATGCCAGTCTTGTGCAGTGCTTGCCGATTGTCTCAGGTGTTCAGGATTATTGGTAGATTACTAGAATGTGGTTGTGTTTTCTAGTGGTTTTTCCCTGGATTGTATTTACGTAGAATCTTGCAATTATGTATTGCTTTATTGTGAGCGATAGTCAGTGGGTGTAGTTGCTGGTTAGATTATGTCGGTAACTATTTTGCTATTATATTGAGCTACAGTGTTTGGCAAGTTGTTTGGCATTCTTCATTGCATTGTGTATTGCATTTTCATGCGTATTGATAGCCGTGTATGGCTTTTGTGTGTGTGTTATATTCATTAAAGGGCCAGTACCTGTTCCAGGTGTTATTGGTTATTAATGTCAGCTATTGTGTGCTGTGGTCATATCTGTAGATAACGAGCCAGAAGATATAGACTGCCATGTGTTAAATCCACAGTAAAGATAGGGCTTGGTCCAGCAACATCAGTATATTGTTGTTCTGACAGCTGCGGGCTCGTCCGTTCTTTGAGCCGTGAGGCTTGTTTTGTGATAATATTTAATTCCCAGCTAGCTGACAACTAGATGTCATATTATTGATAACAAGGCCGTGGAGCCTGTGTTCGTCATAATTAGGCTAGTATTGTACACACAGAGTGTTAGGAGTGGGCAGCCGTGTTGGCGCACTCCTAGTTATCGTCAACTCACGGGTGTGAGTTGTTTTTGTTAGTCCAGCGGAAGGCGAGTGTGTGTGTCAGTCTGTCACGGTAGTGTTTACGGTCGTTTGACCTGACCTCGATTACGGGCGCTGACCTACTTTCTGCATCACAGTTGTTATGGCTATTTTTCTGTATGTTTTCAGTCTATCGCCGGTGAAATAATGTTTAATTAAGTTTCAAGTGTTTGCTCTGATATTGTTGCAGGTCTGTATACGATTGTTGTAGTGTTAGGCTGATGTTACAGTGCGCGTCAGATGGGTCAGTTTGACGTATCTCTGAGTCCTTTACGTGGTTGGCGACAGTGATCCTGGTGGAGCAGCGGAGCTTGGGGGTTGGTACTATTTAGCTAGGGGCCCAGGCGGCATGTGAAGATGTCAGATGGGAAATAGCTTGGTCAACCTCGGTATTAAGGTGGAAAGTGATGAGTGTTAAGAATTTGTAGTCGATAGGAGGTTGTTAGGGCTGTTGGTACCCCAAGCCCCTGTGTTGGACTGTTGGTCCTGTTTTGCTGCTAAGATGTGCTCACACAGGGGTGAAAGTCTCTGACGTGACCTTCCTAAGCCGACGCCAGTGACGTGCCTGACAACTCAGACGTGCCCAACCAGGGGTGAATTCGTATGCGCTTTGTACCCTGCCGACTTACCGGAGACTGTTGATAGTAGCTGTGCAGCTCAACTTAGAAGAAGTAGTCAGTGCAGTATATGTTATGAACAGTGCTGTGTGAGCACCGTGGAGGATAGTGTGGTCATCACATAAGAGAGTATTACACCGTGACACTCAGATTTGACAGTAACGTTATTCCTGGACTAATATTCTGTTGGAATTATACGTATTGTGGAGTTTGGTTTGTTCGGTTCATCATCTATTGCCAGTGCTGAGGATCCTCCGTACTCAAGCGCCGTTGGAGCTTCAGATAAGTTATTGTTTGTCTGCTTATGTATTATGTATTATATTGACTGTTACGTGCAGTCTTTGATATCTTACAATATTATACATTGGTATACTGGTTATGTTCGCAAATATTTTGTAAACAAAATAGTGCTTAAGGAAAAGTCATTATTGAGTTACTTCCCTTGAAAGTTGTGTCGGCTCTTTCGATCGAACTCCGCGGATAAATCCAGTTTTCTGCGATTTATTCTTTGTTTGGGTAGTAATAGATTGTTCTTGCTTCAGAATATCTATGGCCTGAATTTATGTGTATTGTTTGTCTGAGTAGGACGAGTCTGTCTTATATCTGTATATCTTTACATATCTAAGTCGAACTATATGTTCTGTTGTCTCTAGAGAGGTCAAAGGCTATTCGGCGGATGTGTCGCTAAGGTGTGGTGTGATTTGGCTTCGTCCTGATAGGGACTGTGTCTTCTATGTCGGCTTGTCGCCGGGGAAAAGTGATCTCAGTATTTGTGGGGAAAGTGATAGTCGTCTAGACCTATCGTGTATGCTTTACCCCAGTGTTTATTCGTATTGCCAAGGAATGGCAGAATTATATTTCTTATACCAAGGTAATCAAAGATACTCTTATGAACTCTCGTACGAAGCCACCATTTTCGATAGGTACGATTTGAATGTCTAAGAGAATATATTTGACTCGATGAAAACGACTTCGATTCCTAGCAGCACTATATTCTGTAGAATGCAGTCAATTGTTCATGATCAAATCTACAGAGCAATGCAATGTTTTATGAATGACTAACTTTAGGACAGATTCATTATCTGTATCCAAACGTGAGTGACAGCTCACGAGTGAAGCCATCTTGGAACCAAACATGTAGTGACTTTCAAGAAGAGAAAAGGGATGCCCGTATTATCGCTTGATTAGTCCAGAGATCACTGCTACACATGAGAACCCTTTATTAGCGGTTCAATATTATTATATGGAAAAAATATGTGCTGAACATTATGTTGGAGAATCGTCGCTAAACGAGATTAGGTTTAGAAGCCATCTGAAATATTGTTTATAAGCTGACGTGCTCAGTCAGTGAAGTCAGATGATATATATGTATGGGAGATACTGAGGGCTTGGCTACTGACAGTCCATTATAATATTATTCTACATGAGTGCCCATGTAACATAACATTGCAAGACCAGTTATCCACTGTACCATGATGTATTATGCCAACCTGTGATTTGTCACTATCTGTGCTGTCGAGTGTGTACGTCCAATTAAACTTTAGTAAAGGTACACAGTCGTTGGTGTCGATGACTTCCAGCCATACATGAGTGTGAGAAAAGAACATTTGTCAACACCACGAACCCTTATTACCATTCGCACATTATACACTCAATCCATGTCTACACACCACTGCGTAGGTCAAGTTGACATTCCATACACTACAGTGGAGCAAACAACACCATAGAGATCTTATCAACTGATGATGATGATGTCTGCTTCCATTCACTTATATTTATCCTTTTGGTGGATATCATTAACGGGAATAAAATAACAACTTTATCAACTGGTGGACCAGCTTTCTGGGTTTGACCTCGCAGAAGTTCAGAAGTCAACAGATTACCGATACCAGACCGTTTCCTGTGGCTGATACGACACACTTGCAGTATTGGTTTGCTCTTTGTCAACACTTCGTCACGTGACCTGTCAGGTGAATGCAGTATGTAGGTCAGCGTTGTTGACATTTTTACATTAGACATTACAGAGTTTCACAGAACAGTTGGATCAATTCTTGTCTATGTTAACAGGAAGACAGTATTTGTGAACTAAGAAGTCCTATTTTCATCGATGGATCTTCTTGTTTTCTGTATATGAACTTTAATATTTAAGGCCAGAATGTTTAATTGAATAAAGTGGCAGTTTGTTTATTTTCATAAAAATAACTTTGCCATTACGGTAAAACTGAGCCTATTTTGCAACACATACTATCATACACATAATTTATATATATTTATGTTTACATGTTATTTGTTTGTATAGTATGTTAGTTTCTATGTCAGCGGGTTGTGTTTAAGGTTGGGCGGCGTCCTCACAACAGAATATCCCACGTCATAGAGGGTCCGTTGTGGGCATTTTCTATAGGTGCAATTTTCTTGATTGAAAATTTGCTGCGACAACTGTTGCTTTTGTGTTAGCTGTGAAGACTGTAATTATTGTTATTTTTGTAATATTTCTTTGTTCTTTAGTTTTGTTTTGATTTGTTTGTAATTTGTTGGTCTAACCTTTTCTATCTTTCAGTTCTATTCACAATTTATATTCATATACTGTGACGTCATTTGTGTTGTTATTCTTTGCAGATTCAGTGATTATTTTCATTGATTTCCCTATTTGATTTATTTTGATTTCTGCAAACGTTCTTGTATTGTCAGTCCTATTTGTACTTTATGTATTCTGTTGGTTGACATATGTTTTATATAGGTATATTTCATAAGACACAATTGCCTGTGCACTGCACTTGGATTATGGTATAAACCAGTACCTGATTATTATTACTATTATACAAGACCTTATTAAAGGCTTGTGACCCACAGATATTGGGATAGTATACTGATTAATCAAGTCATTGAGAACTTGTGGTATTATTATTGGTTCAGGTGATTAGTATTATTGTTAGACATCATGTCTACATTAGAATACTTCATTACACAAGGGAAAGCCCTTGATAAGACTGGTCAACAATTAGAACAATGGGCAGTTGCTCAATATGACAAAGCATTAGCGGCAGAAGAGAAAAGATTAGCTGCAGAAGAAAGAAAAGCTATGGCGGAAGAGAAAAGATTAGAAAGAGAAGCTGAGGCTGCTGCTGAACAAAAGAAATTGCAGATGCAGGTGGAGGAAAGGAGATTTGAAGCTGAACAAAAAAAATTAGAAAGAGAAGCTGCGGCTGAACAAAAAAGATTAGACAGTGAAGCTGAACAAAAAAGATTAGACAGGGAAGCTGAACAAAAAAGATTAGACAGGGAAGCTGAACAAAAAAGATTAGACAGGGAGGCTGAACAAAAAAGATTAGATGCTGAAGAGAAAAAAAGCAATAAGAGAACATGAATTTGAGTTGGAGAAATTGAGATTGACAAGTATGAGTAATGTTAATCAGGCATCTAGTGGTAATGGTAAACCTTCTACTTACAAGGTTAAGGTTCCACCGTTCAATCAGTCCAGTGACGATATTACATTCTGGCTGGATAGATTTGAACGTTCTTGTCGTACACATAATGTGGATAAATCACAATACGCTAATCAATTAGCAGAAAACTTGAAAGGTGAATCTTTGACTAGATTATGCCTTGTAGGAGAAGCAGATAAGGATAATTATGATGTCATTAGGGCGGCTTTGATAAAAAAATATCAGCTAAGTGAGGAAGGCTATCGCCTTTTATTTAAAACGATGGTGCCTGAGACGGGTGTAGAATTCTCAGAATTCACTGCAAAGGCACGTCTCACAGTTGATCGTTGGATTGAGCTTTCCAAAACAGAAAAAACGTATGAAGGACTTATGGATTTGTTGCTCAGAGATAAGATTATGTCATGTGTGAACAAACCTTTCCTTGAATTTATACATGAGCGTAAACCCAAATCTCTAAAAGAAATGGAAGAATATTGTTCCCAATATGTCACTGCACACCCCGACGTGACTTTTGGCAACACTAAGATTAAGGAGAGTATGCCAGTTGCTTCAGCAACACCATACAATCCCAATTATTCACACAGATTTCAGGGACCTCAAAACAGATTTGATAAAAAAGGTAACCATAATAGTTATCAAAACCAAGGTAACCAATCATTTCAGGGTTCTTCTTCAAAGAACTGGAGACGAGCTGATAGCTCTCGACACAGGGGTGGTCATAATTATAGGAATTTCCGTAGAGGAAGTAATTATAGAAACTATCAGGGTTATCCGTCTTGGAGTCAACAAGATCATAATTACAGAGATACTCATTATAATGAATATGATAATGGTAACCAAGGGAACTATGACTCAAACCCAAATAGGGGTTACAATAGAGGTAACAATAACTACAGAGGTGATAATAACCGAGGTAGATCTCAAAACAAAAGACATAAACCACATTTTCAGGCAAACTCTGTACAACAAGAGTCCCATGAAGCCTATAAACAGAGTAAAGATAATAATGATGCTAGTAATATGGCATGTGCCGCTTTTGATTTTGGGAGAGCATCTCAGTGCCCCCAATGCAAAACGTTATTTGAGCCAACCACAGTGTCTACTTTAAGCTGTGGCCATCCTCTTCCTGCTCTTCCGGCATCAGTTGCGCATGATAGAAGAGGTTCTCTTGTCTTACATAAGGGTTTAGTGAATAACAATCCAGTCTCTGTGCTATTTGATTCTGGATGCACCACAATTGGTGTTAGGCAGTCACTCGTAGATCCTTCCCGTGCCACTGGACAAGTAGTCAAATGTGTAACATTTGGCGGCACATTAGAGAAATACTCTACTGCTATCATTAGGATTGCTACTCCTTTCTTTACAGGAGATGTACACGCATGTCTTCTTCCGAATCCGATCGCTGACCTCATCATCGGTCGCATTCATGGAGTCAAGGAATGCACTCCGCAACAAATTTCCACGTGGGAAAGGCAAAACGTGCAGATTGCTAACGCTGTAGTCACTAGAGCTCAGGCTCTTAATATGCCTCAAACTTCATCTACTGAAGATAATGAAGTGCATAACCAAGATAATCCCTTGGTAATTTCTCGTGACTCGTTTATAAAACAGCAAGAAGATGATCCCACTCTGAAGAAATTCTTCATTCTTGCAACTAAAGGTGATCCGAATAAAGACACAAGTCGTAAATCGTGGATTACAAAGAAGAATGGCGTACTTGTACGTATGGTTCAAGACTCCATTACGTCAAGTCATTCTCAAATCCTGGTTCCCAAGAATTTGAGAGTTAAAATTTTGCAGCACGCTCACGACTCTCAGTGTGCTGGACACATGGGTTTTTCCCGTACTAAGTCAAGAGTCCTTGCGGCTTTCTTTTGGCCATTGGTAAACAAGGACATACGGATTTATTGTCGATCTTGTAAAGTATGTCAGGAAGTTAAATCCAAAGGTCCACGGCATGCTGCACCCATTCAGGCGGCGGACATTCCTATTCGGCCGTTTCAAAAAATGGCCATAGACATTATTGGTCCATTTAAGATCAAGTCTGCCAGAGGACATCAGTTTATCTTGACGTGTGTTGATATGTGCACACGTTGGCCAGAGGCTATTCCTCTGAAGAGCATTACTACTGCTGATATTGCAGATGCTCTTTGGCTTATATTTTCTCGTCTGGGGTTCCCCGGAGAGATATTGTCAGACCATGGCACCCAACTAATATCAGATACCATGTCTCAAGTAATGTCTACTTTGCAGATAGATAGATCTTTAAGTAGTATCTACCATCCAATGTCTAATGGTATGGTCGAACGCCTTAATAGAACACTTAAAAACTTACTGGGGAAGATAACTGAGGATCATCCTCAAGACTGGGACAGAGTTTTACCTGCGGCCCTCTTCGCTTACAGAGAGGTACCCAATGAACATACGGGATTTTCTCCCTTTGAACTCGTCTTTGGCGCGCGTCCGCGTGGCCCTATGTCGTTGCTTCACGATCTCATTACATCTGACAATATTGACGATGACACAAAGTCATCCTACGAATATGTCATCGCGTTGAGACAAAAAATTATCGAAGCATGCAAATTAGCAACTTCTTCTTCTGAATTTGCGAAACAGAAGGCAAGGCAATTTGCCAATAAGAAGAGATGCTTACGACAACTTTGTCCTGGTGACAAAGCATTTGTATTACTACCTTGTAGGGAAAACAGATTACTTATTTCTTGGAAAGGTCCGTACGATATAATATCGAAAATTTCCGATGTCGACTATATTGTCGATATTGATGGGAAGCATAAAACCTTCCACATCAATATGCTTACTGAATTCCATGAACGTCCGGATTATTTGCAACCCATTTTCCAAGCAACGGACAATTCTCCAGAACAACATGGTCATTACTCATCACTGTCCGTGATACAGGATGAGGAAACAAGTTTTTCAGATGTAAATCTTCCTCTTCCAATGATCCCACTTCATTCTAGTGAATCATGGAAGAACGTTACTGTCTCTCCTGATTTGTCTCTAGGAGAACAGCGACAAGTTTCAACTATGTTGCAAACATTTTAGGATGTACTCACTGACATCCCTGGACAAACGAATGTCATTCAACATGACATTGTTCTAACTGACCATACTCCTATTAGGGTTAGACCTTATCCTATACCTATACATTTTCAAGCACAGGTCGAGAAAGAGTTGGATGAGATGATAGATTTGAAAATAATCGAACCATCCACCTCTGCATATTCTTCGCCGATGGTTATTGTGCGTAAAAAAAGACAATAACATACGTCTTTGCGTTGACTATCGAAAATTGAATCAAGTAACGAAGTTCGATGCCGAACCTATGCCTTTACTGGAAGAGCTACTTACTCGACTCTCCAAATCTCATTTTTTTCACTAAACTTGATTTGTCTAAAGGATATTGGCAAGTTCCTTTATCTGAACGCGCCAAACCTCTCACGGTTTTTTCAACACCTAGAGGTTTGTTCCAATGGAATTTTATGCCTTTCGGTCTTATGAACGCACCAGCTACATTCGTACGCATGATGCGCCGAATCCTATCTTATCGGTCAGATGTCATTGCATATCTAGACGACATCTGTCTTTTCAGCGATACTTGGGAAGATCACTATTCAGGGTTAGATGAATTGCTGTCTACTTTGCGTGAGCACAACCTGACAGCGAAACCCTCTAAAGCCTATATTGGTTTTAGCGAAATTTCTTTCCTAGGCCACCGAGTTGGTCATGGTTTCCTAAAGACAGAGGACCATAATACTAGTAAGATACTTAACATCTCAATCCCTAAGACTAAAAAACAGGTGAGAAGTCTGTTAGGTCTTATTCAATTTTATGGCAGATTCATTCAGAATCTATCCTCTATCATGGCACCTCTCTCAACACTTCTAAAGAAAGGTTCGCCTAATGTGGTCCACTGGTCTCAGGAATGCCAATGCTCTCTGGATAAGATTAAAACACTGTTTTCAACACCACCTATTTTAGTGCTACCCACTAAAGATAAGACATTCGTTCTTCGTAGTGACGCTTCATCCACTGGGATTGGAGCGGCACTAATGCAAGAGTACTCTGGAACTCTGCATCCTGTAATGTATATTTCCAGAAAACTTAATGCGGCAGAAAGGAATTATTCGGTTTTGGACCGTGAGCTATTAGCTATGGTTTGGTCGATCCTCAAACTACAGAGATTCCTTCTAGGCGCACATTTCATAGTAGAAACCGACCAAAAAGCTCTTACTGCTATACAGAGTAAGAATTTGAAGAGCTCGAGGTCTACTCGATATGCAATTGCTCTTCAACCTTTTCATTTCTCTGTGCGAGCTATTCGTGGATCAGATAATGTGATGGCAGACATTCTGTCAAGATGCCCACATGATTCCACATAACTATTAGGGCTTAGACTTCTTGATATGTCTAGTTCTATAGTAGTTCCTTTTCTATATCATGATAGATACACATTTGTAATTTAATAATATAATGATTGTATCACTACATAGCGGTTCATTGATGTTTATTCACCGCTGTGCTTTGATGATTTTTTCTTCATAAATCATAAATTTAAGATATCTAATACGAAATGATGATATGAATTTTTTAGGCATTGTGTAATTGCCAGAATTGTATTATAAAAAAAAAAATGTTCCATTTTTTTTTCCCCGGGAGGTGTGGTAAGACTGTTACGTGCAGTCTTTGATATCTTACAATATTATACATTGGTATACTGGTTATGTTCGCAAATATTTTGTAAACAAAATAGTGCTTAAGGAAAAGTCATTATTGAGTTACTTCCCTTGAAAGTTGTGTCGGCTCTTTCGATCGAACTCCGCGGATAAATCCAGTTTTCTGCGATTTATTCTTTGTTTGGGTAGTAATAGATTGTTCTTGCTTCAGAATATCTATGGCCTGAATTTATGTGTATTGTTTGTCTGAGTAGGACGAGTCTGTCTTATATCTGTATATCTTTACATATCTAAGTCGAACTATATGTTCTGTTGTCTCTAGAGAGGTCAAAGGCTATTCGGCGGATGTGTCGCTAAGGTGTGGTGTGATTTGGCTTCGTCCTGATAGGGACTGTGTCTTCTATGTCGGCTTGTCGCCGGGGAAAAGTGATCTCAGTATTTGTGGGAAAAGTGATAGTCGTCTAGACCTATCGTGTATGCTTTACCCCAGTGTTTATTCGTATTGCCAAGGAATGGCAGAATTATATTTCTTATACCAAGGTAATCAAAGATACTCTTATGAACTCTCGTACGAAGCCACCATTTTCGATAGGTACGATTTGAATGTCTAAGAGAATATATTTGACTCGATGAAAACGACTTCGATTCCTAGCAGCACTATATTC
Organism: Oreohelix idahoensis; assembly: GCA_024509875.1. NCBI lineage: Eukaryota > Metazoa > Mollusca > Gastropoda > Stylommatophora > Oreohelicidae > Oreohelix > Oreohelix idahoensis. The sequence continues at coordinate 78,248 of JAMPIV010022833.1, forward strand.
TGTAGAATGCAGTCAATTGTTCATGATCAAATCTACAGAGCAATGCAATGTTTTATGAATGACTAACTTTAGGACAGATTCATTATCTGTATCCAAACGTGAGTGACAGCTCACGAGTGAAGCCATCTTGGAACCAAACATGTAGTGACTTTCAAGAAGAGAAAAGGGATGCCCGTATTATCGCTTGATTAGTCCAGAGATCACTGCTACACATGAGAACCCTTTATTAGCGGTTCAATATTATTATATGGAAAAAATATGTGCTGAACATTATGTTGGAGAATCGTCGCTAAACGAGATTAGGTTTAGAAGCCATCTGAAATATTGTTTTTAAGCTGACGTGCTCAGTCAGTGAAGTCAGATGATATATATGTATGGGAGATACTGAGGGCTTGGCTACTGACAGTCCATTATAATATTATTCTACATGAGTGCCCATGTAACATAACATTGCAAGACCAGTTATCCACTGTACCATGATGTATTATGCCAACCTGTGATTTGTCACTATCTGTGCTGTCGAGTGTGTACGTCCAATTAAACTTTAGTAAAGGTACACAGTCGTTGGTGTCGATGACTTCCAGCCATACATGAGTGTGAGAAAAGAACATTTGTCAACACCACGAACCCTTATTACCATTCGCACATTATACACTCAATCCATGTCTACACACCACTGCGTAGGTCAAGTTGACATTCCATACACTACAGTGGAGCAAACAACACCATAGAGATCTTATCAACTGATGATGATGATGTCTGCTTCCATTCACTTATATTTATCCTTTTGGTGGATATCATTAACGGGAATAAAATAACAACTTTATCATTGACATTTTATTGTTTTTCCTGATAATGTAAATTTTCTTGTCTGTCTTCTAACTGATACTACCTATCATATACTTTGACCTGTTGAGTAGTTTAGTGCCGCTTCTGTATTTGCTTCTTGGTTTGTTGTTGTTTGCTTTCCTTATGTTTTGTCTTTTCCTTATTGTACCAGTATGACTTAGTATGTATGTATGTGATTGCTAGTTAAGCTGATCTTGCTTGGTTATCTTAGTAGTTTGGTAATATTTGGATTATATATATATATATATATATATATATATATATATATATATATATATATATATATATATATATATATATATATATATATATATATATATATATATATAGTTACATTATAGTATAATTTTACTGATAGTTTATTTAGTTTGTTTTCACTGAAGTGAAGATAGTGCTTGGTGGAAGAGTTAGCTTCCAGCACCTCATTGTTGAGTGTGGTTTTCGTGGAGTCTTTGGTGTTATAGTGTATTGGTGTGTTCAAGGGAGGAAGGGTGGTGAGTTTAATCCATTTTTGGCCTCTCGGGGAAAAGAGTGGATTAGACCGATTCTTTTAGGGTGCGGCTGTGTTTGTTTTGTGGTGGAGTCTGGCAGACGGATTTCCTGCGACTGCCCTGCTTAACATTCCAAGCCCTGTTGGTGTTAGCTGTATTTGTGGTGTGTGTATTTATAGTGTCGTGTACATTTAGTAATTCTTGTGTTCTGTTTAAGTGGTGTTTTCTCTTGTCCTATCTTACTATCTTGTAAATACGTTTACAGGTATCCCTTATTTTCGTTCGTGTTCAGTCACGCAGTGTAGATATAAATCTACCTCTTCTCTTTGTGTTCTATTATCTATTCCTTCGTGACTGGTATATTGTTTTCATAATGTGATGTGTGTGTTTCTTTCATCTGTGTAGTGTTCATTTTTGCCATACGTAGTACTTGCATAACAGAGATTATTGAGTTTAGAAGTAAGTGAAGTGTTATGTGAATATAGCACCAGTGTGGGTGCCAGTAACAGATTTTGAAGTAATACCTATTTTGAACTGAGTTTATATAATGGTGTCAAGGTATCAAGAAGTTGTTATTATACAACAATCGACTATTGTAAGTTTGATTGAGGATATTATAGAGACTAATTGGTCAGAGAGACCAAATTCTCATATGTGGTGAGACCAAAGCCAAGGGGCTAAGTGAGACTTTGTTCATACTATAAGGTAAAGGTGAATAATAAGTATACAATAAACTACGAGGTGATATTTACTTTCATGCATATATGTATGTGTAGATTAAAGAAGTGATATAATTATTTACTACTGTTATTACTGAATATTATTGTAAGCAGAAATTTATCTGCTGACTCAAGTGGAATATATACAGTTGAGTAATTGTATTGTAAAGATTTATACCAAAGCTAATAGTGAGCATTCTAAGTGTACACCATGGATCTACAGGCTTTCATTCAGACTGGGAAAGAATGTGGGTACACCCAGAGAGAACTCATGGATTTTGCTGAAGCAAAATTTTATTCAGTCGAGAATCAGAAAGCTCTGGAGAAGGAAAAGAAAGAGAGGGAAGTGTGGTAAATTTTTATTTGAGGATAGGTCTTAGAAATAGTGGTCCCGTTAGAGTGAAAAATGATGGTGAAGGCTCTGTGAAAGAAATGTTTAGAAATAGGTAGTAGATTCACAAAAGTGCTGGAAGAGTAAGGACAGTCTAAGTAAATCGGGAAAAATCTCCTCCGATTTGCCTATCTTACGATAATCTATATTTTTATTTTGATAGACTCCTACACTCTCCTGGCTAAACAATTATTTGCCAGTTACCAGACACTCACGTACACACCAATTTGGTGCTTCAAACACACAGACGCTACGTGAATACAAACTATGGTAAACAAATATGGGTAATTTGGGCTTGGGCCTTCCAACACAGTAAGAAAAGTTTTATGATGTTTATTTATCATTTAAATCAAAATCACAACAGGTATTATATTACAGGCAATACTCATAGTATAAAAAAAATACAAAAATCGGGGGGGGGGGAGGGGGGTTTGACTGGTAGTATCCAATATGCCCTTCCCGCTTGTATTAGACAAAGAAGAAAAAAACCCAGTCCAAAAGACAGGTGGTTATCAGAAGTACAAGTATAGATAATTTACTCTGATAAGAGGGGTTACAATACTAGGTATGGGTGGTAAAAAAACCCTATTGTTCTCAAAGTGTTTTCCCTTTACTGAACAGATTTAAGGGAGGGGAAATAAACGAATTTAAAAAATCCCCCTTGAGGAACAATACAAGGAATACAGTAAAAAAGGTAGTTACCAGGTAAAGCAAATAAAAATGTTTGCAAATAATGCTCCTCTATTCATGCACGCTCGTGATGGTCAACACACAATTTCTCACATACACTTACCGATCGTGGAATCTGGCACTCCATAGAAAATGTACACGTACAGTAGTAAGTGTTCAATAACTGAATACTGTTCTTCGTTTTCCAGCCCCAGATTTTAACGGGTTTAGGCTCTTAGCAACAATTTCCCGAGAATCGCTGGAAGGTGAAGCCTAAGTGTACTTCTGTTTTGTTAGAAAAAAGTTCTATGGGATGGCACGGTCACAGATACAGGGGTGAGGATGGTGTGGTCTCTTTGACTTCGCCGCTGATAGTAAAACTTCTTAAGAGTGATGACACAACTGACCAGTGAGGTAGGTTTTTCTTCGGGGTTTAAAAATTCAGTGAGAAAAATTATCAACTGTCAGTATTCAGGAAAACATATACTCTCTTTCCCAGTTGAGCAGGAATAATAATGTAAATATAGCTCTGGCAATGTTCTTCTCCAGTTAATCTTTACAGACTTTAATTTGTTTGATGAGTATTATTTAACTGTTCTTGGGTTTGCTTTCTTTCTGATAAATTCAGGCAGCGGGATCCCAAACAAAGATCGCCACAAGATTAAATTTACAAATGTTTCATCAAATGTTCTGGAGGTTTAAGAACTGAGTCTGGAGGACTCTATATAATTTATTGCTGGGAAGCAAAGGTTGTATGATCATTCTATAGGAAAAGATAGAAAAACATGAAATCATACTGCAAAAATCCAATAATATTCTAACTCGTGATAAATTTACCGTTATGACTATTATATATACTCGCGTATTCAATTAGATATTTAAGAAAGCATTTCGCGAGTCTAATGGTTAAAAACACGCATATATATATAGAACTTAACTTAATTAATTAGTTATAAATTCCTTCGCGACTTTAAAAGTTAATTTAAGCATTTCAGCATCTATTATCTTTGGAAATAATGTAATAGATATATCATTAAATTTACCACTGGAACTTTTGCGATGGGTTTAATTTAATAGATTTAAATTAACACAAAATCCAGTGAAATAAAAACGAATGAACTAGACCACTGATCAGTAGAAACTAATATATATTATACCGTTTAGCACAGAAAAGAATTCACTCCAATATAACCAACAATTCATATGAAATCTCGCAGGATTCAACTATACGCTAGTGAATTTTAAAATCTCTGGCAAACGAATGATAACTTGCCTTCTTCAATGGTCTCTATTTATATGAAATGGAATGAAAGATCGGGGAGACACGTTAAAATTTCACACCTTTTAAGAACTCAGGGAAAATTCGAGATTCTACGCCGCCCGTCCCCGTTCGGTTATCCAACTCTCTGGCCGCTTCGTCTTTCCCGTTCGTCTCTATCTTGCGAGCGTTTCTGTGGTTAACACAGATATGTGAAATTGCTTCGTCCGTCTCCGAGACTCTCATGATCTTTGATCGTGTGCCGCTTCCCTCGTTTGGACTTAGACAACGCCCTTTTCGGACGGTAATAAAGAAAGGTGAAGGCGGTAGTTGATTCAGACCGCTCTGAGGTAAAGCAAAAGGCGTGGCTTAACCTCCCCTTTAGACGATGCGCTCTGCTGGATGCACAGATGAAGGAAACTAACTGCTATCAATTGCTTTAGAGATAGCCGTGTGCGTGGTTTAACCTCCCCTTAAGGCCATGCGATCTCCAGAATGCACAGAAGATAACAGTCTACAGATTAATTATCCAACGTGGTGAAAAATCCACGTAGAATTGCTGCATACTAATGAACCCAGATGGTAGAGTTCCACGTTTACGAAAAATTACAACAATATTCAGGGGTAGTGATGTTATACGAGGGTTCTACCATATCATCTAACAATTCAGGGACAGCTGAGTTTCATCGTCACAATCGTCCCCTCTTTTGAGACATGAAAACATCTTTTCATGTTTGATTTATGACAATGAAGCTGCCCTGATCGGTAGCTTTTGGATGATTGGTATCTTCGATTTCCTCCTCTTCCTCTGTAGTCCAGTTCCTACTCATGAAATCAGCCACGACATTCTGTTTTCGCGGAATGTATTCCACTTTGAAGGAGTAAACGCTTAATAGCGGGGCTCAACGCATGATCCTTGCGTTAAATTCTTTATTGGCACCAAGAAAAGCTAATGGAGCGTGGTCTGTTTGCACCGTGAAAGATGTCCCATAGAGAAACTCATGATGGCGTCTGATGCCGTCAAACAGAGCGAGACATTCTCTTTCAACTACGCTGTAGTTACATTCAGTCTTATTTAATTTCCGACTGCCATAAGCAACTGGGAATAGCATATTCGGGTCACTGTCCTCGGCTTGCAGCAGTGTTGACCCGATGCCCTGACCTGACGCGTCGACCCGCAATACAAAAGGTTTCTTGATGTCAGGTAACCTCCAAATGGGGTATGCAGACAGCTGACCTTTTAAAGTGCTGTACGCGTGTTCGCACTGTTGATCCCAGATAACCTTATCAGGACGACCTTTCTTTGTGAGGTCCGTCAGAGATGCCGTGAGTCCGTTGAAGTTCTGGATGTATTTTTGATAATATGCACATAGTGATAAAAAGGAACGAGTGTCTTTCTTCGTTCGGGGCCTTTTAGCTGCAACTATTTTCTCCACGTTCTTCTTAACAGGCCAACTGCCGCCGTGAGAAATAGTATGCCCCAGGAAGTCTAGCTTTTCAAACCTGATGAGACATTTGCTGGGTATGGCTGTGAGACCAGTTCCCTGTAGTCTCCTGAGGAGCATAGCAACCGTAGCAATATGTTCGTCGTAGGTCTCCGATGCAATTAATAAGTCATCCATGAAATTATGTATATGGGGACTTTGCAAAGGTTCTAGAAGCTTCCTCATCATCCTGGTGAACACTCCTGGTGCGTTATGCAATCCGAACGGCATCACATTAAATGTGTAATGTCCTTCACTAGTGCTGAAAGCTAACAAAGGTTTAATTTCTCCTTGACTGGCATTTGATAATAACCGTTACTGAGGCCAGCCTTGGAGAAAATTCTTGCTTTGCTAAGCTTGGTGAACAACTCAGAAACAATCTGGAGAGGTTCGGGCTGGAATTCCGTTACAGCGTTTAGCAACCGGTAATCTATACACAGCCGAACTTCATTGTTGGGCTTCTGCAACAGCACTACACTCGAACTGTAAAGAGATGTCGACTCACTGATAATTCCTGCCTGACACAGCTTGTCTATTTCTCCGCGAAGTGCATCGGCTTTAGGCTACAGAATGGGGTAAACTCTGGTTCGAACAGGGGTCTCGTTTGTTAATTTCATATCAAATTCGATGAGATTTGTTCGACCAGGTACATCCGTTAAGACTGCACTGTACTGTTTTAGTAGCGCCCTGTTTTCTGTTTGTTGTTTTTGCGAGAGGACTTGTATGGATAATTTTTGCCCTCAAGATCTTAAAGATCTCCTCCATTAACAGGCTACGTTTTACACTGGGCGCAGGATTTCACGTACCTGATAATCTCAGAGTTCATTCCTGGCCACCAATAGTGGGTTTTTATTCGCTAAATAGTGGCGTTTTGTCCCATATGTCCGCTAAAGGGAAGAGAGTGCCCCATTTCTAAGATCTGGCTTCTGTACTGCGTCGGTACTAGGAGCTGGTTATTCCCTGTATCAGGGTCGCCTGTTCTAAGATACAATACGCCATCCTTCAAAAAGATGTCTCCGTGGTGTCTCGGGTCCTTAGCCATGGGCAGTTTTCTAAAGCAGGGTTCCAGAGTAGGGTTCTTTTGTTGCGCCTCCTTCAGTTCGTTCGGCAACAAATTTGGCGCAGGCTCCATCTCCTTCTTAGTTTGCCCTCTTGTGGTTATTGCTGCCACAATCGGCTCTTTTGGTCTCCCAACAAACACATATCTACATCCCAGGATAACTGTGTAGATAGGATCATCCATTATGGCCGCTTTAATAACACCTATGACAAAATCAGAGTATATTTCTACCAGTGCGATAGGAAGCGTCCTGGGTGCATCACTCTTGTAAACTCCACATAGTTTGACGGTTTCCTCTGTCTCCTAACCGGGTTTGACTAGGTGCCTGGCGACAACACAATCAAAAGATAAGCCCGTGTTAAAAAGACAAGTAGTTGAGGTACCATTCAAAATTACAGTTCCTCGTGTTGAGGGTCTGTCCCCCTCAGGTTGAGAATCACTGACATTGACTCTTCCTTGCGAGGCTGTATGCAAGCATCCGATGCGGTTTGGCCCGGTGTGCATGCCCTGATCCGTCGTCCCTGCTGTAGGCGTCTTCCCTTTTCCTTGACCTTGGTGGTCGCGCTGCCACGTAGGTTTGGTGGGTTGATCAGAATTGTTGTTTGGTGGATATCGGGTTTTGTAGAATTTCGATTTATCTTGGGGAGGTTTCTGGGTATTATTTTCTCGTTGGTTATATTGCTGGGAGGAAATAGAAGAATAGGATGACTGCTCTAGATTTTGTTTTCGAGATGGCTCATCTGTGGGTTTACGTTTTGTGCTGGCAAGTTCGGCCATTGCTTTTGTATAGCGTTCTGCCTTATTGAGGATGTCCTCAAGCTTGACTGCGCCCTATTCAGGCAAAAATCTACGGGTTTCGTTTGACAAAGTTGACTTTATCTGTTCAACAAGAACAAGTTCAAGAAGTCCCTCATATGTAAGAGGTAATTCATATAATTCAAGGCACTTTGTCATATAGCCCGTGAGACGTGACGAGAACTGGGGAAATGTTTCCGTGCTCTCTTTTCGGCTGTTTCTGAACATTTGCAGAAATTTTCGGGCGGTCATCTCAAACCGGTCTAGCAAGGCCTTCTTTAGCATGTCGTAATCATGTTGGTTGGTTTCCAGCTTTGTATACACGTCATAAGCATTACCTTTCAACGCAGTTGAGAGTTTAAGACTCCAACGGGAACTCTCTAACCCATACAGATTTGCCAGCCTCTCGAATTTTTCTAGGAAGGTGTCAATTTTCTCTTTGGGGCTGGGAAAAGACTCTAAAGTAAAAGACATCGCAGTTAATTGGGCAGATTGAGTGCTGGAGAGATCCGTTGACTGAGACAGGGGCAAAGATGGCTCTCCGTTATTTGAAGTAGAAGCGCCCCGACTCTCTAAAGCCTTAAGCGCCAATTCGTGCTGTCTCTCCCCTCTCTCTCTTTCCCTGCGAGCTTCCATCTCTGCCTCAATTTTCCTGTGTTCCATCTGACGATCTTCCTCTTCTTTTGCCCTAGCTTCTGCTCTCTCTTGCTCCGCGTCATACCTTTCAAGTTCCGTGTTTACAAACGCGTTTGCGGCTTCTCCCTCTAACCCCGACTCTCTCGCCTCCAGTCTCAACATGGATCTCATTTTAATTTTTTCTGCCATGTCAAAAACTAGATGCCACTACTACTAGAGAATAGTAAGAAGAAACAAGGAGGGAAAAAACTCAAAGCCGCTACGAGAAAAAACACAAAGTATAAATTTACTTGTGATACCTCCTACCTTGTAAAGTACTAACTTATCGCTGCTATTATCTGTCAATTAAGACTCTTAATGCAGGCGACTATGCCACGTTAAATGGTAAGTCAAACACTAGAAAAAAATCTACTTTTACTAACAGTAGAGAAAAATTTATATTAAAATAATTTAAACGAAAAAAAAATTTCCCCCACAATTTTGATTCTCCGCCATCAAAACTCCTAAACCCAGACTTAAGATCAGACTCAAAAAATCCCGGAGAGCGACCCATTTATTGTCGTAAATTTTTATTTGAGGATAGGTCTTAGAAATAGTGGTCCCATTAGAGTGAAAAATGATGGTGAAGGCTCTGTGAAAGAAAGGTTTAGAAATAGGTAGTAGATTCACAAAAGTGCTGGGAGAGTAAGGACAGTCTAAGTAAATCTGGAAAATCTCCTCCGATTTGCCTATCTTACTGTAGCAAAGTTTGATTTTGCTGGGGAGGTTATGATGGTATCCTAAAAGAATGATATCAGTGTCTGTATTAACCGTGTGAGGTCAAGCACATGTAGGCCCCTGACTCTATAAATGATGATGATGAATTATGTGCAGGGAACCTAACGCTACCTCCCTAGATCTCACACGGTCACTATTTTGGCTCTAGTGTCTGGTGTATGGTGTACCTAGTGTCTAGGGGAGAAATGAAATGATGGTACACAACATAAAAACACTTTAATTTTCTATGAGGAAGTGAATAAAATCAGTGGTTAAGTTTTTCTTTAAAAAGGAATCTTTTTTCTGTACAATTTATTTTGCCTGTCCAGTCATAACTTTTGGACAGGTCTTTGAAAATGAGGACAAGATAGTTTACAGAAAAGATCAACTAAAATTATGTGTGGACAATGTGTCCAATAACTCTAAAGTCCATATATGTCTTTCCTATATGAATGTTCACAGCTTACACTTTATTCATCTAAGAGGGAGAGTCACTGTGTATGAGGGGCTGTAGTTTCATCATACCCCATAAACTTCCTGAGTATGACTTGAAATACTAGTGTTTATTACACGAAAGTGTCAGATATGCCCAGATGTTTAACACATCACCTGGGATTCCTTGTTGAAAGATATTACAATGTGTAGTTGCAGAAAATCTCGATTTCACCTCACGCCAAAGCTCCTACTGTTATCTTTGACAGCATAAACGACTGGTCGGAGACTTGATGGCGTTATTCTTACTCAGCAGGTTTTCTGTTACCGGCTGGCAACAGGAAATAGAACCTCTGCAACAAAAGGACACCCTGGCTTTTTATCTCTGATCACTAGTATATTTATTATTTTCCTACCGCTCCCCTTTCCCCCTATACTCTGTTTACCCAAGCGAATTTGAATGTACCTCAATGCCGCTATTTCTAAGCTGGCGTCCCCCTAACGTTATGAAAAAAAAACAAGCAGACACAACAGTCTGTGTGGTCGCGCGTCCGTAGACATTTAGTATTTTCTCAATAACTTGGCTAATACTGGAACTATCATATTATTTAAAGCACATTCTTGCTCAGTGAACTCTAAGTTATACTACCATATAATTTTTATGGTCAGTTTGATATTGGTTTAGATTTTCAATTTTTCCACTGACAATCGTCAAATAAAATTTTGCACAAGACGGCCATCTTCCCCTCTCTCGCTAGCATGTATTTTTCAAATAACTAACTTGTTTTAGTTACGTCAGAAATGCTACCGCGAGGAGAAATAAAATATTGTCTGCGTGTTTGCCTCTGCTGGCTTTGCTCCAGCGTGTATATATATATGCATGGCAGAATGTGTCAAGCGAAGCGGGGTTTGGCGCGGCGGGTTAAGAATTGGCGTTAATAATTTGTATTTGCTCGTGTAACACTACCAAAAAATGTAAGGATTACTACATATTACCAGCGTTAAAGTCAAAATCTTACGTTAATTCAGATAGTTATTTTGCGGCACACTTCCGCAAAATCGTTAATTTTAAGGCTAGGCTGCAGCAGAGCTGGCAAAATGTTAAATATTAGTAGTATGTTTTCGAAACCGAAACTAAAACGCGTGTTAGATTTTTACCGTGTGATCGTTCTATAGGCTTAGCACTGATCAAACTTCAGCACTATGCTGGCGTGTGAGAGGATCACCGTCAGACACAATGGGTCGGGTTTATTTATTATCATTTTATGACTAAAATCTTACAGAAATGAGCGATTATTCTCGCAGATTTTGCTATACTTACGACAATCTATATTTTTATTTTGATAGACTCCTACACTCTCCTGGCTAAACAATTATTTGCCAGTTAACAGACACTCACGTACACACCAATTTGGTGCTTCAAACACACAGCCGCTACGTGAATACAAACTATGGTAAACAAATATAGGTAATTTGGACTTGGGCCTTCCAACACAGTAAGAAAAGTTTTATGATGTTTATTTATCATTTAAATCAAAATCACAACAGGTATTATGTTACAGGCAATACTCATAGTACAAAAAATTACAAATACCGGGGGGGGGGGGGGGGGTACTGGTAGTATCCAATATGCCCTTCCCGCTTGTATTAGACAAAGAAGAAAAAAACCCAGTCCAAAAGACAGCTGGTTATCAGAAGTACAAGTATAGATAATTTACTCTGATAAGAGGGGTTACAATACTAGGTATGGGTGGTTAAAAAAACCCTATTGTTCTCAAAGTGTTTTCCCTTTACTAAACAGATTTAAGGGAGGGGAAATAAACGAATTTAAGAAATCCCCCTTGAGGAACAATACAAGGAATACAGTAAAAAAGGTAGTTACCAGGTAAAGCAAATAAAAATGTTTGCAAATAATGCTCCTTCATTCATGCACGCTCGTGATGGCCAACACACAATTTCTCACACACACTTACCGATCGTGCAATCTGGCACTCCATAGAAAATTTACACATACAGTAGTAAGTGTTCAATAACTGAATACTGTTCTTCGTTTTCCAGCCCCAGATTTTAACGGGTTTAGGCTCTTAGCAACAATTTCCCGAGAATCGCTGGAAGGTGAAGCCTAAGTGTACTTCTGTTTTGTTAGAAAAAAGTTCTATGGGATGGCACGGTTACAGATACAGGGGTGAGGATGGTGTGGTCTCTTTGACTTCGCCGCTGATAGTAAAACTTCTTAAGTGTGATGACACAACTGACCAGTGAGATAGGTTTTTCTTCGGGGTTTAAAAATCCAGTGAGAAAAATTATCAACTGTCAGTATTCAGGAAAACATATACTCTCTTTCCCAGTAGAGCAGGAATAATAATATAAATATAGCTCTGGCAATGTTTTTCTCCAGTTAATCTTTACAGACTTTAATTTGTTTGATGAGTATTATTTAACTGTTCTTGGGTTTGCTTTCTTTCTGATAAATTCAGGCAGCGGGATCCCAAACAAAGATCGCCACAAGATTAAATTTACAAATGTTTCATCAAATGTTCTGGAGGTTAAGGAACTGAGTCTGGAGGACTCTATATAATTTATTGCTGGAACGCAAAGGTTGTATGATCATTCTATAGGAAAAGATAGAAAAACATGAAATCATACTGCAAAAATCCAATAATAAAATTTCACACCTTTTAAGAACTCAACTTTTAAGAAAGTTCGAGATTCTACGCCGCGCATCCGCGTTCGGTTATCCAACTCTCTGACCGCTTCGTCTATCCCGTTCGTCTCTATCTTGCGAGCGGTTCTGTGGTTAACACAGAGATGTGAAATTGCTTCGTCCGTCTCTGAGACTCTCATGATCTTTGATCGTGTGCCGCTTCCCTCGTTTGGACTTAGGCAACGCCCTTTTCGGACGGTAATAAAGAAAGGTGAAGGCGGTAGTTGATTCAGACCGCTCTGAGGTAAAGCAAAAAGGCGTGGCTTAACCTCCCCTTTAGACGATGCGCTCTGTTGGATGCACGGATGAAGGAAACTACCTGCTATCAATTGCTTTAGAGATAGCCGTGGGCGTGGTTTAACCTCCCCTTAATGCCGTACGATCTCCAGAATGCACAGAAGATAACAGTCTACATATTAATTATCCAACGTGTTGAAAAATCCACGTAGAATTGCTGCATACTAATGAACCCAGGTGGTAGAGTTCCACGTTTACGAAAAATTACAACAATATTCAGGGGTATTGATGTTATACGAGGGTTCTACCATATCATCTAACAATTCAGGTACAGCTGAGTTTCATCGTCACAGGAATCAAAGGAAGAAAGGGAAAGAATTGAGAAACGGAATGCTCTAAGAGATGCTCGAGCAGAAGAGCTAGAGATAAAAAGGAAAGAATTTGAATTACAAGAAAGGAAGATAAAAGAAGAAAATGAGTGGAAGCAGAAAGAATTCGAGTTACAAGAAAAGAAGATGAGAGAAGATAAAGAGTTACAAGAAAAGAAGATGAGAGAAGATAGAGAATTTGAAGAAAAGAGGAGGGAGAGAGAGATACAAGTAGAATTAGATAAGAAGAGAATGAGAATAGCTCTGGAGGAGAAAATGTTGGAGAAGGAAATACAATTGAGGAAGTTAGAAGTGAGTGCGATTGATCAGAACTTGACTTCTGGTGGGGCTCATCGTCCTTTTAGGCTGCATCTACCAAATTTTTATGATAAAATAGACAGTTTAGATTTCTTCCTTGAAAGATTTGAGGCCGCATGTGTGGCCTATAATGCTGATAGGGATCAGTGGCCATCTCTTTTATCGACACTGCTAGTGGAACCCGCGATGGAGACTTTTTATAGCCTCCCTGTAGAGGAAAGGGCCGATTAAGACAAAGTGAAGGAGAGATTGCTCCGGAAGTTCCGTCTGACTGCTGACGGCTACCGGACGCGTTTTAAAAACGCGATGCCTAGTGCAAACCAAAACTTCGAGGATTTTATCTCGAAGATTAAACTTCTGGTGAATAGATGGATCGAAATGGAGGGGATAACAAAGGACTTTAATGGCTTGCTAGACTTGGTGCTACGGGACAAAGTTTTGTCCTCGTGTTCCAGTGAGTTGGTGGCGTTTTTCCAGGAACGTCAACCAAAGGACATTGAGTCCATGGCCCAATTGGGGCACCATTATGTCCTGGCCCATCCGGGCAAACCCATTCAGAAGTCGCGTCTGTCTGACGCGTTGGTTGCCCGGGTCGGCAAAGTGCAGCGCCAACCATGGCAACGCCGAGTAAGTAGTGCCGGCAGGTCTATGAGGTCAAGATTTGATAGATCACCCCGTCCATATCAATCAGGTAGAGATAGTTACAGAAACTTTAGATCACAGCGACATTTTCAGCCCAGATGGTACAGTAGACAATCCGGAAGCGACAGTGATGGGGAGAATTTCCAAGGGCGAAAACAAGTTCGTTTCCGAGACTCGAAAGATAAGGGCAAATCATTTTATAAAGGCAAGGGGTCCAAACATAGAAGTGGATCGTCAGATGGTCGAGGTTCGGACTCCGATACGCGTTCGTCTCCGAACCATAGTCCTAACAAGGACAGTAAAGAAATTGTTTGCCGGGCGTGTGGGGCCACAGGTCATATAGCCAGGTGGTGTAAGGCTGAGCCAGAGAAGGCTGATGTGGCATGTGTGCTAGACACTATCAATAATGAAGACTGTGAGGGGTACAGACAGTTGTTTGTACCAGATGGGAAACCATTGTTGATTTGTGGGCACACTTTACCCTGTCTATCTTTGTTACGCACAGAATCTTTTCTAAAGACATTGTATAATCATTTTTCTAAAGACATTGTATAATTAGCTTGTCTGAATTGTACACTTTAATTTTTTTCGGTCAAAGCTAGATAACCCTAGTTTGACTGTGATTACCATTTTTCAACGATGGTTACCTTCTCTTGTGACGGGACACGTCGGTCCACTTTTTGAGAACGATGTGTGATCATTCTCCTTATATGGTAGTATCGGTCAACTGTTTCTTGGAATGACTGAAACCAGTGTTGAGGTTGTTATTCCTGTCCATATAAGGCGCGATTTATTACAAATCTTTATCTGGAATGTTCCTTACATCGTCTCGTTTGATTCTTGCTCTGGTGTATGCGTTCTGCGCATGTCCGGACGTTAGGTGTGTCTGGGAAGCTTTCCTGTCTGGGAGTCTATGGAAAGTTGTGAAGCAGATAGGACGCGTCTTGCGTCTCTGTGATTCTTTGATAGGGAATGAGGAGCCTTATTGTGAGTTAGTTTAGCTTACAAGGTCCTTCCCTTGATGATTCGAAACGCCTGGAGGCGTGTGTTTTTGTGGTGTTGATTTCGAAACAAGGTAATACCTCATTTACGTTGCAAATCTGTAATCTAACTTTATGTTGACAATGGTCGATCTCTGCTCACACACGAATTACAGAAATAGAGGTTCTTCTACTAGAAGTCACGCCCCATGTATCTTCATACCTGAGATTAATATGTACACGGGTCATACTTAGCCCGAAGGACAGTTCTATGTTCTATGAACGTCGCTATGTCAGCGATTGCACCTACGTCGAGGTTAGACTAAGGAATGCCTGTAAAGGTCAGCTTGACCTATACTCCTGGAACACCATCCTCGTGCGACTTATGATTAGACTCATTTAGCACATCTGATCACTGAGAGGAGTATTGATGCACTTTTGTAATATTGGAGCCAACAGTATAATCCCTTGGCGCCATATCATTATTTGAGTATATGCCAAATGCATTGATGAACATAACTTATGCTGATTTTCGTACTGTCATGACTATGGTTTATTGTGAAATGGATGTACCGTTACCTGTCTTGTGGCGTCAGATAATAAACATTGGAAACGTCAATAGCAGTTGCACCTTTATATGACTTTCCATATCATGCTCATATGTTGTGAACTTGTGAACGACATCACCCACACTCACAGCAACCAACAACAGACCAGACACCTCACACTGCAACCTATTACATCCCTGGTGTCTATAGGGGTGGTACTCTACTGGGCTACTATCAACAACTTCGGACTGATACCTATAACGTCCATAGTGACCAGAAGTATGGCCTTATCATAGTAGTGGCCGGTAGTTAGCCTAAATTCCACCTTTATCAATCTTCCCTGGATGAGGGTAGAAAACTCGACCTCTGTACAGGGTCGGTGCAGTCGAGGCAGGTGTCCGTGCTTAGGGACACTGGATGTACCACCATAGGGGTACGTTGCTCCTGCATCGAGGAGTCATGCCTGACAGGTAAGACAGTGAGATGCATCACCTTTGGGGGTAATGTAGAATATTACCCCATAGCCATTGTGGACACAGACACCCCCTTCTTGGCAGGAAGGGTGCATGCGTGTGTCCTTAACAAACCAGTGGCAGACCTCATCATCGGTAACGTGCAAGGAGTTCGAAATTGCACACCGACAGAGATTTACGAATGGGAGAATAATAGGACTGTAGTAGCTAATGCGGTGTTAACTAGGGCGCAGGTAAAATTGCAGGAAGAGTGTGATAATCCCGATGCTTCTCGCGTTCCATCGAAAGTAGATGAGGTTTTAAGCGTGCGAGACGTTTCAGTCGGTGATTTCGCAGAGGGGCAGAAAACAGACAGGACGCTATTGAGACTGTCGGAGTTAGCGAAAATAAGAGAAGCTAAACAGACCAAAACATCACGGTACTGGTTTGAGTGTAGGGACCAGATCTTGACTCGGTGCTTTGAGAGACAACAGCAACTCATACGTCAAGTGGTGGTGGCAAGCCAGTGGAGAGCGAAGGTGCTTGAATTGGCACATGACTTTCCTTTTGCTGGTCATATGGGAGTGGCTAGGACTCGATACAGAGTTCTCTCCCAATTTTATTGGCCAGCATTGAATACAGACATCAAGGCATATTGTAAGTCTTGTGTTGTCTGTCAACAGATGTCTCACAAGGGCCGGTCGGCAAAGGCTCCGGTTCAGACAGTAGACTTGGCACTGCGACCATTTCAGAAGGTTGCGATTGATATTATAGGCCCGTTGTCCGTGACGTCCGACAGAGGATTTCGTTTTATCCTAACCATGGTGGACTGGTGTACTAGGTGGCCAGAGGCAGTGCCTATGCGATCTATTACCTCGCAGGCAGTGGCGGAAGCACTTCAGCTGTTATACAGCCATTTCGGTTTCCCAGAGTGCATACTCTCTGATAGGGGGACGCAATTTATTTCGCACGAAATGTCTGAGGTAACTAGATTATAGGGGATTTCCCAGTCGTTCACCTCTCCCTACCATCCGCAGGCAAACGGGGTTTGCGAACGCCTAAACGGCGCATTAAAACATATGCTAGCTAAGGTGACTGCCGAATTCCCTCAGGATTGGGATAGATACCTTCCAGCTGTGTTGTTTGCATACAGGGAAGCCCCGCGCCAGAGTACGGGCTTCTCGCCATTCGAATTGCTGTATGGTGCAAACCCCAGCGGTCCAATGCACGTACTTAAGGACTGGCTGGTAGGTAAACACGTAGACGGAGCGGTAGTGTCCGCGTATGATTTTGTCGTACATCTACGCGAGAGGGTAATTAGGTCTTGTGCATTAGCGCGGGAAAACTTGACCCATGCGGGAATTCAGTACCGCCGGTATGCAAACCGAGGTACTTAGCTCATATCATTTCAACCAGGGGATGAATTGTGGCTGCTTTTGCCCGCAAAGGAAGATAGATTGAGCATCTCCTGGCAAGGGCAGTTTCGGGTTCAGAAGAAGGGGACCCATGTCGACTACATTGTAGGGGTTAGAAAGAAGGAGAAGGTGTTCCACGTGAACATGCTCAAACCGTACGTGGAGCGTCCTCCCGAGCTATCTTTGGTGGTTAAGGCCATGAGCTCGCGACGTTCGGAAGTAGCGGCGGCAGTAGTCATAGATAGTGGTGAAGACAGCTGCGACGATGGAGATTTACAGCTGTCTCTCGTGCCGATAGCCCCTTCCGAATCCTGGGCAGACGTGTCGGTTTGTTCAGATTTAACCGACAGTCAAAGGGCTCAGATTGATGCTATATTGAGAGATTTCGGTGACGTGCTCACGGATTTTCCGGGTAAAACAGATTTAATAGTTCATGAGATAACTTTAACTGATAACCAGCCAATCAGAGTTAAACCTTACCCTTTACCACTTCATTATAAAGCGGCGATCGAGAAGGAGATTGACAAAATGTCTCGGTTAAATATCATCGCTCCCTCAGAATCCCCGTATTCTTTCCCCACGGTGGTGGTTAAGAAAAAGAGCGGGACCCTCAGAGTGTGTATTGATTTTCGTAAGCTCAATAGTGTAACGGTAGTCGACGCAGAGCCTGTGCCTAACCAGGAAGAGCTTCTGACCAAACTTTCCAATGCTAGATTTTTTACGAAGTTAGATTTAGCAAGAGGATACTGGCAGGTGCCATTGGCTGAAGCGGCAAAACCTCTTACGGCGTTTGCTACTCCAAGAGGTCTGTTCCAATTCAATTATATGTGTTTCGGGTTAGTGAATGCACCCGCCACCTTTGTAAGAATAATGAGGAAGCTGCTAGGGCACAGAGACGATGTCATTACATACATCGATGATATCTGCATTTTCCACAAAACTTGGGAGCAGCATGTGGATGGGCTGTTTGCCGTATTGAAGTGTCTGAAGGCACATGGACTCACTGCTCGCCCGAGCAAAGTGTCCATCGGGTATGCAGAGCTGAGCTTCCTGGGCCATGTGGTTGACCATAACATTATGAAACCTGAAGATGGTACTGTTGCAAAAATATTACAGCTGCAAACGCTAAAGACTAAGAGGCAGGTAAAGAGTTTATTAGGTTTGATCAATTTCTATAATAAATTCATCCCAGATTTTTCATCATTGGCTGAGCCGCTTACGGCACTCACCAAAAAGGGGCCACCCAATAAAATAAAATGGGATTGTGAATGTGAAGATGCATTGAGTAAGATTAAAAAACTATTTTCTAAAAAACCCATCTTGAGATTGCCAGATCTTGGCAGACCATTGATATTGCACACCGATGCTTCGTCGGTAGGCATTGGGGCCTGCCTTATGCAGGAGCATGGAGGGTCACTCCATCCAGTGTTGTATGTTAGCCGTAAGCTGTTACCAGTAGAAACCAGATACTCCACGATCGAGAGGGAGTGCCTTGCGATTACCTGGGTGGTGTCTAAGTTGGCACGATATTTGTTGGGGGCACATTTTTTCCTCCAAACAGACCACAAACCACTGCTATTTCTGCAGTCGGCTAAATCCACCAGTGCTAAATTGACACGCTGGGCGTTATTGCTACAGCAATTTAACTTTACTATTTTACCAATTCAGGGTGTATATAATGTGGTAGCAGATGTCTTGTCCAGGTTGTAAAGACTGTGGAACAGTTATAGTCTGTGAGACAGGTACTTCTGAAAAGAGTACTTATTAGAATCTATGTAAGAAATGTATTATGACTATTTAAGTTGGTATTTCATGATGATGTATTATGGTATACAATGTATGTATTATGCTGCCAGAAAAGCAATATCTATGAAGTTGTAATCAATGTGGATATATCATGTTACCTTATACCTACAGTTATATTGTAGGAGATGGTCGTTGTTACGATGACTTGTGTGATTGGTGACAATTAGTTATATAGATTTGGTGTAACATGCATTGTGTTTAGACTACTCCAGGATTAGTCAGTCGTTGTTATTTTTCACGACTGTCAGTACCTGGTGTGGATCGGTACATGTTTCCTTGTAGTTAGTTTTGTGAGGAAAGGGCATGTATGACAATAGTATGGGACAACTCTGGCATTCTTTACCTACATGAGGAGGTGCTATCTCGGCATTTTGTTCGTCCATACTCCGAAGGGGGTTCGGGCGTGACTCCTCCGGTGGAAGAAAACTTCGTTTTCTTTCTTAAGGGGGGAGGGTGGATGTCATAGTATAGACATTCGTTAAAATAGTTAGTTGGTTATGCTGTTGAGTGGCAACGCTGGTAGAATAGAGAAAAACCCGTTTGGTCAGTTTGGCCAAAACGGAAGACGATATGAAACTTTTGGCGCAAATCATTCTACGAGATGTCTGCCGTCCTGTTCGGACGTTTGTTGCCTTTGTCAGCAGTTTTGCTGGGAGTTTACATGAATGCCAGTCTTGTGCAGTGCTTGCCGATTGTCTCAGGTGTTCAGGATTATTGGTAGATTACTAGAATGTGGTTGTGTTTTCTAGTGGTTTTTCCCTGGATTGTATTTACGTAGAATCTTGCAATTATGTATTGCTTTATTGTGAGCGATAGTCAGTGGGTGTAGTTGCTGGTTAGATTATGTTGGTAACTATTTTGCTATTATATTGAGCTACAGTGTTTGGCAAGTTATTTGGCATTCTTCATTGCATTGTGTATTGCATTTTCATGCGTATTGATAGCCGTGTATGGCTTTTGTGTGTGTGTTATATTCATTAAAGGGCCAGTACCTGTTCCAGGTGTTATTGGTTATTAATGTCAGCTATTGTGTGCTGTGGTCATATCTGTAGATAACGAGCCAGAAGATATTGACTGCCATGTGTTAAATCCACAGTAAAGATAGGGCTTGGTCCAGCAACATCAGTATATTGTTGTTCTGACAATGAATAACTTCAGAATGCCTTGGTGGATGGGTCCACACGCAAAGACATTTTATTAAGACGAATAACAGTTCATTCATGGGCAATATTTATAAAGTACATACATGTTTAACAAGCTCCTCTCAGTCTTGTCTGCTCAATACATAACTGGCCGCTGTACTGGGGTGCGTGCAGATGACGACACCGGAGTAATATGGGACAGATTATGTAGACTAAGGAATATTATGAAATTCCTTCTCAAAATAGTTATGAATCTTCTCTCTTACTTCTGCATCTTACTTCTGCATTACTTGTAGTACTTTGTGGCGGCCCTCGAGACACTTAAAGCCACATGAAAATATATAATTTCTCCAAAATCACAGAAGCTATCACAAGACGTCCTTCTTTGACAACTACAATCGACGAAAGGCCTAGGATCAACCGTCTGCATAAATTAGTGCAGAACGAATTAAGTAATAAACTCCCGGTGACGTATTAAATATTATGCATTCAATATAAATCAAAAACCGTGCAAGTACATGATGAACCACAGATAGACATATTACCGCGTAGATTAATTGCTAATAGACTAAGTGTGGTCAACATGCAAAAATACATTATAAATCTTCTTTAACAGTTGCACGAGTTACTTTCGCGAATAGGTGGGGTGCGCGTTGGGCAGTCAGGTGGAAGCCCATGTCGTTGCTCCATAACCACCTGCTGATAGTCCAGCAATAGCAAGGGATAGGTATCGGGTTCGCGTTCAGTTAGGGTGTTTCGGTTAACGCGAACCGAACTGTTGAGTCTGACCCACGCCACCAGTACTGTTCTGATAAAATATAAGTCGTTCTATGCAGCTTTATAATGTAGTGAGGGTGACTAAGGAGGTGGTTTTCATGTGTTAAGATCATGTTTGTGGAAAATGTTATGCTTATTAATTTATGTATTATGGCGCCATAAAGGGAAGTTAGTTTATGTTTAAACCTTGTTACGAAAGATTGTTTGTGCTATTTGGACATCAGCTGTAATGTTTGCTTAGGTAAGAGTTGCTAGTAGTGTACAGCGCACTGTGTAATGGTTGACCAGGGGAGGACAGTCGTTGTCATTTTTCACGACTGCCAGAACCTGGGGTAACCTACTTCATACTCATGTTGTGTTTTTGGTTGGAGAATGCAGTAACGACAATGGTAGAGGAGAACTATGGCACTCCCTTCGTCCAGGAAGGACGCATATTTCCCTTTTGCCAGCGAGATATCTGTGTGGTTCAGATTATGGACTATTAACTGAGTGCGTGCCATATTTCGGTCCTATTTGATATTTACGTTGTAATTCTAGAGCAGTGAAGGGTCTAGGTTGTAATTTCCACAGGCCGTAGTTTAGTAAGATGTCAATGATGTGAGTGTGTCATTGTCACAGTTTTGCCGCTCAGGTGAGCTATATTCATGGCAGTGTTCTTGTTGTAAGTCGTACCTTCGTGTATGATGCTGATAGATAAGTTGCTTAGGCAAGTTTACAGTCGTTTTTCATTATTGTATGTGATGCGTTGATTGGCCGTGTGAGGCCTTTTTGTGTGTGTAAATAATAAAAGGGAAGTACCTGTTGAAGGTGTTATTTCTTATGTCAGCCAACCTTGTGTGGTTGTACCCTTGGAAGAACGAGCCTTTATTTGTTATTATAAATCCACACTGCAGTAGTGTAACCAGTGGAGTGTTCTCCGCGATAAGTGGTTCCTGACACACACACACACACACACACACACACACACACACATATATATATATATATATATATATATATATATATATATATATATATATATATATATATATATATATATATATATATATATATATATATATATATATATATATATATATATATATATATATATATATATATATATATATATATATATATATATATATATATATATATATATATATATATATATATATATATATATCGTTGCCTTTTACACCATATTACAAACATCATGCGCATTATTAAAATACAAGGCTAAATTGAAATACAGATAAAAGTCACATACACTCGTACACACATATTCCTATCAAAGGTATACTTTCATTAACATAATAATAAAACAGCCAACGTGTGATATATACATTCATGATTAAAATGTTAGGCAATGCTGTGTAATTTTTTTTGGGGGTTTCCCCGAATTTAAAGGTATGAGCAGTACAATACCAGCGTCAAAGGCTTCCCACAAACACCCTTAGGGATCAGTGGGCAATGTCAGACCTTAACACTTTAACGACATCTAGAACTGGGGTCAGCATGACCACCGGCGAATATTAGTAGTTTAAAAGGTCGAGCTGAAGTACTTGAGAGGATAGGGGGACTGGGGATAGGAGGGGGCACAGAAGGCCGAAAGTGGACTTACAAAATATTAGGATAGACAGTGAATGAAATAGTAGTGAGACGGAGGGAGGGCTGTTGGGGAAAGAAAGAGTCGTTTTACGAATTAAGGCTGCCTCGTTAAGGAAGAGGTACCATCTCAGGGGCTATTGATAAAACTTTCTGACGAAAAATGTGCAGAAATAAACCAGCGTTGAAAATACGATGATTAAACATGGCAAAATTCCGAAAACACCAAATCTGATTCCGGAATTCTGATAAAATAATCAAGATCAATGTGTGTGAGCTATTTGTTGCTTTCAGAATTGTGTTTAACATGATTGAATTGTAGATATCTGATTTTTGTGTTGTTTGTAAATCGATGATTTTCTGCAATAGTTTCATTATATGTGTGATTGTTCTGCATTCAAAAAACAAATGATCTTCTATTTCGTGGATGCTTTTCCTACATAGCTGACATTTTGTTATTTGATTGGATCTGTGTGCTTCTCGTTTTGTTGTGGGTGTCATGTTGTATATTAGTCTAAATGTGACCTCTCTTGCTTTAGCAGTGATTTTTGGGTTGTGCGAGTTAGTGAAGGTTTCGGTGTAATTGTTTATAGTATATTTCTGTCCTCTTTTAATTCTTATGTGTAATGATGATGCTTGGAGTTTAACTAAATGTTTATATATTGCATTTGTTTTCTGGTGAATTAATTTTTCATGTCCCTGGATGGCTTGTATGCATGTCTTATAAAATGAGGGCTTAGGGCCGAAGTGATGGGGGATTGCATTGTTCAGTGGTCTCAGTTTGGAAAGTCTGAGTCCCATGTAATAATGAGCTAGTGTGTGTCGTTCTGGGTGTTTGATGATGCTGCCTGTGTGTTTAATTCTGAGTGCCTGGATCTTTGTTTCTATGTCTTGAAGGGCAGTCAAGTATTTCTTTTCTTGTATAAGTGACTTGTGTTTAATGCTGTAAATTGTGCGACCAAAAACGAATGCTCTGACCTGTTTGTTAAAATCTGTGATAGTCTGTTTTTTTTTTTTTTTTTTGAGGGGGGGGGGGGTTGGGGGGGGGGGGGGGGGGGGGGGGGAAACGAAAACTGTGGCAATGTAAAGTAGCTTAGGGAAAATGTATGTATTTACAATTAAACCTCGTCCAAAAATCGTTGTAGTTTTGTATCTGTACAGCATGTCTTGTATTTTGGATGTTAGATTTTTCCATGTGTCTCTCTGTGTGTGCGATGTGGGTGTGAGGAAAAGGTTATACCATAGATTTTTATTTTGTTTGTTGGTGTTAGTCCAAAGGGAAAGCCTGCTTTGTGTTAATTGTGTGTGATCCCGGCCCTGGCTAAGACACTTTGATCTTAGCCAAAAGGCTGAGAAGCGATATCAGAAAGCGGTATGCGTAATACTAATGATATATCCACTTATGATTGTTCGTTCGTTCTTTCGTTTGTCTACTATGTTGCTGTTATACCCTGTTCAACCTGAAAGTTGGTTATAATTGGGGTATATATTGCGTTTAGTTTCTTTGGTGCTAGTCGGTTGTTAGTCCTGAAAAGGACTGGTCCTAAACAGGACCACTAGCTGACTGTCTGGATACCTCTTCGTTGCTTGTCTGTTTATGATGTCGTGGCGTGCTCATGGTGTTCATTTCCTGCCTTACGGGTTACAAACGGTTATATTGGGGTATATAGGGTGTTAACGTCTTCGCTGGTACCACGTTCCTAGTCCTGGAGATGACTGGTTCTGAATAGGACCACTAGGTTCCTGTTCGGTCTCTACTCGTTGTTGTCTGTTTCGGCTGTGTGTTGTCCATGACTGTTTTTATTATATTTGGTAAGAAGTCCTTTAGGGTTTCGATGATTATTTTGTTTTCCGCTTCTTTTCTTCTTTCTTGATTGCTTTTTGGAAGGCGTTCCTCTACGATTTCGGTTATTATTTTGTCTTTAGTTTCTGTGCTGCTTTCTCTTCTTTGATAGCTTTTTGTTATGATATCCTCTACGATCCTTCTCTCTGTTTCAATTCTTTTGAGGATTTCTTCGTTCTCTTCCTTTAGCTCTGCGAGTTTGGCGATGTCGACTTCTATCTCGTGTTTGATGGATTTCATGTCAAGAAGGACACAAACCTAGTTATCCTAACTATTGAAGGGACTTCAAGACCAAGTCAACTAAACCTGGACGACAGATGTAGAAAAACAGAAGAGTACATCCCTCCTGTTATGCAGTGCTCAAACTGCCAGCAATTTTCACATACTAAGAAAACTTGCAGGAGAGAGACAGTTTGTCGGTACTGTGCGGGAAGTCACTCATGCAATGAATGTCCTCAGGCGAAAAAGGATAACAACTATAAAGTACGCAACTCCAACAGAACCTGCGCAAACTGTCTCGGGAACCACGGGGCAAGATACCGTGGCTGTCCGATCTTCTATGAGACAAAGGCCATACTGAAGGAATCTAACAAAATACATCTCCTTCAGAGAAGCAAGAAACCGAGTGGCTTCAGGCGGCACTGTTAAACAGGAACAGCACACAAGAGCCCAGCTGATAAAATTAACCACAGAGGTGCGAGACATAAAACAACTCAAAGTCGAGGCGAAAAAGCAACTCAACGAAGACTCAGATGCCATAATAGACGAAACAATTTTTTTTTTATATTTTATTTTTAAATGCCCCTTCTGGGGTTCAAAATGAGGCCTATTGACTTTATTAAGTATAATGTGTGAATTTTGTGTGATCCCGGCCCAGGCTAAGACCCGGCATACTCTAGAAATGATCCCTAAAAGTATGACACTTTGATCTTAGCCAAAAGGCTGAGAAGCGATACGAAACAATAGGAGCTTTATAGATTGACCGCGATTGTTAGATTTTTTTTTTTTTTTTTAATTAATGTGTTTGCTACTTCATTTTGTAGCACGCCCCTTTCAACCATCTACCATGTACATGGATTT
The DNA here is from genome assembly GCA_024509875.1 of Oreohelix idahoensis. Taxonomy (NCBI): domain Eukaryota; kingdom Metazoa; phylum Mollusca; class Gastropoda; order Stylommatophora; family Oreohelicidae; genus Oreohelix; species Oreohelix idahoensis. Next base: position 103,687 of record JAMPIV010022833.1, read on the forward strand.
GTTGGTTATATCAGGACGTGTTTCTTTTATTATAATATGTTTTTGTTTGTATTTGTTTTATATTATATTATCTCTAGTCGGTATTTTTTCTTTTGTAGTTATAGTTCAACATGGTTTTTAAAAAAAGTTCCAATATATGCTATTTTCTAAGTTAGTATGTTTTTGATTTTTACTGGATGGTTTATTTGGTTAATCTGTGTGTTTCTGGGGCGAGTCTTTCACCAGTTTGGACTACTGGTTCAATTCCTTATTTGATTTTTATATGTTAGCTTTAGTTTTTGTAATATAGTGTTTTATTAACTTTTGCATTTCTGAAGGGCTATTTGTGCCTATGAGATTTTCTACACTCATTTCTACCTTGTGGTTACTACAGTATGTCTTAATGTTTTGCCTCTGTTGGTCATATTTTTTGCAGTCCACTAGAAAGTGCCTAATTGTGTTTGGTTCTTGACACTCTTCACATGTGGGTTCCTCAATCATGAAATATCCAGTTCCCAGCTTGAGTCTCAGCAATTTTTTATTAATTGGTATTTTTAGTTCATCTTTTATTTGACATTTTTTGCTTGGTTTTTTAAGGATTTTATATGAGTGTCTTGCTTTTTTACTTAGGTCCCATGCTGTTATCCATTCTTTAGTTATTTTTTGAGCAATTAAGCTCTTAATTTCAAACTTCCCTAAGCCTACTTCAATTTGGTTATGGCTAGTTCTCCCCCCTTTGGCTTCTTTGTCTGCTAGCTCATTTCCTGCTATCCCCACATGTGATGGTATCCATGTTAGTGTTGCACTGCATCCTATATTTTGTAGATATGTATTAACCTGTAGTATTTCCTCTATAATGTCTGGCCTGCTGCCTTCTGTTCTGTTTCTGATTGCTAGTACTGATGATAGGGAATCTGTGAGAATGGTTACTTTTTTTGGTGGATTTTCTGCAGCTATTTCTAAAGCTTTTAGGATTGCCACTAATTCTGCTGTAAAGATAGATGTATTACTTGTTACTTTGTATCTTTTATAAATTTTTGATTTTGGTATTGCTATTCCTGCTCCTAATTGTCCTTCTTCATCTTTGGACCCATCTGTATATATAGTTAGGCTATTATTTGTATACCGTTCTATGTGCTCTAGTGTTTTACTTTTTGCTGAGATTATGTCGTTAGATTTATTTATGATCTTTGATAAATGGGAGTCAGTTTCTGGCACTTTTAATTCCCATGGTGGGATCTTTGCTTTATACAGAGCACTACTGTTTATCGCATTAAACAGGTCTGGGTATTGATCCACTTCATCCATTGTTTTCCATTCCTCTATAAAACAGTACAAAAACAAATAGATAAAGTATCTGACTGGATGAACAAGTGGGGATTTAATCTAAACGTTAAAAAACCATAGGAATGATTTTCAGTAGAGGGCGTGTAATTAAAAACAATATAATTGACATAAGCATTAATAAGCAAAAAGTATGCACAGCAAAATCAACTAGATTTCTTGGCATGGTACTAGACCAGCAACTAAACTGGAACAAACACATAGACCTTTTAGTGCAAAGCAGTAGAGGACTTATTAATATGCTAAGATATATGAAAGGAAGTGGTTGGGGCGCCTGCAATAAGACAATGTTAACATTCTATAAATCATTTATTAGAGGCAAACTTGACTATGCCAGTGTTGTCTATGCATCAGCCGCCCCAAGCAATAAGAAGAAACTAGACACAGTCCAAAACCAGGCACTGAGGGAAAGTAACCGCCCACGAAAAAGCAGAAGACAAGTGAGAATAGAAGAAATCAGAAAACAGAAGGAGCATGCCCGAAAACTGTTCAAAAATGCAGTTGCCGCAGAGAAGGAAGGGTTACGACAGGTTTGGGAGCACCTGAAAGGCCAACATAATGCCCTTTGTAGAGCAGAAAGGTTGTGCAGGAAGAAAAGGAAGACTCGAATGGATAGGGAAAGATTCTTCAGGGAGCCCTTCAAGTTTGCCAAAGAACTGTTTGAGCAGCCACGGTCGGGTACGCTAAACATCAGGAAAGAAGACCTGGAAGAACACCTTGGAATGACATATTCAGATGGTCGCAAAGATGAGCCGCTCAGCAGCATGGCAGGCCTTAAATGGCCGAGTAAGCCAGGAGCTGAATTTAACACCAAGCCCCCAACGGTGCAAGAGGTAGAAAGCATTGTCCAGAAAGCTCGATGCAAGTCAGCTCCAGGTCCTAATGGTGTTCCATATGTGGTGTATAAGAGATGCCCTGAGGTGCTCAAACGACTGCTTCGTTTACTGAAGAGTGCGTGGAAAACCCAGCTTGTAAGCAAGGAATGGAGAAAGGCGAACGGAGTCTACATCCCGAAGGAGCAAAATTCCACAGACATCAGTCAGTTCAGGCCAATCTCACTACTCAATGTGGAAGGGAAGATATTCTTCTCAGTGATGGCGAAAAGACTCACTACATACCTCCTGGCAAATGGGTACATTGACATTACCATTCAGAAAGGAGGTATCCCAGGTACACCAGGATGTCTAGAGCATGCCACAATGATATGGGAAGCAATCCAAAAGGCAAAGTCTGACAGAACAAACCTCCATGTAATCTGGTTGGATTTAGCGAATGCTTATGGATCCGTTCCACACCAGATGTTGTGGCAGGCCCTAGAAATGTATCATGTTCCACAAGAGATTGCAGCAATGCTGAAGCTGTATTTCGCAGGGTTTGCTGTCAGATTTTCAACCAGAGAGTACACAACGAAGTGGATTGGCCTTGAAGTTGGAATTGCGATGGGATGTACCATCTCTCCGATACTATTCGTGATGGCTATGCAGGTAATCCTCAATGCGGCTGAAGGAATGGCTATAGGTCCAAAGCTCGGTGGAATGTGTCTCATGCCACCGCTCAAAGCATTCATGGATGACACAACAATTCTGACATCAGATGAACATCAGGCCCGGAGGATGTTAGCACGCCTGGATGAACTAGTCAGCTGGTGCAGAATGAGCTTCAAACCCAAGAAGTCGAGAAGCCTATCAGTCAGGAAAGGGAAGATAGCAGAGGTCATATTCACGGTTTCCAACCAAAGAATCCCTACTGTCATTGAGGAACCTGTTAAAAGTCTTGGCAGGGTGTACGATGCCTCATTAAAAGACTCAAAGGCAGTGCAACAGACAATAGAAATGGCAGACAGAGGGCTACAGATCATAGACCAAAGCAGACTCCTGGGGAAGTTCAAACTGTGGTGCCTCCAGTTCATGTTGATACCAAAGTTGCTGTGGCCACTGCTTATATATGAAATAAGCACAAGTACAGTGGAAGCCATAGAGCAGAAGGTCAACAAGTTCATGAGAAAATGGCTAGGAGTACCACCAGGTCTGTCAGATGTAGCACTGTACTGCAAAAAGTCAAAACTTCTGCTTCCTTTCAAGTCAGTTGTTGAAGAGTACAAAGTTGGAAAGGCAAGGCTTGCAATGATGCTACGCGAGTCAGCTGATGACGTGGTTAAGTCCATTCAGCCCACACTGAAAACGGGAAGGAAGTGGAAAGTGGAAGAAGCTGTTGATGCTGCCCAAGAGTCACTCAAACTGAGGGAGGTAATCGGATACACACAAACGAATAGACGGGGATTTGGTCATGGAGACATCCGCTGGTGGTCCAAGGCATCAAGCAGGGAGCGCAGAGGCATGGTAGTTCAGGAGATACGAGAAGCTGAGAATGATAAGAGGTTGCAAAAAGCAGTGCAGCAGGTCCAACAAGGCCAATGGACTACATGGGAAGGAGCCCTGCAGAGGTCCTTGACATGGAATGATATATGGCATATGGCACCTCTTAGGCTCAGCTTCGTTGTCAGATCACTGTATGACCTGCTGCCATCGGCCACCAACATTGTGAAATGGGGAAAGTCGGATGATGAGCAGTGCCCCCTGTGCCAGGGGAGGCAGACACTTGAACACGTGCTCTCAGCGTGTAAGGTGTCATTAGGGCAAGGGCGATACACTTGGCGCCATAACAAAGTGCTAAATGAGCTTGCTGCGACAATAGATCTGGCAAGAATGAAGGCGAATAGCAAAGTCCGGCCAGACACCGCAAACACATACTTTCTGAGGGCAGGAAAGTCAGCACACCCCAAACCGAATAAACCTGGTAGCAGTTTACCATCTCTTCTTGATTGTGCAAATGATTGGGAGATGGCGGTAGACCTACCTGGACGAGGGGCATATCCAGAGAGTATCCGAAAATCGCGGAGACGGCCGGATATAGTGCTTCATTCTGCAGCAACGCTTCAGGTCATACTGATTGAACTGACCGTGCCATTTGAATCCAGATTAGATGAGCAACATTCGTTCAAAGCGGCCAAGTATAGTGATCTGGCCGCGGATCTGAGACACGATGGGTTCACTGCAAGGGTCATGGCTGTTGAAGTGGGCGCAAGAGGGCTTGTGGCTGCATCAGTGTATGATCTATTGAAACTGTTGGGGCTGAGGGGACAGTCGAGAACAAGGGCCCTGAAGAGGCTTAGTGAAACTGCCGAAAAGGCATCAGGCTGGCTGTGGAACAACCGCAATGGGGAATGGAGATCGTAACAATAAACGCTGCGGTACAGAAAACACCAGAAATTTTTCTAAGTCCACAATACGCTGAGGTTTGTGGTGGACTAGTGAACGGGCTGCGACTCAGGGGCGACAAGCGGTATATACTATAAGGGGTGTCAGTATCAAAAGTCCAGTGGGGAACGCGCAGTGGCGACTCATTGACTTCGCGCTGGTGTCTCAGTGTGTGCGACGGAACGAACGGAATAATTTGTCTTCTCTTTGTTACTTTCACAATTGCCTCCACGGCTGGCGGAGTTGTGGAATTTAAAGTTGCTACCATAAGTGAAATGGGTTCATTTTCGATGCAAGACAACAGGAAGCTGAGACGCTTGGGAGTCATGACCCAAGTGGGCCCGCCCCCCTTAGAGTGTAAAGAAGTATATAGGGCCGAAACACTTGTCGGACGGGGGGACTTCTTCTGATGATCAGATTGCTTCCTGTTGTATCGCTCTGTAAAGAGTTTCCTATCACAAATTAATTTTTTTATCTCCCTTGCCAATACTAACGTGCTAAAAGTCGTTGTTATCTCCCATAATGCTGCGTTTTTTAACACTGTCAGAGGCACCACTTGTCTATTATCATCATCATCAGCAGCTGCCATCTGCACACAAAGGTCAACAGCAATGGATCTTCGGCGTCTTCCGTCTGTTGCCTTGATAACTCTTTCCTGTCCATCTCTTGATGTTTCATGGTTCAAACCCGGGCATCAGCGTTTGAAGAAATGTTTACGGCCGGAAATTTGACTGAATAGCCTGAACGGCTCCTGTGATAAACCCTCTGTGGATGGGAAGGAGCAAAGCTCCTGACCGGGTTGGAAGGAAAGTCCTCAGGTTCCCCAGCCTCGCAATGATATGTCATTGGGCCGAAGGGCTGAAAGCCCAAGTGCCGCTGGTTAAGGGGAAAAAAAAATCTCTTGATGTTATCTTCCCATTTATACCGCTGCCTTCGTCTTGCACGTTTGCCTTCAGCTCTGCATTCCTTTATGGTCGTTAGCAAGGTGTTATGTCTTTTCATTTGGCCAAAATATGTTAGCTGTCTGATTTTGATCTCTTTGATTATTTCTCTTTGCATTCCTAGGTTTTTCTAGGACCTCTGATTTCTTCTCATTCCCAATCGTCTAGACATCCACATCTCAAGGGCCTCTATTCTTTCTTCCAATTGTTTGTTAATTGTCCATTTTTTGTAACATCATACGTTCATGAAGAATATATATGACATTTGATGGTTCTCAGTTTTAATTTTAAGCTAATTGTTTAGATTGTTAGTATCTGTCTCACGCTGTTGAATGTAGCTTTGGCCATTCCTATTCTCTTCCTGATTTCTGTTTCATATCAGCTGTTTTCTGCTATTGTATGACCAAGATATGAGAACCTCTTAAGTTGGTCCAGTTATTTTCCATTTATTTTTATCTTTAATGTTGGCTTATCGTCTGTTTTGCTAATTATCATAGTTTTTGTTTTCTCAATGTCAGTGTCCAGTACATATTCACGACTTGTGCTGTTTACTTTTATAACACATAAGGAAGGGAAACCCGAGGCCAGCAGACAGTAAACACATATTAGACACACACAAAGGTATGTTTGTTAGAAATAAAGAAGTAGAACACTAGACACAGTATTAAGGTCTTTGTCTTGTGTGGACTGACCTATACTGTATAATAGGGGAACGGCAGAGGTGATTGCGTCATTAATAGGCTGGACTGCCCATGGTAAATTTCCGATGTTTTGTCTTGCGGTTCGCACTAATGACCCGTCATCGAGGCATCATTTTTGGTGATGCCTGGATGGCAGGGAGGATGGTGTGATTCGCTTGCATAGCTAGGCGGGGTTGTCGCACGGAGGGTTCTGGGTTCGAGTCCTGGGTAAGCCACTCGCGTCTGTTGTTTTTCTGTTGTCTAGTGTTCTACTTCTTTATTTCTTACGAGTGCTGTTTACTTGCTTCACCAGTTCTTATAATTCCTGATCACTCTCAGCTTACAAAAATGTATCGTCTGCACATCTATTATCTAATGTTGATTATTGATCTATTTCAAATAAACAACCCTTCCCAAATGATAATAGACGCGTAAGTGGATGATACGAATCAAAACACCAAACAGTGGTGATTGGTTTACTAAGCCTGAAGTTAATTTTCTTGTGGGCGAACTTTTCGACTGTAAAGACTCGCATGTTAAAAAGGCTCGGGATTTATTCCTTTTTTCATCACAGAGACCACACCCCAGAGAGTAGATACAGAGGCGTACTAAGGGGGGGGGGGTTGCGATGGGGGCGGTCGGCCCCGGGTGACAGCCAGGATAGGGGTGCCATCGGACACTGTTAAGATAGTATTTACTGTTAAAAAATGTACTTGCGCGTGTGTTTCTTAATTAGGGCAGGGCGAGTCGAAGGTAGGACCGCCCCGGGTACCAAGTACTTTAGGGACACCTCTGAGTAGATAGAAAGATTTTGTTAGGAAGTGATTAACTCTTTAATGACGGGGCAGTGTTCCCATATTTGGAATTTTCTGACATTCTGAGTTTTCGTATAGTTTTAAAGTTTAGGGGGTCCCTTCTTTACAAGTTTTTGTTTTTTTAAAGCACTGTAAAGTTATACACAGCTGTGAGGGAAACTGAATGTGAAATAATAACACACAAAAGTGGGACGAATCTATACAAAAAACTAGTTCAAACGTACGTGCCCCGAAAAATGGGCCCCCGTCTCAAACGCAAATAAAAGTCGGTCGTCCTTTGAAAGTTAATATAAGGAGTAACTTTGTGAAATTACTGTTCTTCGGTGCTAGCATTTTCTGTACTTGTTCATATAGTGTTTATAAAATGCATCCATCAAGATGATGATAGCCATCAGTAAAAGAATTAGCTCATGGGAGATGCAAGATAACGTGAAGGACGTACTCATCATCATTATCATCTTCGTTTTCTTTACGTTCCTCATGGATCATGGGTCTACCACTAAAGCTTCTCCCCTTGCAGGAAGCCTGCACCAAGTAGTCACGTGTTTTTGTGGCGGTGTTTATGTGGCAATTTGTATTACATGATGAGGTTGTCATACCCATGCACAACCTGCTGATAACGCCTTGTACGACATGCCTGAAGATGCACTAGGCTCATTCTTTCTTTGTCTATTCAGAGACCCCGGGAACCACACTAGGAATACAACTAATTAGAGCACATAAAACAAATGCGCAAAAAGTATGGATGCCGACAACAAAGAAATCTTGCTAAAAATAACAAATTGAAAACATGTTTTCAAGGCCCTGCTTTATCGTAATAAAGTTTGTTTGTTCGTTCATTCGCACTCTTCATAAAGCTGGACCTAGTATAGTGAATGCTGTAACCATTCACTCCTTACGGCAGTATCTGCTATGGGACTCAAAGCTGCTCACCTCTGACACAATCTTCCACATCCCCTGAAAAGTATACTCATTTAATAGCAGAATGTTCGAATATTTCATGAGTTCTGATTATGTGCCACTGCTACGGTGTGGTGCATGTATTTGGTTGTCATGAATATATTTCTTGTCTTTTCGAGTAGTTAAAATTAGTATGACATGCAAACACCGAAACATCATAGAACTACAATCAAGAATGCAGCGACGATTTGTCCAACGTTCAAAGATATTTATTTATGACTTCTTTACAATGACGACCTGCTCCATATTCAGCTTAAAATGCCACCCAGGCTAGTCACTTAAAAGTTGACGTGGACCTGTAGAATTTTGTCACATTTAAAAAACCGACTGGTTATTCTGGCCAAGATTACTGCTGGGGTAAAACCTGTAGACACCGCAAACAGCCAATATCGAACCGCAGCAGTAAAGTCACAAAAGGCGACGTGGACAGAATACACACAGTTTATTTGTACGCTGAACGCTGCTCCACATGTATTATCATAAAAGCAAATATAACATATGCAGTCCTCGATATAACTCTGTACAGTCTGTTCGTATCTAGAACACTGTGCTTTTCAATATTCGATGTTTTAATATATCAGTCTCACTCGACATGAAGGATCCTTACTCCCTTTACGAAGATAGCTAGATACACCTCACAAAAGATCTTGATGTACGAGTGATGGTACAACATAGGGATGTAGAACAATTATAGATAATTTTCATGAGCTCAAAACCTTGCGTCCACTCGCCATGACACACACACACATCGAAGTCCCTGCAGACGATCTCTGCCTTCTGCATTCCTAGTTTTCACGTCTGCCAATCTACACGAAGGCAATGACGTCACTTCCTGTATTAATAAATGACTCCGTATAAAATAAACAAACAAGGAGCTCTGTCGAGCTACCTAATGATATCGACATGTTCGTTATAAATTTTAATCATAATATTACCCCTCCCCCCCCCGCAAAAAAATGGAAACAAAGTTTTCATTATTCCCGTGGTGTGAGTATAACAACAGCAGAGTGAAATATGGTATCATCAAACTTAACAGTAAGCACGAAATAGCATAGCACCCAGGTTTCTGCCATAGGGTAGGCAATTAAGGATCGAAGAAGAAGAAGAAGAAGTAGGCAATTAAACACTAAAAATGTGGACAGTGGTTAAAAACCAGAGCCAAAGTCTACTATGAACAAAAATCCTTTTTAACACCAATGTGAGGTGGCCATAGCTAAAAGTACCCAACATATTAAAAAATGATGGTAGCAATACATGCACTCACATACCTCACACCGTCCAATAACACCTTTCAGTCAAGTCCAGTATCAGTAGTCAATTAATTACTTATTGATCAACATCATAATGGAAAACTTTAAAGAATAAACAAATATGCAGCAGCGGAATTAGATAACATGAGGCAGACAATCATATTAATCAAGTGAATGAATGCAATATCATACGCTAAATGGTGAAAGTCATGTGTATATCTTAAGTACTTGTCATAACAATTGTATTGTGGTGTCCAAAAAAATGTTATCTTGCACCTAACAAAGTTGTGTGTGCAATTAGGTAAGAATACGCTGATGTGTAGTACAAATTGACAGTGGTATGGAGTATCAGTAAAAAGTTCACTCAAAATTAGTATGAGTGTGAACATGATTTGTATCAAAGACCAAATCATATCTTGCGAATTAAAAGTGCTTTACAGTATTTTGTGCAGAACTAAAGCACTGGAGTTTAAAAGCATAGTGTACAAGTATTTTACGCACTAATGAACTATCGAATAACCAAAGTCTAGCAAAAATATGTCCAAATAAGCACAATGTCAATGTCCATGATTCTCCGCCACACTATCGTATGTTCACCTTAAGTCCAAATGAGCAAAGTCCAAACTGATTGCGAACCGAAAAAAGTACGACAGGAGTATTCTTGGTAATTCCCCTTGATCATGCGAAGCATTCTGGAGTTATGTCCCTTAATCTGTGGACGACGTTTCCAATAATAGAAGCACCCACGATTTTACATTCAAAATATCCACAAGTTACAGTATTCTTATATTATTAAAGAATGTGCGTTTGTTTACCTATAAACCGAGTATGACCAGTGTTAATAAGCACAAGATATCCACGTAATGCGCTGAGTGGAAAGTTACAACACGAAATTGGCGATATCAGCATTCATCATCATCAGGTGACGTGTGGACCGATCAATAACTGTAAGTACTGTCAAAAAAAATCATTGAGCGATTTTCTTCAATTTCAGATGTGAAAATTCAAGTTAATTCTCAGCGATGGCATTGTACGTTCCATCCTTGGACTGCAGTAATAAATATGAAAATTCCCTTCAGCATCAGCAGTGTCATTCAAAAAAGTTACCAAAAGTGTAATGTTCCACGGGTCAACATGTGACGAAGTCAGTCAATAGGTTAGCCGTAATCTCACAAGTTACCTGCTTTTGTCGTGTTGTTAGGTGACAGAGAGTCCTTGACACAACGTGACAGGACATCTGCAACGATATTTTGACTGCCCTTGATGGCACGAATTTCATAGTCGTAGGGCTGGAGCGCAAGTGACGCTCTGGCAACCCTCTAATTACAAAACCTTGCAGTTTTCAGATAGGAGAGAGCACTCTGATCTGTCTCCAAGACAAATTTTTCTGCAATTAAATATCTCTGGAGTTTTGAAAAACAGAAGACAACAGCAAGGAGTTCGCGTTCCACACATGATATCTCTGCTCCGTTGGTGTCAATTTTCGACTGACGTACAGAATTGGATGCAGACAATCATCGAACTCCTGCATAAGAGTACCAACGATTCCCGATCCAGAGGTGTCGACTTTAAGGATAAAAGGAAATCGAGCATCAGGCAATTTTAAAATAGATGATTTTGAAAAACTAGATTTTAGTAAATTTAAAGAGTCATTGCAAACCTGGGACCAAACAATCTTATTTGGGGAGTTCTTTCTTAATAACAAAGACAGAATTAAAGTAATTTCTGAAACATTAGGCAAGAATTTTCTATAGAATCCGGCAAGACCTAAAAGACTGCGAACCTGTTTTTTTTTGTCTTCGGAATTTCGAGATTCAAGATTTTAGAGATAGTGGAAATTTCAGGCTTAAGAAAACCGACTCCTACCTTATGACCAAGAAAAGAAATTTAAGTGAATTCTATTTTAGTTTTTCGAAAGTCTAACAGTAAGATTAATTGAGCTGCAGAGTGTTCAACAAGGACTGAATTCCAAGAACATGATATTCCCAAGATTGATGAAAAAGACAAATATCATCAATATAGGTAATTATGTTATTACGATCAGACACAATTTTTCGCATCATGTGAACAAAAGTAGCAGGAGCGTTAACGAGACCAAAAGACATACAATTAAACTGGAACAATCCCAAAGGTGTAGCGAAAGCAGTATAAGGTTTTGCTGTGTCCGATAAGGGACCTTGCCAATAACTTTTTGGCAAATCAAAGTTACTGAAAAAATAGCAGTAGATAGACTATCCAGTAAAGAATCTAATAAAGGCATAGAAAATAGCATTAAATTAGTCAAAGTATAGTTTCAAGATAATTGCATTTTACAAAACAATGAACTTTAAAATGTACAACATTATTACCTACATCATAAGAACCAATGGGAAACAAGACCTCCTGTACATGATTAGTGGAAAGAAAACATTCACGACCCTGCAAAGGAACAAGTATGAAGTTATTATGATCTTTAAATGGTGTAATACGACCTGTAGCACCTGAAAAAAGAAATAGTATTGTTAAAACCGCCACACTTGGAAACCCTGTGGCTTAAATTCAAGGACATCATAAAGACAGCTGCTGCAGAAGCATGTGATGAAGTCCGACTTGGGAACCAGAGAAAGAAGACACCTTGGTGGACAGAGGAAGTCAAAGAGAAAAAAGAGAGAAGAAAATGGCATGGAAACAATACTTAGGAGCTAAAAACACAGCAGGACAAATAGAAAAATAAAGAGAATATGTGATACTCAGAACAGAAGCAAAGAACAAGGTGCTAGCAGCAAAACAGAAGTCCTGGGAAGAATTTGGAGAAAAGCTAGAAAAGATGCACAAGAAAACCAGAAATTGTTCTATAAGATCCTAAAGAACATAAGGAAGGAAAAACAATGCCCTCTCAAATTTATAAAGGACACAAGGCAAATTGCTTACTGCCCCGAAGGAAGTAATGGAAAGATAGAAAGAATATTCAGAAATGATAACCACTAGCACAGAAGAGGAAACAAATGGTGATGAAGATGACATAAAGATGGAAGAACTGAAGGCAGCACTGGAGAAAATCAAGATGGGCAAAGCAGCAGGGCTTGATATTATAACACCAGAAATGATTAAGTACATGGGAGCATCAGGCGACCTATTACTCTTAAAGGTCCTACAGGCAGCGCGGTGCAACAAGACCATACCAAAGGACTGGGAGATTGCCATCATAACACCAATTTTCAAAAAATGTGACAATCGACAATGTGGAAACCATTGAGGCATATCCCTTCTCAGTGTCCCTGGTAAAATCTAAACTAGAATCCTAGAGCAGAGACTCCGACGCCTAGCTGAGCCACAACTGGATGAGGTCCAGTGCGGATTCCGAGCAAACCGAAGTACTCAAGACCTAATCTTCACACTCAGACAGATGAGTTAAAAGGCCCTTGAGTATACGAGTGAGATCCATCTTTGTTTCATAGATCTGGAAAAGGCATTTGACAGGGTCCCCTGGAGCAAACTTTGGGACTGTTTGGCAAGGAAGAACATCCCAGCACCTCTGATTCATGCTATACAGAGCTTCTACAAGTCTTGCAGAAATTATGTGAGGACAGCAAACCATAAGTCAAAGAGTTCAGGACCACCACTGGTGTAAGACAATGTGATATCCTGTCACCTTATCTTTTCATACTCCGCATGGACGATGTTATCAAGTCATGTAAGGAGAGAACAAGAAAGTATTCAGTGGGGTACTGGAAGATGAGACAGGTATGTATTTCAGAGCTGGCATTTGCTGATGATGTTGCCCTGATTGCTAAATCAGATGCACATCTCCAATCCAACCTTTTTTCAGAAGAGAGGGATCATTAGTAGCTCTCTATGTTTTTCACGAGAAGAAAGAAGACATCAGATTAAGCTGGGAGAGCAGGTCCTGGAGCAGGTCGACCACTTTAAATATCTCGGAGCTATTATAATAGTATACACACATTTTGGTGCCTTAAATTTTATAGCTGTTCTTGGGTAATTTTGGGTTGCTGATTCCAAAAATGTAATCAGTTTTTTTCTATCAGCTCTAGTTTTTGAGATAACTAAGAATGACCATATTAGTAATGCAATTGTTATGTACAATCCTAGAGTTAGGTGCTATCAGTGGCATTTTGACTTTAGTCTGCATTCATATTATATGTAATTACTGTGCATATATTACCAAAAATGTAATAAAACTTTATCACTAGCACTTGTTTAGTCAACACGCAAAAAGGATCTTTTCGAGGACTTCCTGAAATGTGATATGCCCGGACAGTCACGCTTAAGGGTCCAACAGTAATCTGCCATCATGTGGGCATCCCAAAGTCTCTGGTATCTCTCTTCCATTGTTTTTATATCTTGGTGAAATCTTTCACCTTGCTCCTCACTAAAGTCGCCAAGATTCTCCGGAAATAAATGTAAATGGTTATGGAGGTAGTGCAATTCTATGCTCATGTTGCATCCAAGTTCACAAAAACTCGACAGCATGTTTCCAACTAATTCAGAATAATTGTCTGCTTTAAAGTTACCCAGAAAGTTTTGCACAACTAAAACAAATGATGACCAGGCTGTGGACTCTGTTTTGTTCATGGAATCAATAAAATTTGGATCGTTTATTAACTTTCTAATTTGAGGTCCATCAAAAATTCCAGCTTTAGTTTGTCTTTGCTCAATTCTGGAAACTTTCTGCATAAGTAATTAAAACAGGTACCATCTTTGTTCAGTGCCTTAACAAATTGCTTCATCAAGCCAAGCTTTATATGTAATGGTGGCAGTAGAACTCTTTTTCGATCAATGAGAGGCTTATTGACAATATTTTTTTCTCCAACTTTAAATTCATCCCTCAACGGCCACTGTTTCTTTGTCCAGTGCATATCTTTTGCCCTGCTATCCCACAAACATATAAAGCATGGATATTTGGTGAATCCCATTTGCTGGCCAAGCAAGAAGTTCATCATTTTAAGATCTACACAAACCATCCAGTTATGTTCTAAATACTTCAATTTTTCCAGAACTGTGCTTATTGTAGCATACTCCTCCTTCATTGTAGTAGAATGAGCAATTGGAATTGAGCCATATTTGTTACCATTGTGTAAGAGAACACCCTTCAAACTTCTTTTAGAGCTGTCAATGAAAAGTCGCCACTCATCTGGTGTATAACTTACACCCATTTTGTTAACAAGACCTCCTACATTAGTACAAAACACAAGGTTGTTTTCTTTACAAAAGAATGGAATAAAACCTTGCTCTCTGCTGCGATAAAATGTAACCTTTGTTTCAGCAGTCAGTAATTTTTTTCTTTCAATCTTGAAGCCAAAAGTTCTGAAGATTCCTTGGAGAGATATAGATCTCGGATTAGATCATTTAGTTCAAGCTGGTCGAAGCGTTGAGCATCTGAAAAATCATCTTCGAAATCACTATCACTGTCACTTGTCGTTCCACATGCCACTGCTGTCTCATCTTCTAGCAGGGAATCCGAAATCTGACTGAAAGTTGGAATTGGTATGTCATCTCCGTGTGGAACAGGTCGCCTAGCAGAATCTAAATCTGGATATTTCCACTTTTTGTGATTTTTTCCATTAATTCCCTTAATATTCACAACACAGAAATAACAGTCATCATCGTGGTTCTTGGGTTCTCTCCAAACCATTGGAATTCCAAATTTTAAACATTTTCTTTTCCCACAAGTCCACTGTCGCAGGTGTTCAACACATGTTTTGCAAACAATATGAGGAGCCCAAGACTTGTCCTGGTCACCTAGTTTTACTTTAAAGTAAGCAAAGTATGCCTTTTTCACAAAAACAGTAATAGAACTTCCTATGTTCTTCTTTGAAAGTGTACTCTCCACAAATATAACAAAATAAATGCGGTGAAAGAAAACATGCTCTTCTTGAAGATGATGCCATTCTCTGTTAGAAGTGTAATAAAATAAGTAGCATACTAACATGCATGCAGTGGCTTAAAATCTAAAAAAGGCATTTCGGGGAAGATTCTTGGAAAACTGAAACTGAGAGTAAACAAGCAGTTTTTGTGTGTAAAGGACTAGACAGCAATAGTTTTTTTTTTACATAGCCTTAAAAAGAAAATAATGTAATAATACAGGGTGACCCCCCCCCCCCAAAAAAAAAAAAACGGGCCCGTTTTTTTGGGGTCACCCTGTATTAATGAAATACAAAACTGTCTGTCATCTCAAAAACTAGAGCTGCTACAGACAATTAAATGTGATATTTGGATTGAGCAGGCCTCATTTATGTAAAATCAAGAGTAAAATGTTTGGCACCAAAAAAATTTTTTTTTGGTAGGGCTGTGTTATAGACCGAAAGGAAGGCATCAAAGAAGAGTTGGCCACTCAAAAAGCAGCAGCTGGGAGACTTTTTCAGGCCATAAATCGAGGATTCCTCGGCAAGAGAGAGGTTGGTAAGAAAACGAAGATAGCTGTATACCGCTCTACCTATGTCCCAGTCTTGATATTTGGATGCGAGTCATGGGCAATGACTACAACCCACAAAAGCCAGATCCAAACCTCAGAAATGAGGTATCTGAGGAAGGTTGTTGAAGTAACAAGAAGAGACATGGTCCGCAACCAGACGATACGTCAAGGCCTATAATCCCACCCCCTGCAGACCCAAGTAGAACAGTCCCAACTAAGATGGTTTGGCCATGTCTGCAGAATGGGAGAAGATCGGCTACCACGACAAGCATGGGAAACAAAGAGCCAGGGATCCAGATCCATAGTTTAACCCAGAGTCCGCTGGGAGGACAACATTAGACAACCTTTGAAGGACCGATGACTAGAATGGAACCAGGCCAGGAGGAAGACAGCCGATAGGATAGTCTGGCGCTCTCTCTTCCAAACCTCTACACTTCACGGCAGAAGGGGAACGACTAAGTAAGTAAGTAAAACCGCCACACTACCCAATGTAGTGATAAGTACATACCACATGAAATCATGGTATGTCAGCATCTGAAAGAAAAAAGCTGAAGTAACATTAATATCCACGAAGTTCCTACATGAAACGGAAGAATCATATAGTAAAAAGACAATGGCAAAAAGGAAAACAAACAGCCAAACATATAGTTTGGACTGAAGAGTATACAACCAAACTAAACTTGACATCGGATTAACCTTGACATCAACAATGCCAGGTATCACATCATCAACGATGGATGTGGTTGGTCCCATATCAACAACATTGTCATCAACAATGCTAGGTATCACATCATCCAAGATGGATGTGGTTGTTCTCATATTAGCAGCAACCAGTGATTCACTCGAGTCAAAATAGACATCTGATGATTCCTCAACAGTTTGGAAATCATCAAGGGACTCCTCAATGATGGAAGGCAGAAATTTTTTATCATCACCATCATCAATACTCAAAACTGTGTCACTCTGAGTCCGATCATGTTACCGTGCATGTACATGCTTAAGAGCCTGTGCTCTGGTAGTATCAACCATGGCAGTATATACATGTCGTTGTTGCTCCCACCTCAAAATATCATCATTAGTGCATGCATGAAGCCCAGGGATATTCCCTAAAATTATCCCAGCGACTGGTTTTGACAACAGACATACTAGAGTCCTGCCTGTAAAATAAGGGGTATACAAAAATACTTCTGCAGTTGAATAATATTCAACTGTACCCCCAAACGTAATGCACTGAACCTCTTTGCCTGTGTAATCAGCAGGGTCCACCAATGAACTTCGAACCCCCACAGTGGCGGATCCAGTGTCCCAGAGTACTGAAACAAGTTGGTTGTTCACACAACCTTTATCAAATACCACTGATCCTGTCCAATTATAAGAGGACATCACTGGCAAAGGATGTCCACACAGGAGTCTAGGAACTCTCTCTGGCTGAAACAAAGAATTTCATTCAGAACAATTAGTACTATTGGATGATAAGTCGACACTACATGCATTTGCATGAGAAACAACATTGGTATTTTGGACTGTATTACTGTCATTTTGAAGTACAACAGCATTGGAACGTTCAGGATTTCTAGATTGTCGAAAGTTATTGTTCTGTTGAGAACCTCTGTTATTGTAATTATTGTCATTGTTCCTATAGAATGACCTTTGGCCTCTGCCTGACTTGAAATTATCCACCTCTGTTCCGATCCCCATTATATCTGAAAGATGATTGTTGAGGAATATATCCATCATCATATGAATTAAAATTTCTTTGAGGCTGTTGTGACCTATTATTGAAATTATACCTCCCTCTGAAAGATCCAATATTATTATCTCGATTTACTCGAAAGTTTCTGTCCATGCTATATGATCTTTGTCTGGGGGGATTTGACATCATAGTTCTAGCAGATGCCACTGGCAATGAATCCTTTATGTTATTCCTGCTAAGATTCCTTCCAGGATGTGCAATTTGGTATTGTCGTCCAAGATTTTCCACAGCAGCCAATGTCTCCGGCTTTCTCTCCTGTAAAAAGGATAACAAATCACCACTGACTGAAGAAAACACTTTGTCTCTTAAAATTAAGTCAGCCAGCCCATCAAAAGTTTTGTCAATTTTTGACAAATCACCCCACCAAGAAGAGCAAAGCTTAATTGATGAAATAAATTCAGCAAGATCTTTTGCTGAATCAGGCAGCAATGATTTCAGTTTCAATCTGTAACCATTTTCCTCCAGTTGATACTTCTTTAGCAACAAAGCCTTCACAGCATCATAATCATTTCTAGTATGATCATCTGTGGTGAAAAATTCTAATACCCATATATAAATTAGAACATAAATATAAAGCAGAACAAAATAATACGATAGGAAGAAGAATGGAGAAGGACCAGTGCTTTCCCAGTATAGATAACGCCTTAGTTGTATAACGCCGTAATGGCTAACACAAGATTTCTACTTGTCCTAATTCGTTCGTTCCTAAATAAAATGCATAAGCCTAACGATACGGCGATAACCGTAGTTCTAAAAATAGAATGTGTAGTAAAATCTTTTGGACGACCTTGATTTTAAAAAATAACACTAGTGCAAAATCGCGCACAAAGTTAGCCTTGGAAAGACAGACGGGCTTAGAAGAAGAGAGAGAGAGAGAGGTAGACGGACTGTGGAACACGGTCACACAAGCAGCTCGCCGTGTGTTTAAAAAATAAACCAACTCGCAGTGTGCATGGCCTAATTTTTTCAAATAAACAGTGATGAAAAAAACTAACGATACGATGTTAGGTTTTGAAAACAGGTTAAATTCTTATTAGGAAACCTGATTTTTTACGTAGGGCTCCTGACTTTATACTGATAGTACAGTCGTAAAGGATTGAACAGGTGGTAGTTGAAAATTAAACACTTAACATCGAAAAAAGATCGTATTCTTAACTACACCACTTAGCCCCTTGAAAATCATATATTCGTGTACAGGAAGGCTAGTGGACTAGGAATATGTAATAAATTATCTAAAAAGTCCATTAGATAATTAGATATTGGTAATAAAACATATAGAGAACAGAGATACTGTCAGGTTTGGTCATATCTGCTTGGATGGAAATCACTGACTTTTGTTGAAACATAGTAGTGACAGGAAGTCTAAGATAGTACGTGGGAGGCCATTGGCTGAACTTTGAAGTTAAAAGAAATTGGATTGGGTGACCTATGAATAACAAATAAATGCCTAGAAACGGAGTAGAAGTGAATGAAAAAAATTGAATGACTATGTACTCTTTTGAATATATTCAAAACGATTGGCCAATACACTGGATATTGGCAGAAGAAATCTTAGAGGGGACGCCATATCGTTACACATTTTGAGAGATGAGATCAGGCAGTGTTATCCAAAATTATATATATGATAACAGCTTGGACATACCGCGGATCAAACTGTGCCAGTCATCTTTAGTGTGTATTCCTTACGAATTGTGGGACCGTGGTATAGATGGTGATATTGCATCGTCCGGTCTGAGTACTGCGTGATCCAGAAAGTTGGCTGCAGACTCCCAGCACAAGATAGCGGCCATTGCCTATCATATTATCAAACTGAGAAGCAAGCGAGCAGAGGATACAGGTTTCCTGCAGCTGCATTATGAGATAAGAGCATGTCAGCACGTAAAGCCCAACCTTGAATCAAATACCCCTGAACTGAACTTTATTATAAAAGGGACAGAAAGTTTAAAGAAACAGAATCTGTGAATCCTTTAATATTATTTCCACCAGTAACAAACACATGAAGTCGTGATGACAAACAACAACCTAGCATTAAAAGCCAGTATTACCTCATAATAATACATCACAACACTACACTTATATTACAAGACTATTATATGTCTGGACAAAGATCTTTTATATAAATTTTTTTACACAAACATTGTGCTTACATTTGATTGTGATTCCTGATTCACATTGTAGTAGGATCAGGATATCTATATATTGAAAAGCTAATACATTGTATAAAATTTAACACTTGACTTACTTAAGATAAATCTTTAGAGTGTTATGTGTTTGTGATTGTCCTAGTGTTGTAAATTGTTGTGAATTTTAACTTAGGTGTTTATCTGTCTGTTGGTTGTTGTGAACTTACAGTTCATCACTATCATAACCCTAGACATTAAACGAAATCATCATACATTCAAGAATAAGTCTGATTGAGGTCGAAATGTGGTAGCAAGCAAGGTTCTCTGTAACACACCAACATTAGTAGATACAGAGACCTTCACAGCTGATCTCAGTCAGTACATTAAGTCCCCTATAACTATATTTAAATAATCCCAACTCACCACATCATCCATGGTGCAGACTGTATTAAGAGCCTCACTCACTAATAAACTCATCAACCAGCTGGGCCATGTAGCTCTATCAATCTTAAACTCTTGGCAATATGTTTCATATCTATTTAAAAAGCATAAAATGTCATCTATATTAGGACTAAATTTTGGCAAATTAAGTTTAAAAGTAGAGGCATGGTCTTTTTTCCCAGCCTTAACACCTGCTGGATTAGCCTGTTGATGTTGAAATTTTATTTTTTCCAACTCAAGTTCTGCCATTCTGTGAGCATGAGCATGTGCTAATTTTTTTTCCTCAAGTTCTTGTTGTTCTTTTGTTTCTGCCTGAGCTTGTTGTGCCTTTAATTCTGCCTGAGCATAGGCCAATTTTTTTCCTCAAGTGCCAATTCTTCCTGTCTTCTTCTCTCAGCTAATTCTTCTGCTCTTCTTTTCTCAGCTAATTCTTCTTCTCTCTTTATTTCATCCCTATCTAAGTGTCTCTGTTATCTTGCCAAGTCCTTTAGCCTTTTTAATTCTTTTGCATGCTCAGTGAATGCAAATGCTTTTAAAGCTTCATCCTCCATGCCATAGTCTTTTCCAATCTTATTAAAATACTCCAAGGTAGCCATAATTCACTATTATTGTGACTCCAAATTGTCCAATAGTAATTTAAATATTATATAATCAATATGGGAGCAATATTAGCAACAATTATATCACCACTCAAAATCAATCACCTGCATGAAATTATAGATGTTATTGTAGAAGCAAAAAAAAAAAAAGAGATATGAACAAGATTACAGACTACAGTGAAAGAGCCAACTCAAGATAATAAATAATAATTTGAATTAAACAGACGAAGCTTGGTATGTATATTCAATGATCGTAATTTCCAAATGTTAGATAATCTATTGAAGGCGCTAGCTGCCAAAGCAATTCTAGTATGGATTTCTCTTGTTGTGTCACCATCCTGAGTCATTTTACTGCCTAAATAATTGAAACTTTCAACTTTCTGTAGTTTTTCCCCGTTCAAGATGATATCAAAGGTCTCGTTAGAAAATTTCATAGCTTTAGTTTTAGAGGCATTTATTTGGAAACCTATTTTAACCGAGAGATGACACAAATTATTTACTGCTTCTTGGGATTGCCTGGGTGTTGAACTTAAGAATGCTAAATCATCTGCGAAATCCAGGTCCCCCAGGAATTTTCAAGATAATACCAATGATTAAACAAGGCAGAAATGTATGAACTGTAGAAAAATGAAAAAAATAGCTCTAACACACTTATGACAATACAAGCGCAGTTTCACAACATATATACACCATCTAATAACTGAGGGATAGCAAGATGAGATGAACAATTTTACAAACAATAATGGAGAATAACTAAATAAAATTCAATTAACGTGACAACAATAACAAACGTACAGAATTATAGGACCTTCACAACTAGACAACGAATCTGGTTAATTCACTCAAGGCAGTAACACACAGCTATGTTCGCCAGCCCCTTAAGTTGAAAAAATCAGATGCAAAAACTAAAGAACGTTTACGAATTCACGACCGTCAAAGAAGTATGGTGAATTCACAGGTTCCACCAACCAACCCGCCTAAAATACAAACATGCAGATACAAATAGACATATAACATGTAAAAAAAAGAGAACCATGTCAAATGAGATTCTTCAAACCCCACACTGCATGAATCAATAAATTTAATTATCTGCTTTTTATGCAAAAAATCCTCCTGGCATCCGCCTCCGCCTCAGGAAATGACGATCCAAATACAGTGTGTTGACCAGGGTAAGTTTAGATTAGCTTGCAGCCGACAGACATTGCCATACTGAAAAAATTTTTCTGCCCATTCAGAAAATGAAGTCCACCGACTTAAAAAATTCTCCTGACATCACTGGACGAGATTTTGTTCAGGATCCCGGCTTGAGGCCCACAATTGTACTGTTACGTGTCTTTTATATTATAACGGTCACATTTGAATAACCGACTGGTTACTCTGGCCAAGGGTACTGCTGGGGTAAAACTTGTAGACACAGCAAACAGCCAATATCGAACCGCAGCAGTAAAGTCACAAAAGGCGAAGTGGACAGAATACACACAGTTTATTTGTAAGCTGAACTCTGCTTCTCATGCATTATCATAAAAGCGAATATATCAAATGGCATAATATATGCAGTCGTCGATATAACTCTGTACAGTCTGTTCGTATCTAGAACACTTTCCTTTTCAATCTTCAATGTTTTACAATATCAGTCTCACTCGACATGAAGGATCCATACTCCCTTTACGAAGATAGCTAGATACACCTCACAAAAGATCTTGATGTACTAGTGATGGTACAACATAGGGATGTAGAACAATTATAGATAATTTTCTTACTTACTTAGTCGTTCCCCTTCTACCGTCAGGTGTAGAGGTTTGGAAGAGAGAGCGCCAGACTATCCTATCGGCTGTCTTCCTCCTGGCCTGGTTCCATTCTAGTCCTCGGTCCTTCAAAGATTGTCTAATGTTGTCCTCCCAGTGGACTCTGGGTCGTCCTGGGGGTCTGGATCCCTGGCTCTTTGTTTCCCATGCTTGTCGTGGTAGCCGATCTTCTCCCATTCTGCAGACATGGCCAAACCATCTTAGTTGGGACTGTTCTACTTGGGTCTGCAGGGGGTGGGATTTTAGGCCTTGACGTATCGTCTGGTTGCGGACCATGTCTCTTCTTGTTACTTCAACAACCTTCCTCAGATACCTCCTGTTACGTGCAGTCTTTGATATCTTACAATATAATACATTTGTATGCTTGTTATGTTCGCAAATATTTTGTAAACAAAATAGATACTTTTTAGTGCTTAAGGAAAAGTCATTATTGAGTTACTTCCCTTGAAAGGAGTGTCGTCACTTTCAATCGAACTCCGCGGATGAATCAAGTTTTACTGCGATTTATTCTTTGTTTGGGTAGAAATAGGTTGTTCTTGCTTCAGTGTATCTATGGCCTGAATTTATGTGTATTGTTTGTCTGGGTAGGACGAGTCTGTCTTATATCTGTATATCTTTACATATCTAAGTCGAACTATATGGTCTTTTGTCGTTAGAAAGGTCAAAGGGCTGTTCGGCGGATGTGTCGCTAGAGAGGTGTGATTTGGCTTCGTCCTGATGGGGCTGTGATTTTTGTGTAGCGGCTTGTCGCCGGAAAAAGTGATCTCAGTATTTATGGGGAAAGTGATAGTCGTCTAGACCTATCGTGTATGCTTTAACCCAGTGTTTATTCTTATTGCCAAGGAATGGCAGAATCATATTTCTGATACCAAGGTAACAAAAGATTCTCCTCTTACGAAGCCACCGTTTTTCGATAGGCACGATTTGTACGTCTGAGAGAATATATTTAACTAGATGAAGATGACATTCACTCCTAGCAGCACTATATCTTGTATGATGAAGTCAATTGTATCATGATAGAATCTACAGAGCTATGAGAACATTTAATGAATGACTAACTTTAATACAGATTCTTTATCTGTATCCAAACGTGAGTGACAGCTCACGAGAGAAGCCATCTTGTATCCAAATATTTTGTGACTTTCAAGAAGAGAAAGGGATACCCCGTATTATCGCTTGATGAGTCCAGAGATCACTGCTACACATGAGAACCCAGTACTAGCGGTTCAATATGATTATATGAAAAAATATGTGCTGAATATTATTTCAAGGAATCTTCGCTAGACGAGGTTAGGTCTAGAAGCCATCTTGAATGTTGTTTATAATCTGACGTGCTTTGTCAGTAAACTCAGATGATATATATATATGGGCAATACTGAGTGCTTGTCTACTGACAGTCCATTATGCTATTATTCTACATGAGTGCCCATGTATCATTGCAAGACCATTTATCCACTGTACTATGATGTATTATGCCAACCTGTGATTTGTCACTATTCGTGCTGTCGAGTGTGTACGTCCAATTAAACTGTAGCAAAGGTACACAGTCGTTGCTGACCTTTGTCTTCCAGCACACACCCATCATTAACACCACTGATTGCTGGGATTGTAGCACTGGTTTGTGTACACTACAGTGACCCGAAATATCTTTACAGCGGTGGCCACTATACCCATTACAAGAGGTTGTAATCAGAACACCAGAGATTTATCAACTGGTGGACCAGCTTTCTGGGTTTGACCTCGCAGAAGTTAAGAAGTCAACAGACTACCGATACCAGACCGTTTCCTGTGGCTGATACGACACACTTGCAGTATTAGTTTGCTCTTTGTCAACACTTCGTCACGTGACCTGTCAAGTGAATGCAGTATGTAGGTCAGCGTTGTTGACATTTTTACATTAGACATTACAGAGTTTCACAGAACAGTTGGATCAATTCTTGTCAATATTAACAGGAAGACAGTATTATTGAACTAAGAAGTCCTATTTTCATCGATGGATCTTCTTGTTTTCTATATATGAACTTTAATATTTAAGGCCAGAATTTGTAATTCAATAAAGTGGCAGTTTATTTATTTTCATAAGAATAATTTTGCCATTACTGTAAAACTGAGCCTATTTTGCAACACATACTATCATACACATAATTTATATATTTATGTTTACATGTTATTTGTTTGTATAGTATGTTAGTTTATATGTCAGCGGGTTGTGTTTAGGTTGGGCGGTGTCCTCACAACAGAATATCCCACGTCATAGAGGGTCCGTTGTGGGAGTTTTCTTTAGGTGCAATTTCCTTAATTGGAAATTTGCTTGCAACAACTAGTTGCTATTTGTGTTAGCTGTGAAGACTGTAATTATTGTTATTTTTGTAATATTTCTTTGTTCTTTAGTTTTGTTTTGAATTGTTTGTAGTTTGTTGGTCTACCCTTTTCTATCTTTCAGTTCTATTCACAATTTATATTCATATACTGTGACGTCATTTGTGTTGTTATTCCTTGCAGATTCAGTGATTACTTTCATTGATTTCCCTATTTGATTTATTTGATTTCTGCAAACGTTTTCGTATTGTCAGTCTTATTTGTACTTTATGTATTCTGTTGGTTGACATATGTTTTATATAGGTATATTTCATAAGACACTATTGCTTGTGCACTGCACTTGGATTATGGTATAAACCAGTACTTGATTATTATTACTGTTATACAAGACCTTATTAAGGCTTGTGACCCACAGATATTGGGATAGTGTGCTGATTAATCAAGTCATTAAGAACTTGTGGTATTATTATTATTTCAGGTGATTAGTATTATTGTTAGACATCATGTCTACATTAGAATACTTCATTATACAAGGGAAAGCCCTTGATAAGACTGGTCAACAATTAGAAGAATGGACAGTTGCTCAATATGACAAAGCATTAGCTGCAGAAGAGAAAAAAGCTGCTGCAGAGGAGAGAAAAGCTGCTGCTGCTGCTGAAGAGAAAAAAGCTACTGCAGAAGAGAGAAAAGCTCTGGCTGAAGAGAAAAGATTAGAAAAAGAAGCTGATGCTGCTGCTGAACTAAAGAAATTGCAGATGCAGGTGGAGGAAAGGAGATTTGAAGCTGAACAAAAAAAATTAGAAAGAGAAGCTGCTGCTGAACAAAAAAGATTAGACAGTGAAGCTGAACAAAAAAGATTAGACAGGGAAGCTGAACTAAAAAGATTAGACAGAGAAGCTGAAGAAAAAAAAGCAATAAGAGAACATGAATTTGAGTTAGAGAAATTGAGATTGACAAGTATGAGTAATTTAATCAGGCATCTAGTGGTAATGGCAAACCTTCTACTTACAAGGTTAAGGTTCCACCGTTCAATCAGTCCAGTGACGATATTACATTCTGGCTGGATAGATTTGAACGTTCTTGTCGTACACATAATGTGGATAAATCACAATATGCTAACCAATTAGCAGAAAACTTGAAAGGTGAATCTCTGACTAGGTTATGCCTTGTAGGAGAAGCAGATAAGGATAATGATGATGTCATTAGGGCGGCTTTGATAAAAAAAATACCAGCTAAGTGAGGAAGGCTATCGCCTTTTGTTTAAGACGATGGTGCCTGAGACAGGTGTAGAATTCTCAGAATTCATTGCAAAGGCACGTCTCACAGTTGATCGTTGGATTGAGCTTTCCAAAACAGAAAAAACGTATGAAGGACTTATGGATTTGTTGCTCAGAGATAAGATTATGTCATGTGTTAACAAACCATTCCTTGAATTTATACATGAGCGTAAACCCAAATCTCTAAAGGAAATGGAAGAATATTGTTCCCAATATGTCACTGCACACCCCGACGTGACTTTTAGCAACACTAAGATTAAGGAGAGTATGCCAGTTGCTTCAGCAACACCATACAATCCCAATTATTCACACAGATTTCAGGGTCCTCAAAACAGATTTGATAAAAAAGGTAACCATAATAGTTATCAAAACCAAGGTAACCAATCATTTCAGGGTTCTTCTTCAAAGAACTGGAGACGAGCTGATAGCTCTCGACACAGGGGTGGTCACAATTATAGTAATTTCCATAGAGGAAGTAATTATAGAAACTATCCGAGGTATCCGTCTTGGAGTCAACAAGATCGCAATTACAGAGATACTCATTATAATGAATATGATAATGGTAACCAAGAGAACTATGACTCAAACCCAAATAGGGGTTACAATAGAGGTAACAATAACTACAGAGGTAATAATAACCGAGGTAGATCTCAAAACAGAAGACATAAACCACATTTTCAGGCAAACTCTGCACAACAAGAGTCCCATGAAGCCTATAAACAAAGTAAAGACAATAATGACGCTAATAATATGGCATGTGCCGCTTTTGATTTTGGGAGAGCATCTCAGTGCCCCCATGCAAAACATTATTTGAGCCAACCACAGTGTCTACTTTAAGCTGCGGCCATCCTCTTCCTGCTCTTCCTGCATCAGTCGCGCATGATGGAAGAGGTTCTCTTGTCTTACATAAGGGTTTAGTAAATAACAATCCAGTCTCCGTGCTATTTGATTCTGGGTGCACCACAATTGGTGTTAGGCAGTCACTCGTAGATCCTTCCCGTGCCACTGGACAAGTAGTCAAATGTGTAACATTTGGCGGCACATTAGAGAAATACTCTACTGCTATCATTAGGATTGCTACTCCTTTCTTTACAGGAGATGTACACGCATGTCTTCTTCCGAATCCGATCGCTGACCTCATCATCGGTCGCATTCATGGAGTCAAAGAATGCACTCCGCAACAAATTTCCGCGTGGGAAAGGCAAAACATGCAGATTGCTAACGCTGTAGTCACTAGAGCTCAGGCTCTTAATATGCCTCAAACTTCATCTACTGAAGATAATGAAGTGCATAACCAAGATGATCCCTTGGTAATTTCTCGTGACTCATTTATAAAACAGCAAGAAGATGACCCCACTCTGAAGAAATTCTTCATTCTTGCAACTAAAGGTGATCCGAATAAAGACACAAGTCGTAAATCGTGGATTACAAAGAAGAATGGCGTACTTGTACGTATGGTTCAAGACTCCATTACGTCAAGTCATTCTCAAATCCTGGTTCCCAAGAATTTGAGAGTTAAAATTTTGCAGCACGCTCACGACTCTCAGTGTGCTGGACACATGGGTTTTTCCCGTACTAAGTCAAGAGTCCTTGCGGCTTTCTTTTGGCCATTGGTAAACAAGGACATACGGATTTATTGTCGATCTTGTAAAGTATGTCAGGAAGTTAAATCCAAAGGTCCACGGCATGCTGCACCCATTCAGGCGGCGGACATTCCTATTCGGCCGTTTCAAAAAATGGCCATAGACATTATTGGTCCATTTAAGATCAAGTCTGCCAGAGGACATCAGTTTATCTTGACGTGTGTTGATATGTGCACACGTTGGCCAGAGGCTATTCCTCTGAAGAGCATTACTACTGCTGATATTGCAGATGCTCTTTGGCTTATATTTTCTCGTCTGGGGTTCCCCGGAGAGATATTGTCAGACCATGGCACCCAACTAATATCAGATACCATGTCTCAAGTAATGTCTACTCTGCAGATAGATAGATCTTTAAGTAGTATCTATCATCCAATGTCAAATGGGATGGTCGAACGCCTTAATAGAACACTTAAAAACTTACTAGGGAAGATAACTGAGGATCATCCTCAAGACTGGGTTAGAGTTTTACCTGCGGCCCTCTTCGCTTACAGAGAGGTCCCCAATGAACATACAGGATTTTCCCCCTTTGAACTCGTCTTTGGCGCGCGTCCGCGTGGCCCTATGTCGTTGCTTCATGATCTCATAACAGCTGACAATATTGACGATGACACAAAGTCATCCTACGAATATGTCATCGCGTTGAGACAAAAGATTATCGAAGCGTGCAAATTAGCAACTTCTTCTTCTGAATTTGCGAAACAGAAGGCAAGGCAATTTGCCAATAAGAAGAGATGCTTACGACAACTTTGTCCTGGGGACAAAGCATTTGTATTACTACCTTGTAGGGAAAACAGACTACTTATTTCTTGGAAAGGTCCGTACGATATAATATCGAAAATTTCCGATGTCGACTATATTGTCGATATTGATGGGAAGCATAAAACCTTCCACATCAATATGCTTACTGAATTCCATGAACGTCCGGATTATTTGCAACCCATTTTCCAAGCAACGGACAATTCTCCAGTACAACATGGTCATTACTCATCACTGTCCGTGATACAGGATGAGGAAACAAGTTTTTCAGATGTAAATCTTCCTCTTCCAATGATCCCACTTCATTCTAGTGAATCATGGAAGAACGTTACTGTCTCTCCTGATTTGTCTCTAGGAGAACAGCGACAAGTTTCAACTATGTTGCAAACATTTCAGGATGTACTCACTGACATCCCTGGACAAACTCATGTCATTGAACATGACATTGTTCTAACTGACCATACTCCTATTAGGGTTAGACCTTATCCTATACCTATACATTTTCAAGCACAAGTCGAGAAAGAGTTGGATGAGATGATAGATTTGAAAATAATCGAACCATCCACCTCTGCATATTCTTCGCCGATGGTTATTGTTCGGAAAAAAGACAATAACATACGTCTTTGCGTCGACTATCGCAAATTGAATCAAGTAACGAAGTTCGATGCCGAACCTATGCCTTTACTGGAAGAGCTACTTACTCGACTCT
The DNA here is from genome assembly GCA_024509875.1 of Oreohelix idahoensis. NCBI lineage: Eukaryota > Metazoa > Mollusca > Gastropoda > Stylommatophora > Oreohelicidae > Oreohelix > Oreohelix idahoensis. Next base: position 132,750 of record JAMPIV010022833.1, read on the forward strand.
CCAAATCTCATTTTTTCACTAAACTTGATTTGTCTAAAGGATATTGGCAAGTTCCTTTATCTGAACGCGCCAAACCTCTCACGGCTTTTTCAACACCTAGAGGTTTGTTCCAATGGAATTTTATGCCTTTCGGTCTTATGAACGCACCAGCTACATTCGTACGCATGATGCGCCGAATCCTATCTTATCGGTCAGATGTCATTGCATATCTAGACGACATCTGTCTTTTCAGCGATACTTGGGAAGATCACTATTCAGGGTTAGATGAATTGCTGTCTACTTTGCGCGAGCACAACCTGACAGCGAAACCCTCTAAAGCCTATATTGGTTTTAGCGAACTTTCTTTCCTAGGCCACCGAGTTGGTCATGGTTTCCTAAAGACAGAGGACCATAATACAAGTAAGATACTTAACATCTCTATCCCTAAGACTAAAAAACAGGTGAGAAGTCTGTTAGGTCTTATTCAATTTTATGGCAGATTCATTCAGAATCTATCCTCTATCATGGCACCTCTTTCTACACTTTTAAAGAAAGGTTCGCCTAATATGGTCCACTGGTCTCAGGAATGCCAATGCTCTTTGGATAAGATTAAAACATTGTTTTCAACACCACCTATTTTAGTGTTACCTACTAAAGATAAGACATTTGTTCTTCGTAGTGATGCTTCATCCACTGGGATTGGAGCGGCACTAATGCAAGAGTACTCTTGAACTCTGCATCCTGTAATGTATATTTCCAGAAAACTTAATGCGGCAGAAAGGAATTATTCGGTTTTAGACCGTGAGCTATTAGCTATGGTTTGGTCGATCCTCAAACTACAGAGATTCCTTCTAGGCGCACATTTCATAGTAGAAACCGACCAAAAAGCTCTTACTGCTATACAGAGTAAGAATTTGAAGAGCTCGAGGTCTACGCGATATGCAATTGCTCTTCAACCTTTTCATTTCTCTGTGCGAGCTATTCGTGGATCAGATAATGTGATGGCAGACATTCTGTCAAGATGCCCACATGATTCCACATAACTATTAGGTCTTGGACTTCTTGATATGTCTAGTTTATAATCGTTCCTTTCTATATCAAGATAGATACACATTTGTAATTTAATAATATAATGATTGTATCACTACTTAGCGGTTCATTGATGTTTATTCACCGCTGTGCTTTGATGATTTTTCTTCATAAATCATAAATTTAAGATATCTAATACGAAATTATGGTATGAAATTTTTTAGGCATTGTGTAATTGCCAGAATTGTATTATACTTTGATGACACCTTCCTGGAAAAATTTACTTGTAGAGAAATAATTTCTCTCAGTTTATGAGATACATTCTCACCAGTCGCTCCATAAGTCGACTTAGCCTCATATTAGGCGTTATATTTATTCCTGATATTTTCATCTGCGCATTATTCATGCGTTGTGAGCCTATGGTACATTGCTCCTAGATGTATTTCAAAAAAAAAAATGTTCCATTTTTTTTTCCCGGGAGGTGTGGTAAGACTGTTACGTGCAGTCTTTGATATCTTACAATATAATACATTTGTATGCTTGTTATGTTCGCAAATATTTTGTAAACAAAATAGATACTTTTTAGTGCTTAAGGAAAAGTCATTATTGAGTTACTTCCCTTGAAAGGAGTGTCGTCACTTTCAATCGAACTCCGCGGATGAATCCAGTTTTACTGCGATTTATTCTTTGTTTGGGTAGAAATAGATTGTTCTTGCTTCAGTGTATCTATGGCCTGAATTTATGTGTATTGTTTGTCTGGGTAGGACGAGTCTGTCTTATATCTGTATATCTTTACATATCTAAGTCGAACTATATGGTCTTTTGTCGTTAGAAAGGTCAAAGGGCTGTTCGGCGGATGTGTCGCTAGAGAGGTGTGATTTGGCTTCGTCCTGATGGGGCTGTGATTTTTGTGTAGCGGCTTGTCGCCGGAAAAAGTGATCTCAGTATTTATGGGGAAAGTGATAGTCGTCTAGACCTATCGTGTATGCTTTACCCCAGTGTTTATTCTTATTGCCAAGGAATGGCAGAATCATATTTCTGATACCAAGGTAACAAAAGATTCTCCTCTTACGAAGCCACCGTTTTTCGATAGGCACGATTTGTACGTCTGAGAGAATATATTTAACTAGATGAAGATGACATTCACTCCTAGCAGCACTATATCTTGTATGATGAAGTCAATTGTATCATGATAGAATCTACAGAGCTATGAGAACATTTAATGAATGACTAACTTTAATACAGATTCTTTATCTGTATCCAAACGTGAGTGACAGCTCACGAGAGAAGCCATCTTGTATCCAAATATTTTGTGACTTTCAAGAAGAGAAAGGGATACCCCGTATTATCGCTTGATGAGTCCAGAGATCACTGCTACACATGAGAACCCAGTACTAGCGGTTCAATATGATTATATGAAAAATATGTGCTGAATATTATTTCAAGGAATCTTCGCTAGACGAGGTTAGGTCTAGAAGCCATCTTGAATGTTGTTTATAATCTGACGTGCTTTGTCAGTAAACTCAGATGATATATATATATGGGCAATACTGAGTGCTTGTCTACTGACAGTCCATTATGCTATTATTCTACATGAGTGCCCATGTATCATTGCAAGACCATTTATCCACTGTACTATGATGTATTATGCCAACCTGTGATTTGTCACTATTCGTGCTGTCGAGTGTGTACGTCCAATTAAACTGTAGCAAAGGTACACAGTCGTTGGTGTCGATGACTTCCAGCCATACATGAGTGTGAGAAAAAGACCATTTGTCAACACCACGAACTCTTCTTATCATTCGCATATTATACTCACAATCTATGTCTACACACCACTGCGTAGGTCGAGTTGACATTCCATACTCAAACCACAAGCAACACAACAACACGGCATGTAGCTCTGGTGATGTTCTAGTGAGCTTATATTTATCAACTGATGATGAGCAAAGAAAATAGAGTTATCAACTAGAGAGACTTTATCACCTCCTTTCTGAGGTTTGGATCTGGCTTTTGTGGGTTGTAGTCATTGCCCATGACTCGCATCCATATGTCAAGACTGGGACACAGGTGGAGCGGTATACAGCTATCTTCGTTTTCTTACCAACCTCTCTCTTGCTGAGGAATCCTCGATTTATGGCCTGAAAAAGTCTCCCAGCTGCTGCTTTTCGAGTGGCCAACTCTTCTTTGATGCCTCCCTTTCGGTCTATAATAGCTCCGAGGTATTTAAAGTGGTCGACCTGCTCCAGGATCTGTTCTCCCAGCTTAATCTGATGTCTTCTTTCTTCTCGTGATATCACCATGGATTTTGTTTTAGAGCTACGTTTGACCATCCCTCTTTTCTCCAGCTCTTCCTTCCAGACTTGCAGGTTGGGTTGGAGATGTACCTCTGATTTAGCAATCAGGGCAACATCATCAGCAAATGCCAGCTCTGAAATACATACCTGTCTCATCTTCCAGTACCCCACTGAATACTTTCTTGTTCTCTCCTTACATGACTTGATAACATCGTCCATGAGGAGTATGAAAAGATAAGGTGACAGGATATCACCCTGTCTTACACCAGTGGTGGTCCTGTAGATAATTTTCATGAGCTCAAAACCTTGCGTCCACTCGCCATGACACACAAACACACACATCGAAGTCTCTGCAGACGATCTCTGCCTTCTGCATACCTAGTTTTCACGTCTGCCAATCTACACCAAGGCAATGACGTCACTTCCTGTATTAATAAATGACTCCGTATAAAATAAACAAAGAAGGAGCTCCGTTGAGCTACCTAATGATATCGACACAATCGTTATGAATTTTAATCATAACACTACCCTTCAACCCGAAAGGCATGACGTTCCACGCGAAGCTGCCCAATGTGTACAGAAGGTACTTTTATTTTTGGCTTCTTCTGATAGAGGAATATCCCAAAACCCTGACCTTGCATCCAGGGATGTAAACCATGTAGAACCACCAAGAGTGCGCAATATGTCAACAATTCTTGGTAGAGGGTAATGTCACAGTACATGTAACCTAGAGGTAATGATGACGCAAAATCTAGAAATTTAGAAAAGTATAATCAATTAGATAAGGATTTCACTCTCGAAGATTGTACCTAGTGGATTAGTTGGAGATTAAGAAAAAACCAATGGAGACAGATGACGTATAGAGTGTGAAGCCGGTGTCCAAGAAGGAAGAATTCATTGAAATGAAAGAACCAAAAATTGGAATGGAATAGGTTCGAGGTCATGCTGTTCAAGCTAGATGTGCTTACACCATCGATCAACCTATAATCGAATACTATCATCGTTAACCTGTGCAAATAATTACTTTCTACGGACGGGGAAGAAAGTGTTCAATTGTCGTACTCAAGGCTAACGGAATTTGAAGATTAGTGGCAGAAATTATGAAGCGTATAACCGGCAAAGACCCTGGTATTTTACAAATTGAATTGTCTGGCGTAAGGATGCCACCATGTTAGGTCAGAGCCAAAACGTAGATAAGAAGATTATGAACTGCTAATATTATAATTATGGTGCCCAAGGAAATTAGCGAAGAAAATCCCCCTCTCCCTCCCACCCTTGTCATATTGTCCATTACCGCATCCACCGTAGACGATTCTATAAATAACAATAATGCATATTAATAACGGCTCAGTGAAACTAGATAATATCAAGTTATTACAGTGAAAATGACTTCTTTTGGCTGTCAAGCAAATTGATTAATTGCATTGTCTTCACCATAATTCAGAGATTAAAACCAATTAAAGCTGTCGATATCTCATCTTTAGAAGTGACTTTATGCATATTCTCTAGTTAGTTGAATTGACGCTTCATGTTCGAATTTCAAGTGAGAGGACTTAGAGAAGTTACTTGTTCACGTTCTTCGTGTTATTCAAAATCACAAACAATAAGATAAATTTACAGACCTTACCACCCATGAAAACGTACTATCTCTACGATCAAGAATTAAATGGCCAATTAGACGAACCAGCTGTGACATTAACTATATAACGAACAGATGTGTGGGAGGCCGGGAATATAACATGACACGTTTCCGTGTTATTCCACTGTGACGATCGCTTGCCCAGAAACCAGACCTTGCTAGGGAGAAGCCTAGAATTCAGAATTCCTTCCTAACATACCGGACATTGGAGAATTTTGACGGACTTTCATTGCCCAGGAAATCTCTTTCATATTAAATCACTAGTCAACAACCAAAATGTACCAGAAATGAAATAGCTGATCTTAACTAATTTTCGTGTGCTGAAAACGAAAATGACATTTTAAAAATGTTGATTGGCTCTAGTTTTCAAGATATATGCTACTAGTTTATTTAATTACGGTCAGTTTATGTATATGACGCAACTGTTGCGGGCGATTGCATAATTTTTTTTCTATGACCAATAAAAATGTAACTAGAAGTTGATGATGCAATCCTACCTATGATTACATCCCCTTTGTGTATAAATATCTTATCTCTGATAAAATTTTGCCATTAGTTAGTGCACTTGTCCTTATCAAAAGTATCGTAGTTAGAAATGCCTAGGACATGTGTGAACAGTGCTAATAATTTCTGTTATATATGTGGTGAGGTGACATTTCTATCACAAAAACGAAATGTAACTAAAGTGATTAAGAAGGCGTACAGCTTGTATTTTGGCTGCAGAATAGGAGATCAAGATAAGAGCTGGGCGCCACACATATGCTGCAATACATGTGCAGCACATCTTAAACTGTGGTTGACTGGCAAAAGGCAAGCTATGCCTTTTGCAGTCCCAATGATTTGGAGAGAGCCCACTGATCATCTCAACAACTGTTACTTTTGCATGGTCCCTCCAATTTGGAAAGGCATATCAAAGAAGAAAAAATGGACTCTGGAATATCCAAACATCCCATCTGCAATACGTCCGGTACCACATGGCGATGACCTACCAGTTCCCAAAGTGCCAGAACCATTTTCAGCTGCTTCCACTGATGAAGAAGAGGACATTGGTGGTCCTGAACCATCAACCTCAAGCGACCCAGATTTTGAGCAAACTACATCCACTAAACCACACTTAATAGCCCAAGGTGAACTGAATGATCTTGTAAGAGATCTGAATTTACCGAAGAAAAAAGGCGGAGCTTTTGGGTTCCAGATTGCAACAGTGGAATCTCCAGGCAGAAGATGTTACAATTTCTGTGCATAGGAACCGTCAGAAGCCGCTTATTACATTCTTTTTCAAAGAGGGTGACCTTTCTGCGTGCCACAACATTTCTGGTTTAATGGCAGCCCTCAAAATCAATTACATACCGGAAGAGTGGAGGCTTTTCATTGATTCATCCAAGATGAGTCTTAAAGCTGTTTTGTTGAATAATGGTAATGTGTTACCGTCAATTCCAGTTGGTCACGCAGTTCATATGAAAGAAACTTATGAAAACATTAAGCAGCTTTTGAAGCGTATAAACTACGATCATCATCATTTGTCACTTTGCGGCGACTTAAAATTGGTCGCTCTTTTGCTTGGACTACAGGGTGGATACACCAAGTACTGTTGCTTTCTCTGTGAGTGGGATATCCGTGCACGAAGTGACCATTACTTCAGAAGACATTAGCCAATCAGAAAGTCATTGCAGCCTGGCAGTAAGAACGCTGAGAACCCAGCACTTGTCGACACCAGCAAGATTGTGTTGCCACCCTTGCACATTAAGCTGGGTCTTATGAAAAACTTTGTCAGGGCAATGGAGAAAACAGATGAGGCTTTCAAATACCTCATCAGAAAATTTCCAAGACTGAGTGAAGCTAAAATAAGAGAGGGAGTATTTGTTGGTCCGCAAATTCGAAAACTTCTTCCTGATGAAGAGTTTCTTTGCGTTTTGCATGGCAAGGAAAAAGCAGCATGGCTAGCATTTAAGTCAGTGGTGGACAATTTTCTTGGAAACAACAGATCTGATAATTACAATGAAATTGTAGAAAATCTCCTTCTGAAGTATAAGAGTCTTGGCTGCAACATGTCTTTCAAAATTCATTTAATGGATTCTCATCTGGATTTCTTTACGCCAAACTGTGGAGCGGTCAGTGATGAGCATGGTAAAAGATTTCACCTGGACATTGCTGGTATGGAGACAAGGTATCAGGGCAATTGGAGCCCTTCAATGCTTGCTGATTACTGTTGGACTGTGACAAGAGACACCTCGTCGATTGACTACAAGAAGCAAGCAAAGAGAGCTCTAACAGCGACTGAATAATGACGGAATGCGTTTAAATGTGCCTTTTTAAAACATGATATGTGAACTTTAAATAATGTTTTAATTTTTTCTATCATTTTATGTTACAATATAAATTAATTGAGTATGTAACCACAATTTTTATAATGCTAAAGTAGAAAGACTAGCTGTTCACCCCAGAAAATTAAACAAGCATACATTATTTGTAATACTGTAATGTAAATTCATCATTTAAAAAAACCCAGAGCCAATTGGTGAATTTCATTATGATATTTGAAATCAGCATGTCAAAATCAATAAGAAATGGTGTATTTAAACTATGATTACGAGCAATACAAGAGAGAAAACCGGACTGATTCTAAAGGCGACGAACTGGAACGGACTACGGACTACGACTTATGGAACTTGGAACACAAGAAGTATAAATGGGAAGGAAGAGGAGCTGGTGGAAGAGATGAGGAAAGCAAAACTAGAAATCCTGGCTATAACGGAAACGAAGAAAAAAGGACAAGGAGTCATGGATCTCGATGGCAACACGTTGCTCTACATTGGTGTACCCATATCTGAAAGAGCTAAAGGGGGCGTGGGTTGCATTGTGGCCCAAAATCAAAAAGATAATATCAAGGGATGGAACTTTGTCTCGGAGCGCATTATGGTTGTAAAACTAAAAGAAGGAGAAACCATAGTCAACCTGGTCATAGTGTATGGGCCAAATGAGGATGAGAGAGCAGAGGTCAAGGAGGAATTCTTCGAGCTGCTTCAAAGGACAGTGGATGACTGCCTAGATGAAGTTATCATGCTCGGAGATTTTAATGCCAGAGTTGGAAATGACCATGCTAGATGGGGTGGAGTTATCGGAAGATATGGAGAAGATACTCTCAATGACAATGGAAAGCGACTCCTTAGATTCTGCAGTGAGCAGAATCTGATCATTACAAACACAAAGTTCCCCCATAAGCGCATACATGCATACACTAGATGTGAACCAACCAAGAATGAGAAGTCAGTGATCGACTATGCCATTGTTCGGAGAAGCTCATTCAGATATGTCCGAGATGCAAGAGTCTGGAGGGGGCCAGAGATTGGAAGTGATCACTACCTGCTAACAATCAAACGAACAACTGAAAGAGTTGCTCAGCCTAGGAACTGCCCAACATCACGCAAGAAACCAAGTAAACGAGCAGGAGAAATGAGCATTAGGACCTACAAGCTGAGAGAGCCAGAAATTAAGACCAGATATCAGGGGTTTATTGCTACAGCAGTGAGCAACACAGAAGAACGACCTCAGGACTTGGAAACCCTCTGGAATAAATTCAAGGATATCATAAAGACAGCTGCTGCAGAAGCATTCGGTGAAGTCCGACTTGGGAACCAGAGAAAGAGGACACCTTGGTGGACAGAGGAAGTCAAAGAGAAAATAAGAGAGAAGAAAATGGCATGGAAACAATACTTAGGAGCTAAAAACACAACAGGACAAATGGAAAAATATAGAGAATATGTGACACTCAGAACAGAAGCAAAGAACAAAGTGCTAGCAGCAAAACAGAAGTCCTGGGAAGAATTTGGAGAAAAGCTAGAAAAAGATGCACAAGAAAACCAGAAATTGTTCTATAAGACCCTAAAGAACATGAGGAAGGAAAAACAATGCCCTCTCAAATTTATAAAGGACAAGCAAGGCAAATTGCTTACTGCCCCGAAAGAAGTAATGGAAAGATGGAAAGAATATTTCTCAGAACTCCTGGATGGTGAGCATGGTGAAGCATCAGAAATGATAACCATTAGCACAGAAGAGAAAACCAATGATGGTGAAGATGACATAAAGATGGAAGAACTGAGGGCAGCACTAGAGAAAATCAAGATAGGCAAAGCAGCAGGGCATGATGGTATAACACCAGAAATGGTTAAGTACATGGGAGCATCAGGCGACCTATTACTCTTAAAGGTCCTACAGGCAGCATGGTGCAACAAGACCATACCAAAGGATTGGGAGATTGCCATCATCACACCAATTTTCAAAAAGGGTGACAATCGACAATGTGGAAACCATAGAAGCATATCCCTTCTCAGTGTCCCTGGTAAAATCTACTCTAGAATCCTAGAGCAGAGACTCCGACGCCTAGCTGAGCCACAATTGGATGAGGTCCAGTGCGGATTCCGAGCAAACCGAAGTACTCAAGACCTAATCTTCACACTCAGACAGCTGAGTGAAAAGGCCCTTGAGTATAAGAGTGAGATCCATCTTTGTTTCATAGATCTGGAAAAGGCGTTTGACAGGGTCCCCTGGAGCAAACTTTGGGACTGTTTGGCAAGGAAGAATATTCCAGCACCTCTGATTCATGCTATACAGAGCTTCTACAAGTCTTGCAGAAATTATGTGAGGACAGCAAACCATAAGTCAGAAGAGTTCAGGACCACCACTGGTGTAAGACAATGTGATATCCTATCACCTTACCTATTCATACTCCTTATGGACGATGTCATCAAGGCATGTAAGGAGAGAACAAGAAAGTATTCAGTGGGGTACTGGAAGATGAGACAGGTCTATATTTCGGAGCTGGCATTTGCTGATGATGTTGCCCTGATTGCTAAATCAGAGGCACATCTCCAATCCAACCTGCAAGTCTGGAAGGAAGAGCTGGAGAAGAGAGGGATGGTCATAAGCAGCTCTAAAACAAAATCCATGGTGATATCACGAGAAGAAAGAAAACATCAGATTAAGTTGGGAGAACAGGTCCTGGAGCAGGTCGACCACTTTAAATATCTCGGAGCTATTATAGACCGAAAGGGAGGCATCAAAGAAGAGTTGGCCACTCGAAAAGCAGCGGCTGGGAGACTTTTTTCAGGCCATAAATCGTGGATTCCTCAGCAAGAAAGAGGTTGGTAAGAAAACGAAGATGGCTGTATACCGCTCCACCTATGTCCCAGTCTTGACATATGGATGCGAGTCGTGGGCAATGACTACAACCCACAAAAGCCAGATCCAAACCTCAGAAATGAGGTATCTGAGGAAAGTGGTTGAAGTAACAAGAAGAGACATGGTCCGCAACCAGACGATCCGTCAAGGCCTAAAATCCCATCCGCTGCAGACCCAAATAGAACAGTCCCAACTAAGATGGTTTGGCAACATTAGACAATCTTTGAAGGACCGAGGACTAGAGTGGAACCATGCCAGGAAGAAGACAGCTGATAGAATGGTCTGGCGCTCTCTCTTCCAAACCTCTACACCTCACGGTAGAAGGGGAACGACTAAGTAAGTAAGTAAGTATTTAATTTCTGGTACAAATAAATTTTGAAAATTTATTGAGTAGTGTTATCTATTGAAGGAGAAAATTATCTCGAAGTCAGACTCTCCCTATAGCTCAAGTGTGGTGCTATTAAGAAAACCGAGTGGTGAACACAGGTTATGTATTGACTACAGGAAGCTAAATGCGATCACAGAATCTCAGGTGGACCCATTACCTGACACCAACCATTAGGAAAATGCTGGCATTTAGTACATCAGAGGGACACTACGAGTTTAATGTACTACCCTTTGGACTGAAAAATGCGCCAAGTATCTTTTCAAGAATGATGAGGAAATTGTTGGAACCTCTACAAAATCCCCATATCACTAACTTTATGGATGACATTCTTGTTGTTACAAACACATTTGAAGAGCATATAGTAGCACTCTCCATGTTGTTTGACAGACTGAGAGAAACTTTATTGACTGCACGTCCAACCAAGTGCTATATCGGTTGTAAGGATTTGGGATTCCCAGGTCACACTATTTCTACAGGTCATATGTCTCCTGACCCAAAGAATATAGAGAAGTTAAAGAAGGCACCCAGACCTCAAACGAAGAAAGATGTAAGATCATTTGTGTCATTATGTGGGTTCTATCAGAAATACATACCCCACTTTAACTCTCTGTGTGCACCATTAACTAACTTAACGAAGAAAGGACAGCCTGACAAAATGCAATGGAATGCTGATTGTGAAAAAGCTTACACAGCTAAAAGCAAAACTCACCAGCAAACCCATCCTTACGCTACCCGATATCACACAGGAATTTGTATTAAGGACGGACGTTAGCAGTATAGGTATTGGTGCAACTTTCTTGCAGTAATCAAAAGTCCAGCCAGAGGAACGTTTATCCGTCGCCTACGCCAGTAGGAAGCTGAATGCAGCTGAGTTGAATTAGACAATGTACGAGCTGATTTTTTAAAGTCGACACCCTATTACTCCGAAAGTACAGACGAGAAATGATTAACTACAGCCGGTGTTTACACGTCAGCTATGACAGGTCACAGCTGGAAAGGATGAGGCTATGTCGTGAAATGTGTGAGTAAAACCATTTCTTTGTTAATACATATGCACAGCCAATCCACGTTCAACATACTGAGACAGATTAAATTTCACGAAGTATACGCCATCTTGTTCCCGCAAGATGGCGGCAGACAGAATAAAATTGGGCATAAGCAATGTTTTTCGGAAATGGGTCATGAAAAGTACGAAATCATCGGCAATAAAAATGTACCAAATCGTCGAGAACCAATCAACAGAGTTCCTTACGCACCGGCAGATTCCCTGCGTCTACCTATATAAACGGGCGCATTTTATTTAAAAAAAAAAAACACACACACAAACACGAAGGCCAGCTAGACCGACTGGGGGAAGAGAAAACTGTTAAGATTGATTTATTGCTTATCTGCGTGACCGGGCACTCTTGCTTCACTAAAGTCGAGTCCAAATCTGGCTTGTATTAATCTTAGAGGGTTTATTCGTGTCATCCAACTTGAGGTCGTATGTTCGGATTGTAGCAAAATATGCGAGAATAAACGCTCAATTCGGTACGATTTAGGCATAAAACGATAATAAATACATTAGCCCGCATGTGTCTGACGGTTGGCATCTTCGAAGCCAGCAACGCTGCTTTTTGCACAGTGCTAAGCCTATAGAACGATTTCACGGAAAAAGTCTGACACGCTTTAGTTTCGTTTTCGACAAACACTACTATATTTAACTTTTGCTTAATCTGCTGATTACACTTTGTAAATCTAGCCTTACAATTAACTATTGGCGGAAGTATACCCCAATATAGCTATCTGAAGTAACACTTTCTGTCAACTTTGTAGCAAAACTAGTAGTAATCCTTACATTTTTTGGTAGTATTACACGATACAATGCTAACTAGTAACGCAAATTCTTTAACCCGCCCCGTCTACATCCCGCGTCGCTAACACAGTCTGCAACGCATATATTCACACTGCAGAAAAGCCAAGCAAGGCAAAACCACGCAGACAGTTTTATTTCCTCCTAGTGGTAGCATTTCTGATGTAACTAAAACTGTAGTTATTTGAAAAATACATGCTCGCAAGATGAAAGAGAGGAAGATGGCGGACTTGTGTAAAATTTTAGTTGACGATGGACGATGACAAAAATTAAAAATTTTAAACCATTATGAAGTTCCCCATAAGAATTATATGGTAGTATGACGTAAAGTTAGCTGAGTAAGAATGTACTTTAAATAATATGATAGTCCCAGTATTAGAGAAGTTATTGAAGAAATACTAATAGCTAAGAACACACGACCAGACACACTGGCGTTCCTGCTCATGTTTTTTTTGGTAACGTTAGGGGGACGCGAGCTGGGAAAAGAGGCAGGGAGGTACATTCAGATTCGCTTGGGGTTAAAAGAGGATGAATGGGAAAGGGGAACGGTAGGAGAAATGTAATCCTAAACGTGATATCTTTTGTATTGGGCATGACTAAAGCAGACTGGCCAATCCACCACCAGTTATTCAAAATTATTTTGGGTTTTTCATTCAAACTGCATTTGAATTCAAGTAGTAGAACGTTACGATTGGCTAGGGCTGGTAGATATTAGCAAAAGGCTTTGACTATTCATTGCCAGTTGAACTAATATTTTTATACAGATACGCTGAAAAACAGCTGTGTTAATTATAAACTTAAATAAAAAAATCAAGTCACAGTCTGTACGATTCGGAGGAAGCTGAGGCCATTTCTTCACAAAATCAGCGTCATTTGTTTATATATTTCTTGATTGTGGTAAGGATATTTTATGAAATTTACTATGTTTGGTCCAACTACAAAGTTAGATACTGCTATTAGGGAAAAAGTGAAGGACATGTCGGAAGCAGACATTGATGAGTCCACACATTAAACGGTGTCTAACTGATGTATGTTGTTATGATTATGTTGACATATTATTGTATTAAAAATAGTTTAGCAAGCCTCTGTGTTCAATGAACACTGTTAACATGCCTGAAGCAAATATAAGTTAAAAGCAAAGAAGAGAATATCTTAACAAAGGAAATGTGGTTATTCCACATTATTGTATGGAGGAAAAGTATGTGAACGTACAGTGGCGTATCTACTATAAGGAATTGAGGTGTGGTCACAACCATGTGGGAGTCCTGTACAATTCAGGGGCGAGTACACTTGTACGGCACGCGAGGCTGACACCATACTCACATAGGAAATTAAGTGTTAGAATAAATGATCAGAGATAAAAGGCCAGGGTGTCCTTTTGTTGCAGAGGGTCTATGTTCCTGTTGCCGGCTGGTGACAGGAAACCTGCTGAGTGCTTATAAACGCCAACCAGTCTCCATCCAGACTTATATGCTGTTGAATATCCAGTAGGAGCTTTGGCGAGAGTGTGAACTTGAAGCTTCTGCAACTACCTATTGACTTATCTTACAATAAGGACCCCCAGGTGAAGAGTAAAACATCTGGGGCATCTCTGACATTTTCTTGTGTTTCAAAATATTACACAGGAATATTATGGGGGTAGGATGAACTACAGCCCTCATATACAGTGACTCTCCCGTTAGATAAATACAGTGAATTAGTTTAATATTTCCTACAGGAAGAACAGTTATAAATACATAATAACTTTTAGTTATTGGGCAGATTGTCCCAACATTTTAAATTGTTCTTTTTCTGTAAACTATCTTGTCTTTATTTGCAAAGACCTGTCCACAAGCTATGAATGGACAGGCAAAATAAATTGTAAATACTTGTTTAAAGAAAAACTTAACTGCTAGTTATTATCTTCTTTTTATAGAAACTTAAAGTGTTTGATTGTTGTGTACCATCATTCATTTCTCCCCTAGACACTAGGTACAGCATACACCATACACTAGAGCCACAAGATTGACCGTGTGAGACCTAGGGAGGTAGCGTTAGGTTCTCTGCACATAATTCATCATCATCATCTATAGAGTCAGAGACCTACATGTGCTTGACCTCACACGATTCTAGCAGACACCTTTTCATTCTTTTAGGATACCATCATAACCTCCCCAGCAAAATCAACTTTGCTACATAAATTGGTAGGCTTGTCCGGGCATCTGAATTTCTCTTAGTACTATATACATTGGGGTCTGGGGTTTAGCTTTAACAACAGTCTAATTTTCCCAGGGAATCCCCATATAGTATTACCCAAGTTTTGGGAAGTAAAGAAAGTGTCAGAGCCCAGATTTAATTAAGTAAATTTATAATTAGTTAGAGATTTTGTTAGAACATTTTGTACTTATTAGAATGGCAGATCTGGCCAAGTTTCGCTCTGCGGCTGTACAGACTGCTAAAGAGATGGGCATGGATGGACCAGAGTTGGTTCAATATGTGACGGTAGAATGTGACAAATTTATTGAACGAGATAGGGAGGACAGGAAGTTAGAAGCAGAAAGAAAGTTAGAGGCTGAAAAAGAAATTAAGAGGCTGCAGATTGAGGCTGACAAGGAGGCTAGGGCATTGGAGGCAGAAGAAAAACGACTGCAAAGGAAGGCAGAAGAAAAGAGATTGACTGACGAAAGGGAGGCAGAAGAAAAGAGATCGACTGCCGAGAGGGAAGCAGCAAAGGAGGAGAAAAGATTACAGAGGGAGCATGAGCTACGACTAAGGGAGTTAGAAATTCAAGGTCATGCTCCTGAAAATGGTGTTAGCCCCTTTGCCTCAGATGCCACTACTAGTCAGGGAGCCTCAACCTCAGCTATGGGTTTTCATGTAGACCATTTTGTTGAGAAAAGCGATGACATAGAAGGATATTTAAGCAGGTTTGAACTTTTAGCTACTACTTATGGGTTAGAAAGAGAAAGATGGGGGGTAAAGTTGTCTCAGGGACTTCGGGGAACAGCTTATGAAGTGTTTTCCAAAATGAGCAGGGATGACCAAGACAACTATGACATGTTGAAGCAAGCTCTTCTGTTAAGATATGAAAAGAACGGAGAGTTTTATAGAAAGAAATTTAGGAATGCCAGGCTACTGTCGGGTGAGACCTATCACCAGTTCTCCGCCCGGTTGGAAACGTATATGGAGAAATGGGCTACTCTGGGGAAAACCCAAGATCTCAAAGAGATGATACTCATTGAACAGATGAGAGAGTATATAGCTCCAGACATGAGAAAGTTTCTCATGGAACAGGGCGCAGAGAGGCTGGGTGAGATAATAAATGTCGCTGAGAGGTATCAGGCAGCCCAGGCAGAGGTAGCTGGCACGAAGAAGAAACAAATAGATCAGTGGAAGGCCCCTCAAACCCATAATAACAAATTCGATAATAGAAATAAGCAGAACTTCGATAGGCCTCGAAGTGAATTTAAGAATAGACCCTCACAATTCAACGATAGAAGAAATGATGAAAGAAAACCTTTTAACCAAGGAAAGAGGTATTGTAAAAATTGTCGGATAGACAACCATAACACTGAAAATTGTAGAAAGAAAATCCAAGTTTCGCTGCCATGAAAACTGGGAGGAAGGAAGTAAAGGTCAACTCTATTGAACAGCAGGAACCTTACCACCCCCCAGTTTGTGAAGATGTAACATGCAATGGAGTCACCATAAGGTGTTTGTATGATACGGGATTGGATTATGATTCAGTTGTGAGTTCTCACCTGGTACAGGCAGATCAATACATCACAGAAACAGTGGAGATCCAAGCGGCAACCAAGGACGTAGCGACCATGACACTTCCCATCGCCAGGATAAAAGTGAAGACGCGATATGTGGAAGGAGTAATCAAGGCAGCAGTGTTAAATGATCCAATCTACCCTCTGATATTGGGGTGTAGATATGTCTTCTTGGGGAATCCCAAGAGACCGGTGATCATGGCATCAGTCCAGACACGATCTCAATCCCGAAAGGAAGAAGATGAACCCATAAATACTCATTAAGAGGAGTGGAGAAAGGCACAGGCTGAAGATAAGTCACTGACGCCGTGTTACAAGAAACTCCCAAAGAGCCATACTCCTCCTAATAAAGGAGAATTCTATATGAAGAATAAATTGCTATACAAGAAGGCCGGCACTGGTTCAGCTGGTCACGCACAGCTGGTCCTTCCTAGTTCATATAGGGAGAAAGTAATGGAGTTAGGTCATACTATCCCCTTCAGTGGTCATATGGGGATTAGCGCAACAGGACAGCGTATAGCTTGTCATTATTTCTGGCCAGGGATAACGGAAGACATTAAGAGATATGTGAAATCCTGTCCCGAATGCCAGAGAGTAGCTCCAAAGCATTGGACTGCTCCAGCAACTCTTGGGGAAATGCCCATAGTGGGAACCCCCTTTGAGAGAGTTGCAGTGGATATTGTGGGACCTCTCATTCGGACAAAGAGGAAGAACAGTTACATCCTTACTCTGGTAGACACTTGTTCTATGTGGGGAGAGGCGGTAGCCCTGTCATCAATCGATTCAAAACATGTGGCAGAGGCATTACTTACAATATTCACAAGGTTAGGATTCCCGCATCAAATCTTGACTGATAATGGCTCTCAGTTCAAGGGGAAGCTAACTGAAGAAGTGTTCAAGTTGTTTCAAGCCAAGCACTTTCATTGTAGTCCGTATCACCCCCAAGGGAACGGCCAGGTAGAGAGGTTCAATGGGACTCTCATTTCTATCCTGAGAAAGCTGCACATCAGAAACCTGAGACGTGGGACCACTACTTGCCCGCCGCATTGTTTGCCTACCGGGAAGTACCACATAATTCAACTGGAATGGCACCCACAACACTCCTATTTGGGAGGCCTATAGAAGGTCCGTTGTAGCTTTGCTAAGGACCTGGACAGATGAGAAGGCAGAGGAGACTGTTACCTCATCATACCAATACGTGAACGAACTGACCACTCGTTTAAAAACCTGTTGGAAACTGGCAAATGAAAATTTGAGATAAGCCAGGAAAAAGCATGCTGCTTAATATAATAAAAAAGCGAAGGATCGAGAACTTGCTGTAGGGGAGAAGGTACTTCTTCTATTGCCAGGCAGCAACAATAAACTTCAGATCGGATGGCAAGGGCCATATACAGTTTTGGAAAAGGTATCCAGAACAAATTATAAGATAGACAAAAAGGGAAAGGAGAAAGTCTATCATGTGAACCTTTTGAAGAAGTATCTGGACAGACAAATCCAGGAGGCATCACATTTAATGGCCTTGTCTATAGCAACCGAGATGAAGAATGAACCTCTCTCCTCGGTTGAATACCCACTGAAAACCAGTGAAACGTTTGCACAGGTGAAAATCAGTAATCACCTGACAAAAGGACAGAAGGAGAAGGTTCAACAGGTCCTTGAGAAACATACAGATGTGTTAACTGATAAACCGGGGCACACAAATTTGCTGTCATATGATATGAAACTACTAGACCCAGCACCCATCTGTATGAGGCCCTATTCTATTCCGTTCGCTAAGGAAAAAGCTTTGAAAGAGGAGATTGATTATCTGTGAAAAGAAGGGATTATTTCTCACAGTGAGTCTCCTTACAGTTCCTGTGTGGTTCTGTTGCGGAAACCATCAGGAGAACATAGACTGTGCATAGATTACAGGAAACTGAATGCTGTCACAGAAGGTCAGGTGGATCCATTACCTGATACTACTCAACTTTTTTGCCAGGCTGAACAAGGCAAAATTTTTTTCTAAGGTGGATCTTAGCAAAGGCTATTACCAGATTCCAGTAAAGCCTGAGGTTCGACCTTATTTAACATTTAGCACCTCGGAAGGGCATTATGAGTTCAACATGTTACGATTTGGTTTGAAAAATGCCCCGAGTGTGTTTTTTAGGATGATGCGAAAATTGCTGGATCCCCTGAAAAATCCATGTATTTCGAATTTTATGGATGATATCCTCATTGCTACGGCAACATTTGAGGAACACGTTACCTCTTTGAATATGCTGTTTGATAGATTCAGAGAGGCTAACTTAACCGCTAGGCCAACCAAATGCTGTATTGGTTGTAAAGAGTTGAAATTCTTGGGACATACAGTACATCAGGGTAGCATGACCCCTGATCCCAAGAATCTGGAAAATTAAAAAGAGCACCTAGACCACAAACAAAAAAAGATGTGCGATCTTTCGTGTTTCTGTGTGGTTTTTACCAAAAGTATATCAAACACTCTATATGTGCTCCTTTGACGGATTTAACTCGCAAAGGTCAACCTGATACTATAATTTGGTCAGCACAGTGTGAATTGGCTTACCAGGAGTTAAAAGAGAAGCTTACAAGCAGGCCAGTGTTGCAATTGCCTGACTTGACTAAAGAATTTATTGTGAGAAGTGACGCAAGCAATGTAGGCCTGGGCGCTATATTATTGCAAAGGTCCTCCTCACAAGATGGGGAATTGAACCCAGTCGCTTATGCTAGCCGCAAATTGAACAAGGCGGAAGAAAATTACTCAACCAGTGAAAAAGAATGTCTCGCTTTAATATGGGCTGTAAAGAAATTCCAGATTTATTTATATGGCCGGACATATGTGGTCCAAACGGATCATTCTCCCCTCATGTTCTTATCACAGGCCAAGCACGAAAATTCTAGATTATTGAGATGGTCTCTCTTGTTGCAACCATATTCATTTTTAATAGAATACATTCCCGGCCCTTTGAACGTTGGCACAGACTTTTTGAGCAGACATCCTTATGATGATCAGAAAAACGAGTAAGACTTCATGGAGCTAATTTATCTCGCATATTATAACCTGCAAATGAATGCATGTTTTAGGATGGGAGGTGTGTAGCAAAATATGCGAGAATAAACGCTCAATTCGGTACGATTTAGGCATAAAACGATAATAAATACATTAGCCCGCATGTGTCTGACGGTTGGCATCTTCGAAGCCAGCAACGCTGCTTTTTGCACAGTGCTAAGCCTATAGAACGATTTCACGGAAAAAGTCTGACACGCTTTAGTTTCGTTTTCGACAAACACTACTATATTTAACTTTTGCCCAATCTGCTGATTACACTTTGTAAGTCTAGCCTTATAATTAACTATTGGCGGAAGTATACCCCAATATAGCTATCTGAAGTAACACTTTCTGTCAACTTTGTAGCAAAACTAGTAGTAATCCTTACATTTTTTTGGTAGTATTACACGATACAATGCTAACTAGTAACGCAAATTCTTTAACCCGCCCCGTCTACATCCCGCGTCGCTAACACAGTCTGCAACGCATATATTCACACTGCAGAAAAGCCAGCAAGGCAAAACCACGCAGACAGTTTTATTTCCTCCTAGTGGTAGCATTTCTGATGTAACTAAAACTGTAGTTATTTGAAAAATACATGCTCGCAAGATGAAAGAGAGGAAGATGGCGGACTTGTGTAAAATTTTAGTTGACGATGGACGATGACAAAAATTGGAAATTTTAAACCATTATGAAGTTCCCCATAAGAATTATATGGTAGTATGACGTAAAGTTAGCTGAGTAAGAATGTACTTTAAATAATATGATAGTCCCAGTATTAGAGAAGTTATTGAAGAAATACTAATAGCTAAGAACACACGACCAGACACACTGGCGTTCCTGCTCATGTTTTTTTGGTAACGTTAGGGGGACGCGAGCTGGGAAAAGAGGCAGGGAGGTACATTCAGATTCGCTTGGGGTTAAAAGAGGATGAATGGGAAAGGGGAACGGTAGGAGAAATGTAATCCTAAACGTGATATCTTTTGTATTGGGCATGACTAAAGCAGACTGGCCAATCCACCACCAGTTATTCAAAATTATTTTGGGTTTTTCATTCAAACTGCATTTGAATTCAAGTAGTAGAACGTTACGATTGGCTAGGGCTGGTAGATATTAGCAAAAGGCTTTGACTATTCATTGCCAGTTGAACTAATATTTTTATACAGATACGCTGAAAAACAGCTGTGTTAATTATAAACTTAAATAAAGAATCAAGTCACAGTCTGTACGATTCGCAGGAAGCTGAGGCCATTTCTTCACAAAATCAGCGTCATTTGTTTATATATTTCTTGATTGTGGTAAGGATATTTTATGAAATTTACTATGTTTGGTCCAACTACAAAGTTAGATACTGCTATTGCGGAAAAAGTGAAGGACATGTCGGAAGCAGACATTGTTGAGTCCACACATTAAACGGTGTCTAACTGATGTATGTTGTTATGATTATGTTGACATATTATTGTATTAAAAATAGTTTAGCAAGCCTCTGTGTTCAATGAACACTGTTAACATGCCTGAAGCAAATATAAGTGAAAAGCAAGGAAGAGAATATCTTAACAAAGGAAATGTGGTTATTCCACATTATTGTATGGAGGAAAAGTATGTGAACGTACAGTGGCGTTTCTACTATAAGGACTTGAGGTGTGGTCACAACCAGGTGGGAGTCCTGTACAATTCAGGGGCGAGTACACTTGTACGGCACGCGAGGCTGACACCATACTCACATAGGAAATTAAGTGTTAGAATAAATGATCAGAGATAAAAGGCCAGGGTGTCCTTTTTTTGCAGAGGGTCTATGTTCCTGTTGCCGGCTGGTGACAGGAAACCTGCTGAGTGCTTATAAACGCCAACCAGTCTCCATCCAGACTTATATGCTGTTGAATATCTAGTAGGAGCTTTGGCGAGAGTGTGAACTTGAAATTTCTGCAACTACCTATTGACTTATCTTACAACAAGGACCCCCAGGTGAAGAGTAAAACATCTGGGGCATCACTGACATTTTCTTGTGTTTCAAAATATTACACAGGAATATTATAGGGGTAGGATGAACTACAGCCCTCATATACAGTGACTCTCCCGTTAGATAAATACAGTGAATTAGTTTAATATTTCCTACAGGAAGAACAGTTATAAATACATAATAACTTTTAGTTATTGGGCAGATTGTCCCAACATTTTAAATTGTTCTTTTTCTGTAAACTATCTTGTCTTTATTTTCAAAGACCTCTCCACAGGCTATGAATGGACAGGCAAAATAAATTGTAAATACTTGTTTAAAGAAAAACTTAACTGCTAGTTATTAACTTCTTTTTATAGAAACTTAAAGTGTTTGATTGTTGTGTACCATCATTCATTTCTCCCCTAGACACTAGGTACAGCATACACCATACACTAGAGCCACAAGATTGACCGTGTGAGACCTATGGAGGTAGCGTTAGGTTCTCTGCACATAATTCATCATCTTCATCTATAGAGTCAGAGACCTACATGTGCTTGACCTCACACGGTTCTAGCAGACACCTTTTCATTCTTTTAGGATACCATCATAACCTCCCCAGCAAAATCAACTTTGCTACATAAATTGGTAGGCTTGTCCGGGCATCTGAATTTCTCTTAGTACTATATACATTGGGGTCTGGGGTTTAGCTTTAACAACAGTCTAATTTTCCCAGGGAATCCCCATATAGTATTACCCAAGTTTTGGGAAGTAAAGAAAGTGTCAGAGCCCAGATTTAATTAAGTAAATTTATAATTAGTTAGATATTTTGTTAGAACATTTTGTACTTATTAGAATGGCAGATCTGGCCAAGTTTCGCTCTGCGGCTGTACAGACTGCTAAAGAGATGGGCATGGATGGACCAGAGTTGGTTCAATATGTGACGGTAGAATGTGACAAATTTATTGAACGAGATAGGGAGGACAGGAAGTTAGAAGCAAAAAGAAAGTTAGAGACTGAAAAAGAAATTAAGAGGCTGCAGATTGAGGCTGACAAGGAGGCTAGGGCATTGGTGGCAGAAGAAAAACGACTGCAAAGGGAGGCAGAAGAAAAGAGATTGACTGCCGAAAGGGAGGCAGAAGAAAAGAGATCGACTGCCGAGAGGGAAGCAGCAAAGGAGGAGAAAAGATTACAGAGGGAGCATGAGCTACGACTAAGGGAGTTAGTAATTCAAGGTCATGCTCCTGAAAATGGTGCTAGCCCCTTTGCCTCAGATGCCACTACTAGTCAGGGAGCCTCAACCTCAGCTATGGGTTTTCATGTAGACCATTTTGTTGAGAAAAACGATGACATAGAAGGATATTTAAGCAGGTTTGAACTTTTAGCTACTATTTATGGGTTAGAAAGAGAAAGATGGGGGGTAAAGTTGTCTCAGGGACTTCGGGGAACAGCTTATGAAGTGTTTTCCAAAATGAGCAGGGATGACCAAGACAACTATGACATGTTGAAGCAAGCTCTTCTGTTAAGATATGAAAAGAACGGAGAGTTTTATAGAAAGAAATTTAGGAATGCCAGGCTACTGTCGGGTGAGACCTATCACCAGTTCTCCGCCCGGTTGGAAACGTATATGGAGAAATGGGCTACTCTGGGGAAAACCCAAGATCTCAAAGAGATGATACTCATTGAACAGATGAGAGAGTCCATGGCTCCAGACATGAGAAAGTTTCTCATGGAACAGGACGCAGAGAGGCTGGGTGAGATAATAAATGTCGCTGAGAGGTATCAGGCAGCCCAGGCAGAGGTAGCTGGCACGAAGAAGAAACAAATAGATCAGTGGAAGGCCCCTCAAACCCATAATAACAAATTCGATAATAGAAATAAGCAGAACTTCGATAGGCCTCGAAGTGAATTTAAGAATAGACCCTCACAATTCAACGATAGAAGAAATGATGAAAGAAAACCTTTTAACCAAGGGAAAGAGGTATTGTAAAAATTGTCGGATGGACAACCATAACACTGAAAATTGTAGAAAGAAAACTCCAAGTTTCGCTGCCATGAAAACTGGGAG
Source organism: Oreohelix idahoensis (assembly GCA_024509875.1). Taxonomy (NCBI): domain Eukaryota; kingdom Metazoa; phylum Mollusca; class Gastropoda; order Stylommatophora; family Oreohelicidae; genus Oreohelix; species Oreohelix idahoensis. The sequence goes on from JAMPIV010022833.1 coordinate 155,917, forward strand.
GAAGGGAGTAAAGGTCAACTCTATTGAACAGCAGGAACCTTACCACCCCCCAGTTTGTGAAGATGTAACATGCAATGGAATCACCATAAGGTGTTTGTATGATACGGGATTGGATTATGATTCAGTTGTGAGTTCTCACCTGGTGCAGGCAGATCAATACACCACAGAAACAGTGGAGATCCAAGCGGCAACCAAGGACGTAGCGACCATGACACTTCCCATCGCCAGGATAAATGTGAAGACGCGATATGTGGAAGGAGTAATCAAGGCAGCAGTGTTAAATGATCCAATCTACCCTCTGATATTGGGGTGTAGATATGTCTTCTTGGGGAATCCCAAGAGACCGGTGATCATGGCATCAGTCCAGACACGATCTCAATCCCGAAAGGAAGAAGATGAACACATAAATACTCATCCAGAGGAGTGGAGAAAGGCACAGGCTGAAGATAAGTCACTGAAGCCGTGTTACAAGAAACTCCCAAAGAGCCATACTCCTCCTAATAAAGGAGAATTCTATATGAAGAATAAATTGCTATACAGGAAGGCCGGCACTGGTTCAGCTGGTCACGCACAGCTGGTCCTTCCTAGTTCATATAGGGAGAAAGTAATGGAGTTAGGTCATACTATCCCCTTCAGTGGTCATATGGGGATTAGCGCAACAGGACAGCGTATAGCTTGTCATTATTTCTGGCCAGGGATAACGGAAGACATTAAGAGATATGTGAAATCCTGTCCCGAATGCCAGAGAGTAGCTCCAAAGTATTGGACTGCTCCAGCAACTCTTGGGGAAATGCCCATAGTGGGACCCCCTATTGAGAGAGTTGCAGTGGATATTGTGGGACCTCTCACTCGGACAAAGAGGAGGAACAGTTACATCCTTACTCTGGTAGACACTTGTTCTATGTGGGGAGAGGCGGTAGCCCTGTCATCAATCGATTCAAAACATGTGGCAGAGGCATTACTTACAATATTCACAAGGTTAGGATTCCCGCATCAAATCTTGACTGATAATGGCTCTCAGTTTAAGGGGAAGCTAACTGAAGAAGTGTTCAAGTTGTTTCAAGCCAAGCACTTTCATTGTAGTCCGTATCACCCCCAAGGGAACGGCCAGGTAGAGAGGTTCAATGGGACTCTCATTTCTATCCTGAGAAAGCTGGCACATCAGAAACCTGAGACGTGGGACCACTACTTGCCCGCCGCATTGTTTGCCTACCGGGAAGTACCACATAATTCAACTGGAATGGCACCCGCAACACTCCTATTTGGGAGGCCTATAGAAGGTCCGTTGTAGCTTTGCTAAGGACCTGGACAGATGAGAAGGCAGAGGAGACTGTTACCTCATCACACCAATACGTGAACGAACTGACCACTCGTTTAAAAACCAGTTGGAAACTGGCAAATGAAAATTTGAGACAAGCCAGGAAAAAGCATGCTGCTTATTATAATAAAAAAGCGAAGAATCGAGAACTTGCTGTAGGGGAGAAGGTACTTCTTCTATTGCCAGGCAGCAACAATAAACTTCAGATCGGATGGCAAGGGCCATATACAGTTTTGGAAAAGGTATCCAGAACAAATTATAAGATAGACAAAAAGGGAAAGGAGAAAGTCTATCATGTGAACCTTTTGAAGAAGGATCTGGACAGACAAATCCAGGAGGGATCACATTTAATGGCCTTGTCTATAGCAACCGAGATGAAGAATGAACCTCTCTCCTCGGTTGAATACCCACTGAAAACCAGTGAAACGTTTGCACAGGTGAAAATCAGTAATCACCTGACAAAAGGACAGAAGGAGAAGGTTCAACAGGTCCTTGAGAAACATACAGATGTGTTAACTGATAAACCGGGGCACACAAATTTGCTGTCATATGATATGAAACTACTAGACCCAGCACCCATCTGTATGAGGCCCTATTCTATTCCGTTCGCTAAGGAAAAAGCTTTGAAAGAGGAGATTGATTATCTGTGAAAAGAAGGGATTATTTCTCACAGTGAGTCTCCTTACAGTTCCTGTGTGGTTCTGTTGCGGAAACCATCAGGAGAACATAGACTGTGCATAGATTACAGGAAACTGAATGCTGTCACAGAAGCTCAAGTGGATCCATTACCTGATACTACTCAACTTTTTGCCAGGCTGAATTAGGCAAAATATTTTTCTAAGGTGAATCTTAGCAAAGGCTATTACCAGATTCCAGTAAAGCCTGAGGTTCGACTTTATTTAGCATTTAGCACCTCGGAAGGGCATTATGAGTTCAACATGTTACGATTTGATTTGAAAAATGCCCCGAGTGTGTTTTCTAGGATGATGCGAAAATTGCTGGATCCCCTGAAAAATCCATGTATTTCGAATTTTATGGATGATATCCTCATTGCTACGGCAACATTTGAGGAACACGTTACCTCTTTGAATATGCTGTTTGATAGATTCAGAGAGGCTAACTTAACCGCTAGGCCAACCAAATGCTGTATTGGTTGTAAAGAGTTGAAATTCTTGGGACATACAGTACATCAGGGTAGCATGACCCCTGATCCCAAGAATCTGGAAAATTAAAAAGAGCACCTAGACCACAAACAAAAAAAGATGTGCGATCTTTCGTGTTTCTGTGTGGTTTTTACCAAAAGTATATCAAACACTTTAACTCTATATGTGCTCCTTTGACGGATTTAACTCGCAAAGGTCAACCTGATACTATAATTTGGTCAGCACAGTGTGAATTGGCTTACCAGGAGTTAAAAGAGAAGCTTACAAGCAGGCCAGTGTTGCAATTGCCTGACTTGACTAAAGAATTTATTGTGAGAAGTGACGCAAGCAATGTAGGCCTGGGCGCTACATTATTGCAAAGGTCCTCCTCAAAAGATGGGGAATTGAACCCAGTCGCTTATGCTAGCCGCAAATTGAACAAGGCGGAAAAAAATTACTCAACCAGTGAAAAAGAATGTCTCGCTTTAATATGGGCTATAAAGAAATTCCAGATTTATTTATATGGCCGGACATTTGTGGTCCAAACGGATCATTCTCCCCTCGTGTTCTTATCACAGGCCAAGCATGAAAATTCTAGATTATTGAGATGGTCTCTCTTGTTGCAACCATATTCATTTTTAATAGAATACATTCCCGGCCCTTTGAACGTTGGCGCAGACTTTTTGAGCAGACATCCTTATTCGTTTTCGACAAACACTACTATATTTAACTTTTGCCCAATCTGCTGATTACACTTTGTAAGTCTAGCCTTACAATTAACTATTGGCGGAAGTATACCCCAATATAGCTATCTGAAGTAACACTTTCTGTCAACTTTGTAGCAAAACTAGTAGTAATCCTTACATTTTTTTGGTAGTATTACACGATACAATGCTAACTAGTAACGCAAATTCTTTAACCCGCCCCGTCTACATCCCGCGTCGCTAACACAGTCTGCAACGCATATATTCACACTGCAGAAAAGCCAGCAAGGCAAAACCACGCAGACAGTTTTATTTCCTCCTAGTGGTAGCATTTCTGATGTAACTAAAACTGTAGTTATTTGAAAAATACATGGTCGCAAGATGAAAGAGAGGAAGATGGCGGACTTGTGTAAAATTTTAGTTGACGATGGACGATGACAAAAATTGGAAATTTTAAACCAATATGAAGTTCCCCATAAGAATTATATGGTAGTATGATGTAAAGTTAGCTGAGTAAGAATGTACTTTAAATAATATGATAGTCCCAGTATTAGAGAAGTTATTGAAGAAATACTAATAGCTAAGAACACACGACCAGACACACTGGCGTTCCTGCTCATGTTTTTTTTGGTAACATTAGGGGGACGCGAGCTGGGAAAAGAGGCAGGGAGATACATTCAGATTCGCTTGGGGTGAAAAGAGGATGAATGGGAAAGGGGAACGGTAGGAGAAATGTAATCCTAAACGTGATATCTTTTGTATTGGGCATGACTAAAGCAGACTGGCCAATCCACCACCAGTTATTCAAAATTATTTTGGGTTTTTCATTCAAACTGCATTTGAATTCAAGTAGTAGAACGTTACGATTGGCTAGGGCTGGTAGATATTAGCAAAAGGCTTTGACTATTCATTGCCAGTTGAACTAATATTTTTATACAGATACGCTGAAAAACAGCTGTGTTAATTATAAACTTAAAGAATCAAGTCACAGTCTGTACGATTCGGAGGAAGAGGCCATTTCTTCACAAAATCAGCGTCATTTGTTTATATATTTCTTGATTGTGGTAAGGATATTTTATGAAATTTACTATGTTTGGTCCAACTACAAAGTTAGATACTGCTATTAGGGAAAAAGTGAAGGTCATGTCGGAAGCAGACATTGTTGAGTCCACACATTAAACGGTGTCTAACTGATGTATGTTGTTATGATTATGTTGACATATTATTGTATTAAAAATAGTTTAGCAAGCTTCTGTGTTCAATGAACACTGTTAACATGCCTGAAGCAAATATAAGTGAAAAGCAAAGAAGAGAATATCTTAACAAAGGAAATGTGGTTACTCCACATTATTGTATGGAGGAAAAGTATGTGAACGTACAGTGGCGTATCTACTATAAGGACTTGAGGTGTGGTCACAACCATGTGGGAGTCCTGTACAATTCAGGGGCGAGTACACTTGTACGGCACGCGAGGCTGACCCCATACTCACATAGGAAATTAAGTGTTAGAATAAATGATCAGAGATAAAAGGCCTGGGTGTCCTTTTGTTGCAGAGGGTCTATGTTCCTGTTGCCGGCTGGTGACAGGAAACCTGCTGAGTGCTTATAAACGCCAACCAGTCTCCATCCAGACTTATATGCTGTTGAATATCTAGTAGGAGGGAGCCGCGCTAGCGTAGTGGTTACAATACCGCTCTGGCGACCGGGTGATACAGGATCAAACCCGGGCGACGGCATTTGAGGATTTTTCGTCGACCGGGATTTGGACTGGATTAACTCGAGACCTGGCGAGGACATTTGAAGAAGTGTCGTCGACCAGGGACTGGCGGCTCCTGAGCCGACCCAGCTGCAATGGGTACCTCCGAAATCGGCGAGTATTTGCCTGAATGGCGAGGGACACCTGTCTCTGTACAAGAAATAAAGGGATACTCACGTAAAATCAATCTCAGGTTAGACATAAAAAATAATAACCTGAGATTTCGCCTTGAGTATTAGCGGGCGAACGCAAAAAAAAAAAAAAAAAAAAAAAAAAAAAAAAAAAAAAAAAAAAAAAAAAAAAAAAAAAAAAAATCTAGTAGGAGCTTTGGCGAGAGTGTGAACTTGAAATTTCTGCAACTACCTATTGACTTATCTTACAACAAGGACCCCCAGGTGAAGAGTAAAACATCTGGGGCATCTCTGACATTTTCTTGTGTTTCAAAATATTACACAGGAATATTATGGGGGTAGGATGAACTACCGCCCTCATATACAGTGACTCTCCCGTTAGATAAATACAGTGAATTAGTTTAATATTTCCTACAGGAAGAACAGTTATAAATACATAATAACTTTTAGTTATTGGGCAGATTGTCCCAACATTTTAAATTGTTCTTTTTCTGTAAACTATCTTGTCTTTATTTTCAAAGACCTCTCCACAGGCTATGAATGGACAGGCAAAATAAATTGTAAATACTTGTTTAAAGAAAAACTTAACTGCTAGTTATTAACTTCTTTTTATAGAAACTTAAAGTGTTTGATTGTTGTGTACCATCATTCATTTCTCCCCTAGACACTAGGTACACCATACACCATACACTAGAGCCACAAGATTGACCGTGTGAGACCTAGGGAGGTAGCGTTAGGTTCTCTGCACATAATTCATCATCATCATCTATAAAGTCAGAGACCTACATGTGCTTGACCTCACACGGTTCTAGCAGACACCTTTTCATTCTTTTAGGATACCATCATAACCTCCCCAGCAAAATCAACTTTGCTACACGGATCAATCCAGCTGCCTGGAACTTCGCAGGAGCATAGTGGTTGTATCGAGCTACATCCTTAGTCCCCCTCAGTCTTGGGTGGGCTAAAAGAACGATCATCAGCGGGTGTTGTGTGCAACAAATTAGGAAGGACAGAACTGTTCTAAGAGATGAGTACACATTAGTACCATTTCCGTCGGCAATTGTGAGCAATTAACTGTCGAGGAAGAAAAAGTGATTTAGCGTAGTGAGAGACAAGATTAACAGCACAGCTGATAAATTTTCTATAATTGATTAACAGCACAGCTGATATATATACTTGTATATATAATTTTGTTCCTATATTGGAAGACTTGGTGTAATATAAATAAATAAATAAATAAATAAATAAATAAATAAATATAAATATAAATATAAATATATATATATATATATATATATATATATATATATATATATATATATTATAACGTGCTATATATATATATATATATATATATATATATATATATATATATATCTAAATATATATATATATATATATATATATATATATATATATATATAAGCTATATATATATATATATATATATATATATATATATATATATATATATATATATTATTTTGTATATATATATATATCATAAGTAAACTTACAAATCCATTGCATTCCATCTTCCAACATCCACTCTTCAGCACAAGAGTAGATAGTGTATATACTTAATAAATAAGGAAATTGTATTTGAACGACTTGTCAAGTTTATAATTGTTAAGTGAAATCTGTTTCCTTGTTTTAATATCACAGTTAGTTACACAGCGGAGTGGCCTTTTATTACTGTCTCCACTCTACTAATTTTTCGAGATCAGATCATTCATAGCCGTAACTAATTTGTGATACCAGTAGTTCTCTCATACACTGGGACTTCACCATTTTCCTGCAGAAATTATATTACTGTATTGTCAGTACTATACTGATCCTAGAGCCAATAAACACCTCACGCTACATTTATTATAATGCCACTCTTAAATATGTGTTGTGTATATTGTCTGGGTTTTTTTTATTAATAGCTTCGGTGTTAGCTTTTTAAATTAAGTATTCGACGCCTGCTGCAAAGTTAACACTTTCCAGGATTGAAACCTGGTAGCGTCTTAGTCCTGTCTACCCAGTTGTAAATGGGTACCTGACTCTGTCTTTAGTTAAGGAAGGCAAAGACACCGAGGAAAATAACTGGTCACCTCCATCTGATAAAGCTGGACCTAGTATAATGAAGTATCTAACACTTCACTCGGTTACGGCAGTGTCTGTCATGAGACCACGTTTACTTCTTACTTTACGTACTATACGTACTATACGTACTATACGTATATTTACTACACGCTCTTGCAGCAGTGGTTTCGGTGGCAATTTGTCTTACATGATAAGGGTGACAGTACCGGTACCACGCGCAGCCTCATATTATTCGCCTCGTACGGCATACCTGAGTGTCCAGTCTATTTTTGTCTTTGATCTACCATCACTGAGCCAGTGGCGTACTAAGGGGGATGCGAGAGGGGGGGGGGGGTAGGGGTGTCCGCCCCGGGTGACAGCCAGAAAGGGGGGTGCCATCGGACAATATTAAAATAGTATTTACTGTTAAAATGTTACTTACTAGTTTGTTTCTTTACTGGGGAAAGGGTGTCACTGGTAACATCCGCCCCGGGTGCCAAGTGCTTTAGGGACGCCTCTACACTGAGCGTTAACTCTTTGTGATTGAGTGTGCAGTAGTAGGCCCAATATTCTGTTTTTTTCTCTCTTCAGAGGACTTCCCCCCCCCCCCCCCCCCCCCGAGTTAATTAATGCATTTCGTCGACTGCAGGGCTTCTTAGCCTTTTCTGCCACGGACCCCTTTGAGTGTCCGATGCACGGCTGTTTGTACCCTATACCAGAGCGCTCTTTTAGTTTCGGTGACGAGAATTCTGACACCATGTAATAAATCTTCCTGTGCACCGTAAACGCCTACTGCTAGTTTCGGCGGGGAAATTCAGCCGATGTGTGTGTAAAATCGTTAATATATAAATCATTACACACTCGTTCTGGATTAACACAGCGCTAAAATTCTTTTGTGTACTATAACTTTGTTCTGTGTTCTATTTTTGATGGCATTTTTATGTGTTTGAAGTTATATTTGACGGAGTTACAGACTTTTGAAAACAGCATCATCATTTGAGGAGATTTATAACAGAAGTAATCTATTTATTAATGTAATATCTAAAAATCGGCCCATTCGTATGAGTTTATAATTATATAGACTTCTCGAAGGGAAGCTAAAGATTATTTCCACATACTTTTTTTTTTTTTCATATCTTGAGAATGTGTGGTAGTCAGTTTTGTAAGTTTTTTATTACAAGAACAAGCATATTGTCACCAGATTTTATAACATTTAAATCACTGTAAACGCATTCCTGAAACTCGCAAATCTTAAATAATCACAGTACAACCGTTACTTGCTAAGCCACCTTCACAGTCACTAACACAAGAGGAAGAAACCCTATTCACATCCATTGTTAGAAAAAAACTTGAAACAGCACAAAATAATATCATAAAATGCAAAACCAGAGAACAGCCTATTGTACTACAAAAACTAATTAAACATAGAAGAGAAACATCAGTCACCAGAACGCAAACAAAACGTAAGCGATCTCAATTTCTCCACAGTGTTAGGAAACATATTGCTGGAACATCAACTGACTCGCTAGACCTGGAGCAGGCACATGAACTACAACGCTGTTCCGAAACGTCTCGTCAGGAAATTTGCAGGAAAGCAGGCATTGAAAGTAGAGTTAGACTATCCAAAGAATTAGCAATAGCCATGAAGGAAACAGTAGGTCTTACGTGGACACAGGAGAGAAAACAGAGAAGATTATTGAAACATGTTGGTGTTGCCATGGAGCATGAAGGGGCAGAAAGAAAATGGACAAGAGATATTACGCGTGAATGGGTGGATGTGGAAATGAAAGAGTTTGTGGGTGATAATGGACAAAGGCTAGAGACACCATTTGCATGTATCAAAGATTTATGTGTCTTTCTTCGTGGGCTTCTTAAAGATTACAAGAGGGCGGGCTTATTAACGTGGCACAAGGGTTCCGTTCCTGAAAATGAAGTATGGCTGAAGATTGGGGGTCATCATGGAAAGGGAAGCATCAAAGTTACAATGCAGGTAGTAAATTTAGAGAAACCAAATTCTAAATCTAATACCATCCTTTTATCAATGGCTAGAGTCAGAGATATATATGATAATTAAGAAATATTTATGAATGGCATGAAAGCTCAAATAGAGTCACTAAAAGATTTAGAGTGGGATGGTAAAAAAATTGTTTTCTTATTCGGTGATTATGACTTTTTGATGAAAATGTTTGGTTTGTCTGGAGCTCAAGGAACATACCCATGTCTGTGGTGTCTCCAGCAAAACAAGGAAATAAAGACATCCAGAGAGCATGCAAACCAAGAAGTTTGGCCATGTTGATAAGAGATTACAATAGATCTATGAAATATGGGAAAGGGAATAAAAGGCAAGTGGCACGTTACCATAATTGTTTACACAAACCAATGTTAGAGATTGAAATTGAAAATGTAGCTCCACCTTACCTTCATATTTTATTAGGCATTGTTTTGAAACACCACAGACTTCTAGAACAGGTAGCCGATACAATAGACACAAAGATATTTGAGAATCCGCAAGAGATACATGCAAACATTAGTACTATTAAGAACTTGAAGAGATTTGGTAGGAACTGGAAACGGGCAGAAAAATTAGAAGCTAAAATTGAATTTTTTCAGGCAGGTATTGAACTTTGTGAGGATAAGGAGGAAACAGATAGTTTTAAAGTTAAACTTGAAAATGCACAAAATGAGCTGGCCAAACTTCAGTTTCAAGATCTGTGTGCTAGGTCTGGTCCAGTTTGCTCACACGTGGACAAGGTACTAGCCAAACACAAAATCATACAACAGGCTTATCATAGCAGAGCATTCATAGGGAATCACTGCCACAGATATCTCACACAAAAAAGTTTATAAAGATCTTACAAGAGCAATCATTACACAAACACTGAAAATTACAGACAAACAAGATATAACTGACATAGCTTTTATTGCCCAAGAACAATTCAACTTACTGAACGAAGCATTTGAGAAAGTACACAACAAAATATCACACAGTAAACCAATTAGTAAAGAATCAATATCATCAATAACAGCATCAATAGAGACATATATGTCTTTGTTCTGAAAGCTATTCCCCAGTAAGACAATTCCTAAACAGCACATATTAGAAAAACATTGCGCAGACTGGATCAGAACTCATGGTTTGGAAGGCATGCATGGAGAGCAAGGAGGAGAATTTGTACACTCCACTATTTCCAAAATTGAAGGACGCGCCAGCGATATTAAAAATATAACTTCACAATTAAAATTTATAATGGAAACTCATTTTGTTACAAATTTCTCCATCTGTGAATATACAGATTCCTCCTGTAAAAAAAGGAAGTGTGAATGATAATTGAGCGAAATTTTGGGGCTAGGGCAAATTATGGCAGTTGTTGCGTGAGATTGACAGAATTAACAGAGTGTGGAAATCATTTAATAGGTGTATGTTTTATTTATTAAATTTAACATTTCGTTTTACTCATGACCATACTCATTTTTACATGACCATCGTGATATATGATTGAGAGATAATTGTTAGCTCTCATGTTTTGGGGACAATTGGGTGTGTTATTTTAAAGTAATAAATGTGGACTTGCAATTTAATGTTTCAATAATTAATGTTTGACGTATGAATTCAAAGCAAAACTATGATATCCATTTTCTGCAGGTTTTCTACTTTCGATTTCTGTAATTTGTTATGCATGTTGATTGTGATCGTTTTAGTGTAAATTGCAAAAGAAACAAACCATAACAGAATATTTAAAAAATGTAAATTTTACACTATTTCAGACTATTATATCTTCTGTTCTAATTGTGATAAAATGTTTGTTCTTGTTCTAAAATTTACTCTAACATTTCTAGTCTAGCTTAACGCAAAATTAAAGCCGGTATTTTTAATAATAAAGTAGCCTAAAAGCATTAATTAAGCACTATCAAAAGTAAACACCACCACATTTTTTTTCCCATTGACCACGTGACCTCTGTCACGATAGCTATAAATAGCGCGGTCAGGAAAAACTAAAATGTCCTTAGTTTCTTGGAACATCGGGCAGCCTCGGTACCTTGCCCCGTGGTTTCCGAGGCAGTTTGCACATGTACGGTTTGCGTTTGTTGCTTTGTAGTTGTGGTCCTCCTTCGCCCTGGGGCGGTCGCCATATTGGTGGTTTCCCGCGCAATATCGGCAGACTGCATCTCTCCTGCATGTTTTCATGGTGTGTGAAAACTGTTGGCAGTTGGAGCACTGCATGACCGGAGGTATATATGGTTCTGTCTTTTTTGTTATTCTTTATAGCGCCAGTCTCTCGGGTCTTGTCGATCCTTCCACCGTTACTATCATCAGCTTGGTGTCTTTCTTGTCCCATGATTTTAACCTTTCGACCTGTGTTATTTTAACGTCTGCGTTTTCATTCTGTAGTTTGTTGTGAACCTCGCTTGCGGGCCATCTGGTGTCCACCCCTCTTACGATAAACTTCTTTGTGGTCTTGTGTTTTTCCACCACCACTTTTATCTGGTGGGGCAACTGCACTTCTTTTGGCCCGGACTCCAGTTCGGTCATCAGCGAAGTGGTTGTTGAAGTGTTGTTTAGGGAAAGCACGACTCCCTTTTCGTGCCTCCATACTTTAGAGATGCCTCTTTTGCCAGTTATTGACTCGAGGATGCAGATCACTTTGTCATCTGGTAGGGCCCTAAGTGAGGCCTAACCTCCAGACATCTGAGTGATCTTAACGCTCTTCTCCTGTATCGTAGCTGTGTCGCCTGTCTTGTTAGCCTTCGTTCTCTCTTCATTTCTTCGGTCCCGGTCAGGACACGAATCATTCATCTGTTTGCCGTCGGAAGAATCTTTTTCTTGAGCCAGAGCTTTTGAGCAGTTTTCAGCTATTGTTTCACCCGCAGTAGGTCTGGTGGTTTGCATCTCGGGGTTATTGTTGGTTTTTGTTTCGGCTCTCGACGTCTATTGGTTGTTTTGTTGACGTTTACACACCTCTGCCGCTTGGTGATTTTCCGTCATTGGGTTACGGATAGCGTCTTCGATGCCCAGGCCTGGCACGACGGGTGCAAATGTTGGTTGTGACTTTGCAAGTTTGTCCCCTGCCTCCTTCTGGCTCCTCAGATTTCTCTCAATAACCATTGCGATTTCGTTCAAGGCTTGGTCTATTTTTAGGCCCAAAGTCGGCTCTTTTCCTTTACGGCTGTCAATGTTGTTAGGAGCTGTTTCGCTCGGCTTCCCAGGAGGCCCAGCCTCCATGCTATCACCTGGGGCAGCCCTGCTCTCCGGTAAACTTCAGTAGTATATAATGCGCAAAACGAGTATCATTGTGGCGGCGCGCTGTGGCGGCGCGTGACTTTTATATAAGGAAAATGTGGCGGCGCGTGACTTTTATATAAGGAAAATGTGGCGGCGCGTGACTTTTTATATAGCGATATATTTTAGCCAGAGTGACTTCCTCTGACGAGCAGCTTCCGTCCTGGTAGGTTGTGTGGTTTATTTATGTGTTACCGCATGTGTTGTTGTTTATACAAAATATTTAGTTAGACGTGTATTTATATTACAACAGTTATACGATATATATTTAGAATAGGAAGACGATATATTTAGACAATAGGAAGACGATATATATTTACAATAGGTAGACAACAGTTCTGCCATCAATGGTACCTATACCTTGTAGCGGTATGGCAGCTTGCGTACCCTGACAATCCCCAGAGCTATGCCAGTGGGAGTTTTACTCCTGGTAGGTTCAACCAAGCTGGACTGGTCTGTGTGGGTAGGGGTCAGACAAAAGCTGGTACCCTGGTCCTCCAGGTTGGGGGTTTTAGCATAGGGCTGACACCCCTGTCTATGCAAAAAAATAATGAAGTTACGGAAACAACATCAAATGAACAAACTTTGCTGCGGGATGGACATTCGGAGTCTGTGGCTCGTATGACTGTCAGTGGTGAAAGCCGAAAGGAAGCCACTGACATGAAAACGGATGTCCTGACCGCAAAACAGGATACAAGAATAGGATTTTGGAATGTCAGGACAATGTACGAGACAGGTAAACTAAGACAGGTCACGGCAGAAATGAGAAACTATAGGTTACACATCCTTGGGATAAGTGAGAGCAGATGGACAGGGGCAGGAAAAGTTAAAACAGCAACAGGAGAAACAGTACTTTACTCTGGAAGAGAGGATGGACAGCACAGTGAAGGCGTAGCCATTATTCTACAGAAAGGGATAGAAAGGACATTACTGGAATGGAAACCCATCAACAACAGACTGATACGATTGAGATTGAGAGGGAGATTCACCAACACTACAATAATACAATGCTACGCACCAACGAATGATAGCGATGAGGAGGTCAAGGATGAATTCTATCAACAACTGCAGAAAGAAATGGAAGACACACCTAGATATGATCTTGTTATAGTAATGGGAGACCTCAATGCGAAAGTTGGTACACACAATACATATAATGAAAGAACAATGGGGAAATGCGGCAGCGGAACAGCAAACGAAAATGGGGATAAGCTAATAAGTTTCTGTAGCATTAACAACCTGGTCATTGGAGGAACACTTTTCCCACATAAGGAAATTCACAAGTTAACATGGGAATCACCAAATGGTCGGGACAGAAACCAGATAGACCACATCATGGTTAACGGTAGATGGAGACATGCATTACAAGATGTGAAGGTAAGAAGAGGTGCAGATGTGGGAAGTGATCACCATTTAGTAGTAGCAAAACTGAAAGTGAAACTAAGAAGGGCTGCACCAACTGTAACTACACAGAAAAGGTTTGACATCAGCAAATTGAAGGACCCCCTTACCAGAAAAGCTTTTGCGGCCGACATTAAGAAACGATATCAATTTGCCAAAAGCCAGGAAAAGACATTGACTGATGATATAGACCAGAATTTCAACACCATTTCAACAGTATATAAGGAAAGTAGCAAATCATGCTTAGGATTCCAGGGAAGGAAGAAGCAAGACTGGATAACACCAGAAACACTAAACACCATAAAGATGAGAAAGGAAATGAAAAGAAAGAAAACAGAAGCGAAGTCCCCCAGGTTAAAGCAACTATATAGCGAACAGTACAGCCAGCTGGACAGGGAAGTTAAACGCCAAACCCGAGCCAACAAAAGGAATTTCCTAGACGATCTTGCAAACAGGCAGAAGAGGCAGCACTGAGAAATGAACAAAGCACAGTATACAAAATAACTAAATTCATCAGCGGAAAACAAGGTGTAAACAATATTACATTAGTAAGAGATAAGCAAGGAAATCTCATCAAGACAGCAGAGGGACAGGAAACAAGATGGGCAGAGCACTTCAGAGAAACTCTGAACAAGGAAATACCAGAGACACAATTGAATGTTCCTGAGGCTGAAAACGATCTAGATGTAAATACAGACATTCCACGAAAAGAAGAAATCATCACAGCAATCAAAGGGTTAAAGAACGGTAAAGCTCCGGGCCATGATAACTTAAATGCAGAGCTATTTAAGACAGACCCTGAGCTAGCAGCAGAACTATTAGAACCACTATTTGCACAAGTGTGGAAAACGGGGACAACACCATCAGAGTGGAACAAAGGAATAATTGTCAAATTGCCCAAGAAGGGAGATCTTCCAGACTGCAATAATTGGAGAGGAATCACTCTTCTCTCAGTTCCCAGCAAAATACTAGGCAGGATAATTATACAGAGAATTTCAAAGGCAGTAGACTACAAACTGAGGAAAGAACAAGCAGGATTTAGAAAGAACAGAAGATGTGTAGACCATATATTCACTCTCAGGAACATTATAGAGCAGTGCTCAGAATGGCAAAGACAGCTTTACATAAATTTTGTTGATTTTGAAAAGGCTTTTGACAGCATACATAGGGACAGTTTATGGAAAATACTGAGGGCTTATGGAATTCCAAGCTGCATAGTGGCAATCATAAAAAGCCTCTATGCCAACTTTACGTGTAGTGTTGGGCAGAGCAACCTAACCTTCGAGGTGAAGACAGGAGTACGACAGGGATGCCCCTTATCAACCACTCTTTTTTTAACAGTCATAGACTGGGTGATGCGCCAGACAACAGAGGGCAGTCCAAGAGGAATAAGATGGACTACATTTTCTACATTGGAAGATCTGGAATATGCAGATGACATTGCACTGCTGGCACATTCACATCAACACATCCAGGAAAAAACGGATAGACTTAATAAATTTAGCCAGCAGGTGGGCTTGAACATCAATTTAAAGAAGTCTGAGGTCATGACGCTCAATGTGAGCAACCCTGAGCCCATATCAGTAAGGAATCAGCAATTGGTACAGACAGATACCTTCACATACCTAGGAAGCATAGTAACACCAGACGGTGGGGCAGGCAAAGACATCAACATCAGAATGAATAAGGCAAGAACAGCCTTCTTTAGCCTAAATAACATCTGGAAGTCCTCCCAATACAGCACAAGCACAAAATTAAGATTATACCAGAGTTGCGTGCTTTCTGTGCTTCTCTATGGTGCGGAATGCTGGAGAGTCACAGAGAAGGAAATGTCAAAATTGTCCTCTTTTCACACAACATGCCTAAGAAAAAATTCACCGCATCTTTTGGCCGAATACCATCACCAACCAAGATCTGCTTACTCGTAGCAAGCAAGAGGACATGCACACCATCATAGCTGGCAGACGCTGGAGCTGGGTTGGTCATGTCCTCAGAAGAGACCCCGATGCCATCACAAGAACAGCTATGCTTTGGACCCCTGAAGGAAAGCGAAAGAGAGGCCGACCAAAAACAACTTGGCGGAGGACTGTGGAGGCTGAGATGCAAAGAATGAACCAGAGTTGGGGCACTGTACGAAGGATGGCCACCGACCGTGCAAAGTGGAATCAATTTGTTGTTGCCCTACAAGACGCCACTAGGCGTGATGGCCACTGACTGCTTTGACGGTCGGTGGTTAAGGATCGAAGAAGAAGAAGACAACAGTTATATAGACATGGGTAACAAAGAATTTAGTTAATATATTTTATTGTTCACATAACATTATCATATAGTGACATTATATAATATTTATATATATATTTATATTGGAAGATGGGAGGTGTGTTTTCAAATAAAATTATTGTTAGTTATTTATATAGACATATATTACAACAGTTATACATACATAGGTAACAAAGAAGGGGGTGACGATGGATGAGTGTAATGTAGCGGGCGGGGTTAGGTTAGGGGGATTTTTGTGTGATGTTGGGTGTGTTTGTTTAGATATATATACATACATATATACATTCATATATACGGAGATGTGGTGACGTTTTCAGGATGCATCTGTGGTGACGGCGACTTAGGTTACAAAGGTTTTTTTTTTTAAGGGAACGGGTATTGTTTTTTGGCTGGCGGTGATGACTCATGGGTGTGTGTTGGGGTGTAGCTGGTGGTTGTATGTATGACGCAGGAGTGAAGTGTTAGATAGAAGTATATAGTTAATGATCTCGTTTAAAAGAATGCTTGAGTTAAAGAGGAAAATATAAAAATCGATAACGGCGGCTTAGGTTACTAAGGGGTATTTGTTAGGAAGTGGGTATTGTTTTTTGTGCGGGGGAGGATGACGATGTATAGTGGGATGTAGGTTAGGGGGGATTTTTGTGTGTATGACTCAGGAGTGAAGTGTTAGAGACTTGGCGGGTATTGTTTTTTGGCTGGCGGTGATGACTCATGGGTGTGTTGGGGTGTAGCTGGTGGTTGTATGTATGACGCAGGAGTGAAGTGTTAGATAGAAGTATATAGTTAATGATCTCTTTTAAAAGAATACCTGAGTTAAAGAGGAAAATATAAAAAGCGATAATGTTGGCTTAGTTTACTAAGAGGGTTGTTGAAGCGAGTGGAGCCTTTTTGCGCTGGCGTGGGCGACGATGTATAGTGGGTTGTAGGTTAGTGGGGGCTTTTTGTGTGTTGTTGGGTGTGCTATTTAGACATATATACATACATATACATATATACATATATATATATATATATATATATATATATATATATATATATATATATATATATATATATATATATATATATATAATAAAAAAAATCGATAATGACGGAAAATATAAAAAAATCGATAATGTTGGATTAGGTTACTAAGAGGGTTTTTTGAAGCGAGGGGAGTCTTTTTGTACTGCGGGCGTGTCGTTGTGTGTTGGTAGTGTGTTGGTGTTAGAGACTTGTTTATAGTAGTTCTAGTATCTAGAGGTGGGAGGGCAGTGTTAGAGATCTGACTATACCAGGTCTAGCATCTAGAGGTGGGAGTGAAGATGGGTGTGTGTGTGTGGTTGTGTTGGCGCGCGTCTGTGGTTGTGTGTGTGTGTGCGCGTGTGCGGGTGTGGTTGTGTGTGTGTGTTGGGGTGTAGCAGGCGGGTGTGCCACCATCGAGAGATGGGAGTGAAGTGTTAGAGACCTGACTATACTAGGTCCAGCGACTAGAGGTGGGAGTGAAGTGTTAGAGATCTGACTATACTAGGACTAACATCTAGAGGTGGGAGTGAAGATGGGTGTGGGTGTGTGTGTGGTTGTGTGTGTGTGTGGTTGTGTTGGCGCGCGTCTGTGGTGGTGTGTGTGCGCGTTTGTGGTTGTGTGTGCGCGTGTATGTGTGTGTGCGCGTGTATGTTTGTGTTTGCTCGTGTGTGCGTGAGTGTGTGCGCGCGTGTGGGGGTGTGGTTGTGTGTGTGTGTGTTGGGGTGTAGCAGGCGGGTGTACCACCATCGAGAGATGGGAGTGAAGTGTTAGAGACTTACCTATTTTGAAACGTATCCAGACTTGTACTAGTCAGATCTTGATTACTCGAAAAACTAATCGATAGTTGACGCGTTGGCGATGTGACCAGACTTGTGTTAGCCAGGGCTTGATAACGCGAAAAAAACTAATCGCTAGTTGACGCGTTGTCGACGTGAAATTTTTGTGTGTGTGTGCTGGCATTGAAAGTGTATGACTCATGAACGTATTAACGTGAGGAAAAAGTAACAGCAAATATCCGATAAAATGGCGGGCAAGTTTTTAACACAACGCTCACACTTCCATTTCTTACTGTTGGTATCAGTTTTCATATTTCCACTTCATAATTTTTGTATCGGTTTTCATATTTCCATTTCATAATTTTTGGTATCAGTTTTCATATTTCCATCTCTTACTATTGGTACCACTGTTGTCATATTTCCACTGCATACTTAACATCATAAGTTTCATATAGGCATTTCACACTTCTGTACTATAATTGTCATATCTCGCAATTTTCTTAGTATAATTTTGAATCACACTAATGTTGTTTTATATTTTTCCATTTTACAAATGCATAATTTTTACCTATGGAATTACAGAAATAACAATAAAAAATAATAACACATTACTGATACGGGACAAAGTCGGTTTCCAACTTGTTAAGTTCATAGTTGTGTCATTTCTAGAGGGCGAGTTTCCACATATTTACTCGCTACCCAGACACAAGCTAATCCTACGAAGTCTAAGGCTTTGTCTTTGGTCTCTTTCTACCTTTATATATCTAACTAAAATATCACCCATCTCTTATACAATATTACTGATCATTTTTTTTACAATAAACCGGCACACAGTTAAGTTCTTAATATACATATATTGCGCAGACGTGAGCGCGGTTCGTTTTGTGACAAACAGAGAGAATAATATTATCTGTTTTATTAAATTACACTCATACACAGTTATTTTATTCAACGTGAGAACCCCTGTTTTCAACAACGTGAGACCCACTTTCTTCGTTACTCACTCAGTGTAAACCCAATAGTGCGAGAATCACTGCCCCGTGCTACCCTTTTTTGGCTGGCGGGGTGACGAATCTTGGGTGTGTGTTAGGTGTGTGTGCCCGCGTGCGTGCGTGCGTGCGTGCGCGCGTGTGTGTGTGTGTGTGTGTGTGTGGTATTGATTTTGGTTTGTCTGGTGTTGTGTATGATGATTCTTCACTGTCACTTTTAAAGAGGTCACACCGCAGACTTGTGTAGATTTACCAATTATTGTGGAGGTAGTGTATTCTTAAGCAATAACAGGAGATTTTTGTGTATGTCGTTGAAGTTTAGGTATAGGTACACTATTCAAAAGTGGGCTCATCAGAACGTTGTTATCTATGTGGATACATTTAGTATCAGTTTTTCAAATTTCCACTTCATAATTTTGTATCGGTTTTCATATTTCCATTTCCTAATTTTCACAACACAACACAAGTAGTAGGACAGGTATCCGTGTTTGGTGTTGTGCACTAACAGAGAGTTGATTAGTTGAAAAACTAATCGATCGTTGAGGCGTTGTCGATGTGAAAAAAAAATTTGTGTGCGCTGCAAGTGTTAGAGACATGACCAGGTCCAGCAGTGAGATGTGGGAGTGAAGTGTTGAAGTCATGACCAGAGCCAACACCTAGAGGTGGAAGTACAGTGTTAGAAACTATACTAGGTCTTGCATCGAGAGGTGGGGAGTAATGTGTTAGAGACACGTGGATGTGTTGTAGTCCTGTTGCACACAACAAGTAACACAAATACAGAGATATAAAAATCAACATACGTTTTTTTTTTTGGTGGTGAGCTTGACGTGGTCTGCTTTCAACGGATGTTTTGTTGTTGTTGTTGTTCAGAAGGCTGGTCTTGGTCTCAGACGGTTTTTGATGGTCCACTGGTTATAACGGGAGGTGATAGAAATGTGCCCATGAGGTGATAGAAATGTACCCATGAGGTGATAGAAATATGCTCGTGAGATGATAGAAATGTGGCCGTGAGGTGAAAGAAATATGCCTGTGAGATGATAGAAATGTGCCCGTGAGGTGATAGAAATGTGCCCAGGAGGGGATAGAAATGTACCCATGAGGTGATAGAAATGTGTCTGTGAGGTGATCGAAATGTACCCGTGAGGTGATATAAATGTGCCTGTGAGGTGATAGAAATGTACACGTGGGGTGATAGAAATGTGCCCGTGAGGTGATAGAAATGTGACCACCGGTTTTGGTAGGAAAATTTAGATATTGCTCACCAAAGTATATTCGCACGTGTAACAAAGGCTGGCCTCGGTAAAAACTTACAGTTGCGGTCTTCAGCCCGCTCTCCAACGGTTTAACCATTTCATCACTTCTTGTCATGTACACCCAGTTGGTGGGAACATTGGAAACCACCTTCAACGAGGTATGAGCGCTAGTGTCTGTCGTTATTACACCACCTCTTCAGTAAAGTATGACCATGAGTGTCTGGGTGTGTGGGTGTGTGTGTGAGAGCTCGCGTGCGTGGTTGTGCGTCTGTGAGTGTGTGTGTGTGTGTGCGTGCGCGCGCGCGTGTGTGTATGTGTGGGTTGTGTTGCGGTGTGTTGTATTGTATTGTGTTATGTGTTGTTTATTTATACAACAGTTATACGTACATATTACAATATATATTTTACAAACAGTTATAACATCTAGAGGTGGGAGTCAAGTGTTAGAGACATGACCAGGTCCAACATCGAGTAATAAAATCTACTCACCCCAATGTCCATCTAGTGTTATGTAAATGACCCGTACACAGTCGAGGTTTGCAACATAAAAAGCCAGTTTGGACAAGACCAAATAGACAGTTTTATTGAACACAATCGTAGAATTATATGTCACAGGCAGACTAGCTTATGGTGCCAACTAGAGACTCCTTAGTGTTACAGGTTACAATCGGGACAATGTCGAGGCCAGTTTCAACCATTTTAAGAAAAACCAACACCCACGTGTTTCTTACCACTCGTTGTTAAGGGGAGGTTAAACCCCCAAAATGAAAAACACAGAATTATAAGATAATAGCTATTTCTGGTCATTTATACATGCAAAATGACTGAAAAAAATACAAAACATTGAGGTATATACTAAAAACTTGCGGTCTATGGGGGAAAAACAGTAGAAAAAAGGCAAATTTTAGCTTTTTTGGGTAATTTGTTGCCCACGATATCTCAAATGTGTGTATAACTTGAGTTATGAAATTTGGCTGTTTCATTTGTTAATATACGATAATGATTTTGTACTAAAATAATTTTGATTGGTTTGATATCTGAGTTTTTTTTAATTTTAACATACCACTCAACAAATAGTTGAAAATTTTAAGGGGGGTATCTTAAAGGGGGAATTACACTTCACACAAATTTTACTATCTTAGCTATTTCTTAACATTTTTGTAGTTTGTTAACATATTTATCCTTTGTTTTTAGTTTTTTTTTTATGAGCACTATGTAAAGCAATTGTACAGCATGTGGCCCAAAATTCACTGCTGTATCACTAGGGAAACTGTTTTTGAAAAATCACGGGCAACGTGGGCCCACATTTGTGTGAAAAAATGATGTTTTGAGTAAAATTAAGAAAAAAGGGAATGGAATTACACTTTCACATGAAAAATTTTACTCACCTCAGTGAATCCCCCTGCTATGTAGGAATAATTTTTCTGGTATTTTCCTTTATTGATTCCATGGGCTGTTTCATACTTCGCAGCTTACTTTTCATTAAATTCTTTATTTCTGCAAACTGTATTCGCTTTTCGTCAGTTTCCAAAAAATTCATCATTTCTCTGGTAAACACGTACTATGTGAGGGTAAGCAATTGCTTACCCTCAGCAGACTCAGTACATGTAGAAGAGGCTTTGCTCTCAATATTCACAAGATTAGGATTCCCATATCATATATTAACTGACAATGGTTCACAGTTCAGAGGTAATCGAAAACTGATGGAGGACGTTTTCAGGATTTTTCAAAATATACTCATCCAGAAACATCATTCAATTCCACAAAAACAAATCTAACGGACAAGTGGAAAGAGAATATAATGGGACTCTACTTACAATTTTACGGAAGCTCGCATAGGAGAAAACCAGAATCCTGGGATTCGTTCTTGCCTGCAGCTTTATTTGCGTATAAGAAAACCCTCTGGGTACCACCACACTCTACTGACTTTGGAAAACCTCCAGAAAACCACGTTATTATTTGGAAAACAATCCATCAAAGGACCCCATGGTTAATAAAAATTAGCCAGTCAAAATTTTTTTATACATATGAAACAATGTTTAAAAAAAACTTGAATTCTGTTTGCTTCAGGGAAATGAATAGCACAGAAGACCGAAAAATGTTTAAAATCCATGCATTGGAAGCAAAGATATACCAATTTGTATGGAAACCATAGAGGGCATATCCCATCTCATTTTGCTGAGCCACAATTGGATGAGGTAAAAAATACACTTACCTGACATACTTTAAAAAATTTATATAAAATCATCCACAAAGGTTTTAGTGAAAATAAACATACATGAAAGAGCTTCTACAAGTCTTGCAGAAAATGAATGTACTTTACAGTGCAATATATATCTAAAATTTGATATTTTCAATGAAATTCTTCATTTTAGTGGGGTTGAACCTCCCCTTCGGAAACTGATGATGTTCGATTGCTAAATCGATGGTCCAACCTGCGCTCGCGAGGTCATAAGCAGCTCTAAAACAAATCAAAGGTAATCGATGAATCAGAATTAAGTCATACAGGTCCTGGAGCAGTTTTTAATATCGGCTATTTAGGGTGAAGGTTGACGTCAGCGCTTTTTCAGGCCATAAAATGTATAGACCTATCCCGGACAAACAAGCCAGATCCAAACCTCAGAAATGAGGTATCTATGTATAACAAAAGAGACATGGTCCGCAAAAATAATAATCCCATAGAACAGATCAAAAGAACATAAACAGGACGACCCAGAGTTCCGATAGTCTATATTTAGCGCTGACGTCACCACCCTAACCGACTACAAACAGTATGACTCATTCATCGATTACCTTTGATAATGTTTTCCTCGCGAGCGCAGACCATCGATCGAGTTTAACAACGAGTGGTAAGAAACACGTGGGTGTTGGTTTTTCTTAAAATGGTTGAAACTGGCCTCGACATTGTCCCGATTGTAACCTGTAACACTAAGAAGTCTCTAGTTGGCACCATAAGCTAGTCTGCCTGTGACATATAATTCTACGGTTGTGTTCAATAAAACTGTCTATTTGGTCTTGTCCAACCTGGCTTTTTATGTTGCAAACCTCGACTGTGTACGGGTCATTTACATAACACTAGATGGACATTGGGGTGAGTAGATTTTATTACTCGATGTTGGACCTGGTCATGTCTCTAACACTTGACTCCCACCTCTAGATGTTATAACTGTTTGTAAAATATATATTGTAATATGTACGTATAACTGTTGTATAAATAAACAACACATAACACAATACAATACAACACACCGCAACACAACCCACACATATACACACGCGCGCGCGCACGCACACACACACACACTCACAGACGCACAACCACGCACGCGAGCTCTCACACACACACCCACACACCCAGACACTCATGGTCATACTTTACTGAAGAGGTGGTGTAATAACGACAGACACTAGCGCTCATACCTCGTTGAAGGTGGTTTCCAATGTTCCCACCAACTGGGTGTACATGACAAGAAGTGATGAAATGGTTAAACCGTTGGAGAGCGGGCTGAAGACCGCAACTGTAAGTTTTTACCGAGGCCAGCCTTTGTTACACGTGCGAATATACTTTGGTGAGTAATATCTAAATTTTCCTACCAAAACCGGTGGTCACATTTCTATCACCTCACGGGCACATTTCTATCACCCCACGTGTACATTTCTATCACCTCACAGGCACATTTCTATCACCTCACGGGTACATTTCGATCACCTCACAGACACATTTCTATCACCTCATGGGTACATTTCTATCCCCTCCTGGGCACATTTCTATCACCTCACGGGCACATTTCTATCATCTCACAGGCATATTTCTTTCACCTCACGGCCACATTTCTATCATCTCACGGGCATATTTCTATCACCTCATGGGTACATTTCTATCACCTCATGGGCACATTTCTATCACCTCCCGTTATAACCAGTGGACCATCAAAAACCGTCTGAGACCAAGACCAACCTTCTGGAAAAAAAAAGCATCCGTTGAAAGCAGACCACGTCAAGCTCACCACCAAAAAAAAAAAAACGTATGTTGATTTTTATATCTCTGTATTTGTGTTACTTGTTGTGTGTAACAGGACTACAACACATCCACATGTCTCTAACACATTACTCCCCACCTCTCGATGCTAGACCTAGTATAGTTTCTAACACTGTACTTCCACCTCTAGGTGTTGGCTCTGGTCATGTCTTCAACACTTCACTCCCACATCTCACCGCTGGACCTGGTCATGTCTCTAACACTTGCAGCGCACACAATTTTTTTTTTCACATCGACAACGCGTCAACGATCGATTAGTTTTTCAACTAATCAACTCTCTGTTAGCGCACAACACCAAACACGGATACCTGTCCTACTACTTGTGTTGTGTTGTAAAAATTAGGAAATGGAAATATGAAAACCGATACAAAATTATGAAGTGGAAATTTGAAAAACTGATACCAAATGTATGCACATAGATAACAACGTTCTGATGAGCCCACTTTTAAATAGTGTACCTATACCTAAACTTCAACGACATGCACAAAAATCTCCTGTTATTGCTTAAGAATACACTATCTCCACAATAACTGGTCAATCTACACAAGTCTGCGGTGTGACCTCTTTAAAAGTGACAGTGAAGAATCATCATACACAACACCAGACAAACCAAAATCAATACCACACACACACACACACACACACGCACGCACGCACGCACGCGGGCACACACACCCAACACACACCCAAGATTCGTCACCCAGCCAGCCAAAATAGGGTAGCACGGGGCAGTGATTCTCGCACTATTGGGTTTACACTGAGTGAGTAACGAAGAAAGTGGGTCTCACGTTGTTGAAAACAGGGGTTCTCACGTTGAATAAAATAACTGTGTATGAGTGTAATTTAATAAAACAGACAATAGTATTCTCTCTGTTTGTCACAAAACGAACCGTGCTCACGTCTGCACAATATATGTATATTAAGAACTTAACTGTGTGCCGGTTTATTGTAAAAAAAAATGATCAGTAATATTGTATAAGAGATGGGTGATATTTTAGTTAGATATATAAAGGTAGAAAGAGACCAAAGACAAAGCCTTAGACTTCGTAGGATTAGCTTGCGTCTGGGTAGCGAGTAAATATGTGGAAACTCGCCCTCTAGTAATGACACAACTATGAACTTAACAAGTTGGAAACCGACTTTGTCCCGTATCAGTAATGTTTTATTGTTTTTTTATTGTTATTTCTGTAATTCTATAGGTAAAAATTATGCATTCGTAAAATGGAAAAATATAAAACAACATTAGTGTGATTCAAAATTATACTAAGAAAATTGCGAGATATGACAATTATAGTACAGAAGTGTGAAAGGCCTATATGAAACTTATGATGTTAAGTATGCAGTGGAAATATGACAACAGTGGTACCAATAGTAAGAGATGGAAATATGAAAACTGATACCAAAAGTTATGAAATGGAAATATGAAAACCGATACAAAAATTATGAAGTGGAAATATGAAAACTGATACCAACAGTAAGAAATGGAAGTGTGAACGTTGTGTTAAAAACTTGCCCGCCATTTTATCGGATATTTGCTGTTACTTTTTCCTCACGTTAATACGTTCATGAGTCATACACTTTCAATGCCAGCACACACACACACACAATTTCACGTCGACAACGCGTCAACTAGCGATTAGTTTTTTCGCGTAATCAAGCCCTGGCTAACACAAGTCTGGTCACATCGCCAACGCGTCAACTATCGATTAGTTTTTCGAGTAATCAAGATCTGACTAGTACAAGTCTGGATACGTTTCAAAATAGGTAAGTCTCTAACACTTCACTCTCATCGCCTGCTACACCCCAATACACACACACACAACCACACCACCACATGCGCACACACACTCTCGCACACACACACATACACGCGCACACACACATACACGCGCACACACACACGCAACCACACACGCGCGCACATACCACCACAGACGCGCACCAAATAAATCACACACACACACACACAACCACACACACACACACCCATCTTCACTCCCACCTCTAGATGTTAGTCCTAGTATAGTCAGATCTCTAACACTTCACTCCCACCTCTAGTCACTGGACCTAGTATAGTCAGGTCTCTACCACTTCATTCCCACCTCTCGATGGTGGCACACCCGCCTGCTACACCCCAAACACACACACACACCTAAACACGCGCACACACACACCCACGCATACACACACAACCACAGACGCGCGCACACACCACCACAGACGCGCGCCAACACAACCACACATACACACACACCCATCTTCACTCCCACCTCTAGATGTTAGCCCTAGTCAGGTCTCTAACACTTCACTCCCACCTCTAGTCGCTGGTCCTAGTATAGTCAGGTCTCTTACACTTCACTCCCACATCTCGATGGTGGCACACCCTCTTGCTACACCCCCAACACACACACAACCACACCCGCACACGCGCACCCACACACACACGCACGCACGCACACACACATACGCACACACACAACCACAGACGCTCGCCAACACAACCACATACACACACACCCATCTTCACTCCCACCTCTAGATGCTAGACCTGGTATAGTCAGATCTCTAACACTGCCCTCCCACCTCTAGATACTAGAACTAGTATAAACAAGTCTCTAACACCAACACACTACCAACACACAACGACACGCCCGCAGTACAAAAAGACTCCCCTCGCTTAAAAAAAAAACTCTTAGTAACCTAATCCAACATTATTGATTTTTTAATACTTTCCGTCATTATCGATTTTTTTATTTTATATATATATGTATATATGTATGTGTATATGTATGTATATATGTCTAAATAGCACACCCAACAACACACAAAAAGCCCCTACTAACCTACAACCCACTATACATCGTCGCCCACGCCAGCGCAAAAAAGCTCCACTCGCTTCAACAACCCTCTTAGTAAACTAAGCCAACATTATCGCTTTTTATATTTTTCTCTTTATCTCAGGTATTCTTTTAAAAAAGATCATTAACTATATACTTCTATCTAACACTTCACTCCTGCGTCATACATACAACCACCAGCTACACCCCAACACACCCATGAGTCATCACCGCTAGCCAAAAAACAATACCCGCCAAGTCTCTAACACTTCACTCCTGAGTCATACACACAAAAATCCCCCCCCACCCCCCTAACCTACATCCCACTATACATCGTCATCCTCCCCCGCACAAAAAACAATACCCACTTCCTTACAAAAACCCCTTAGTAACCTAAGCCGCCGTTATCGATTTTTATATTTTCCTCTTTAACTCAAATATTCTTTTAAACGAGATCATTAACTATATACTTCTATCTAACACTTCACTCCTGCGTCATACATACAACCACCAGCTACACCCCAACACACACCCATGAGTCATCACCGCCAGCCAAAAAACAATACCCGTTCCCTTAAAAAAAACCTTAGTAACCTAAGCCGCCGTCACCACAGATGCGTCCTGACAACGTCACCACATCTCCGTATATATGAATGTATTTGTGTATGTATATATGTCTAAACAAACACGCCCAACATCACACAAAAATCCCCCTAACCTAACCCCTCCCGCTACATTACATCCATGCATCGTCACCCCCTTCTTTGTTACCTATGTATGTATAACTGTTGTAATATATGTCTATATAAATAACTAACTATAATTTTATTTGAAAACATACCTCCCATCTTCCAATATAAATATATATATAAATATTATATAATGTCACTATATGATAATGTTATGTGAACAATAAAATATATTAAATAAATTCTTTGTTACCCAAGTCTATATAACTGTTGTCTACCTATTGTAAATATATATCGTCTTCCTATTGTCTAAATATATCGTCTTCCTATTCTAAATATATATCGTATAACTGTTGTAATATAAATACACGTCTAACTAAATATTTTGTATAAACAACAACACATGCTGTAACACATAAATAAACCACACAACCTACCAGGACGCAAGCTGCTCGTCAGAGGAAGTCACCCCGGCTAAAATATATCGCTATATAAAAAGTCACGCGCCGCCACAGCGCGCCGCCACATTTTCCTTATATAAAAAGTCACGCGCCGCCACAGCGCGCCGCCACATTTTTCTTATATAAAAGTTACGCGCCGCCACAGCGCGCTGCCACATTTTCCTTATATAAAAGTCACGCGCCGCCACAGCGCGCCGCCACAATGATACCCGTTTTGCGCATTATATAAACTTCTCTTGCCCCTTGATGTCTCTTCCTTGTTGTCAGGTGCTGACAGGCTTTTACATTCTTTCATCTTTTTGGCTGGCATCTTTGTCTTCTGCATACGTTCTGGGTCTTCGTCATCTAGGCCAGGGACGTTTACATCTGCCCTCTCCTCTGCTTCGTAAGGAGTCGGGCCATATTGAAGGAAGCGATAACCAAAAACATCCCCTTCAGAAAGGCAAAACACAGAGTGGCTGCGGACGTTGCAGAAAAACAGCGCACGATAGACAGACGACAGTTACACAAGCTGACCGCTGAAGTCAAAGAAATGAAAATGAAACTGCAGATCGAAAACAGAAGCAAGCAGGCCCCCGAAGAACCAACCGACATTGGAGAAGATGCGATAGATATACAGAACATAAAACACATGATGGAAGAAATGAAAAGAATCCAGCAGCAAGTAGAAGCAGATGTCAAGAAGCTGACAGAGCTGACAGAAGAAAACACAAAAATCCTCAAAAGAATAGAAGCAGAAAGAATAGCCATTGAGGAAATTTCATCAAACAACACGCAAGAAACTAAAACGAACAACCACACAGAAGAAGAAATCATCGAAGAAACGTTAGAACAGCTACTACCAACGATAATTGAAAAAGCACTGTCACAGATACAGGAGAGCAAGAAGACAAAAGCAACAGAAACTAGGAGCGTAAAAACACACAAAACCAAACAAGCCAGATAGTGAGGCAGGACATAAAAAACACCATGAGCGCGACACGGCATCACAAACGGACAAACAAAGAGGAATCCAGACAGCCAGCTAGTGGTCCTTTTCAGGACCAGTCCTTTTCAGGACTAACAGACGACTAGCACCGAAGAACCTAACACACAATATACCCCAATTATAACCAACTTTCAGGTTGAACAGGGTATTACAGCAACATAGCAGACAAAAAAACGAACGACGAACGAACTAAAATGTCGCTCGCAAACAGCCGTGGATGACAGTATTGACCCCTTCTTAGATTAAATGCACATAAACGCATACTTAAAAAGTATACATATTAAGTTTTATGCTATATACATGAGCCCCTTACGATCCATTCACGGACACCCTCACCCCAAAGGCCGCTTGCAACATGTTAAGGAGCCCTGATGTTGAGCGTTCAGGTGTACATTCACACCGCTGCATTAATAACAGCATAGAACACGTACTCTATTTCAAAACCACTGGAAGGCACGTGGTACACACACAGTCGCGCTCTGACCGCACCACAGCGCAGACTGTAGCACATGCAGCTGCATTCTCATTTTACATTGCACCGTACACAAGTCGGCATTAATAGTTAAGGGGCGCTGCGGTACGTGGACGCATTAACTCGTTAGCGGCCTGCAGACTGCAACATACGTTCTGAGGTCGGCGCAACCAATTAAGTGGGGAAACAGAGAATATAAAACGAAAATTAAAATAATTATACACGAAAAAAATAAAACTGGTGTAAGCATTAGTAATCTTAAACATACCTCTTCCGACCCACTCAATCGTATGAGTGCATCACAAAGAAACATTGATGACTACCCTGAAGAATGGTTGCATGTCTATACTGACGTATCTGCTTTTAAGCAGGTTATGGAGTGTCGTAGATTTGTGATATGTGATTAAGACTTAGTTTGGTCCCTTCTGAATTGACATAGAAATAAGTGATAGCTCAGTGGGAGATGATAAAATAGAAATAGATTTCACGAGTGAGGTGGAGGAAATATAGTAGATTCTATCTCTGACACTCGAGAAGCTTCTCTCATTCAGCCTATCATCTACAACAGAGTTAGATTAGTCAGACAAATCTAATATAATATATATTAATATATAGGCCTATATAACTCCCATACACACACACACACACATAAATGACTACAATAGACACACGGACGTGAAACTATGACAATGGAAATATAGATAATTGGGAACGAACTGACCGACACACTGGAATAAGTTTATGTGAAGTTTAATTATCATAATAAACTTCCATCACAACATATAAAATTACATCAAACATATACAAATAGTCATAAAGTCAACGAACTGCTACAAGAATGATAGACCCATTGGTATGATCCTTTCTCTCGATGTATAGCCCACAGTCCTGTTAGAAGAAAAGTGATAGCCCCAAAGAGTCACGGATACATATGATTTAGTCTAAGATTTCCCTTTAAAGGGATGAACAGACTTGGATACTCTGATCTATCCTAAGGAAAAATATTGTTAGCAACAATACAAAACTTGCATAAAGAAATTTAAGACAGCAAAATGGGTGCCAAAATACAACAATAAAGTAATCACTCAGTCCTGCATTCACTCTATTCAGTCAGCCGTGATCACGTGCTTTCATTCGTACTTACAGCTTTTGTAGCAACTTCTGGAAACACAATTTTTAGGACATGCACATACAGACTCTCCAATGGTAGTCTTGGCCAAGAGAACCCCAGTTCCAAAAAGACGGGTTGAATTCACTACTTCAGGGAACGTTTTCTTGGTTATTCTTATTTATGGATATCTGTGTAAGTCACATTAAAATTGTCCAGGCACGAACGTTAACAGCGCGCACAGTGTCAATAGCTTAGGTTTCTAGTAATGAGGAATGTCAGGTCGGTGCCTTCTCTCAGTATAGGACTTGATTTGGTCACACCACCACTAGTTAAAACTCCGTTGGAATGTTACTGATATTAATATTTTGCTTGCCACCAGGGCTGAAATGTACTTGAGGTTTTTCTCTGGAAGAATTAAATCAGGCTCGATGGGCCCGTTACTTCATTAAATCTTTAAAAAAAAGTTTATGTACTGGGTACTCTGTCGTTCTGGATGCCAATGCAATCTAGACAGGTTTTACTTTATACACCCAAGTCTTTAAGAAAAAATGTTTTAGTTCTTCACAGATATTTCTCCGTATAAAACGCTGGTAGAGTTGGGCTACCTCAGTTTTCACTGAATAAAGAAAAAAACAACATATAAAATACTTATACATACTATGTACTCGGTTATAACTTACATTATAAACTGCAAGCGGAGAGCTTGACTTGTCGTTTAAAACTTCCGTGAAATAAGGTATAATTCATAACATCAATCATCATAAATTAGAAATACACACGTATTTCGTCAATACTCAATGATGAATCAGTGCAGTTATAAGTTAGTTTTAAAATATTCTCGACTGATTATTTAGCAGTTAAATTAAATTTATTTATAGCTGCATGAGTTTAAGCTAGAAATTATAATTTATTCTGCTTTCCACTGAAACACGTCACTAGAGAATATAACAGACTTATAAATTAATTTCTTCTGCACAAAAGAAACTAGTGAAATATAATAGGCGATTTAACACTTAAATCACTCACAAAATACTAGATATATTATATTACCTCCAGCCAGAACTACGAGTATCACAACGAAACTAAGAGTTTCACTTATAAATATAAGTATCTAGAACGAAGCGATCACGTCTACTGCAACTTGGAGATTGAATGAAATCCAGTTTCCACTCCGGGGTAGATATATGAAACAGACAAAGGATGCGCGCTATTTCCAAAACCCCTGTCTCCCCCTCTCCTCTTTCTCTCTTTCTCTTAACACTTCCCATTAACTTAGACGTTGCCCATAACTGCCAAACGTGCGTCTTCGACACCTCCCCCAACTACTCTCATTTCTGAGCGCAGCAGATTTGGCGCCTACTCACACCTAACACCGAGAAACTTAACCGTAGAGCGCCGTATCAGATGAAAATGTTAGACGATATGTCTGCCATCCCATGTCTATCGAGACGAATTTCACAGTATTTGGTCTCGTCCAGGGACTGACACGATTATGCAATACAATGCGTTACCAGTATGAGAAAAGAAACGGCAAAGTCAGAATGGGAAAATAATATTTGTCGCAAACGAACGAATGCGAAAAAAACCCCAGGAAAAGGATAAAAGAGCGATAATAAAGTAGAGGACACGGGTAGAAAAGAAAGAATATAGAAAATTTATTGATCATAAATCTCTGTGCGACATGGAGTCTACATACAAGGTATGTTATTCAGATGAATCCTCCGACGAGCTGTTTGATGCATGCGGGGAATTTTGCTTCAACTTTGAAGCTGAAATCATTGCACTGGAAACAGCCATAAACCATCTGCAGGCTGTATGTGATGCATGTCCCTCAAAGGCCCAAAATATCGTCATTTTTACAGACTCAGTATCTTCCGTTCAAGCTTTTGAAGGCAGTGGACATTGTAGAACTGAATTAGCCAAACTAATCCTGGATGCAGGTCAGTTTATCACTTTCTATTGCATCAGAATTGTTATGCAGTGGATCCCTGGTCACTCAAATACACCTGGTAATAACAGAGCAGACAGATTAGCAAAGAAGGGAACAAGACAAGAACAACCACTCACGGCAACAACTCTCCAAACAGCCAAAACACTCATACGAACAACAAAGAAACTTGGCTGAACAGATAGGCCATGGGAAACACTGGGAGAGAGGTTTACAGACATATGGCCGGTCCTGATTCTAATGACAAAATCGGCCATCTTACAAGGAGGGATCAGAACACCATTTTTCGGCTCAGATCACACCATTTACCGCTCACGAGCCACTTGATCATAATCCAACCACAACACTCTCCAGAGTGCTAGCTATGTAACTACCCCTACGAAACTGTTGACCACCACCTCTTTGAGTGCACAGCACTCGATGATGTTAGGAAAATGCTCCTTCCTCCGAGGCCAGATAAGTGGAACACCTTGTACGGAGAAACAAAACTACTTGCGAAAACATACAGATATCGCTACAGAAGGGCGACAGCCCAAGCGCTGCTGGATCAACAACAACAACAAACGTACCTTTTACTTTTCTTTTTAATTTTTGTTTTATGTTAATTTTCACAATTTTAATTTCAGCAGTATACTCGTATTAGCCTCCTCCACCCATAACTGACTGTTCGGGTTTATATATATATACATATATATATATATATATATATATATATATATATATATATATATATATATATATATATATATATATATATATATATATATATATATATATATATATATTTTTTTTTTTTTTAACGTACGCCCGCTATTACTCGAGGCGAGAATCTCCGGTTAGTACATTTAATCTGAGACTGATTTTTACGTGAGCATCCCTTTTTCCCTGTACACTGACTGGTGTCCACTCGCCATTCAGGCAGATACTCGCCGTCTTCGGAGGGTACCCATTAGAGCTGGGTCGTCTCAGGAGCCGCCAGACCCTGGTCGACGACACTCCTTCAAATGTCTTTGCCAGGGCTCGAATTAATCCAGTCCAAGTCTCTGTCGACAACACTTCTTCAAATGTCCTCGCCCCGGCTTGAACCTGGATCACCCGATCGCCAGCGCAGTGTGGTAACCATTACACCAGCGCGGCTTATTCGTGAGTTCACGTGGAGGGTTCGTGCTAATGACCACTGTATACGAATCACTATTTTTGTGGTGCCTAGTTGGCAGGGTGGATAGTAGCGAGGCGGTGCTGCCGTTCTGATGGTTCGAGTCCCTAGTAAGCCTATCTCTTCTGTTGTCGAATTTTCTGCTTCTTTATTTCCTACGAGTGCATGCAATTACCCGTTTATGTCTATTTATTTATTGAATGTTCACAGATCTGACGGTTCTCTGTTTATTTATTTCAATAACTGACTACAGGGAAGTTGTGTTCCTATCGGCGTTTTCTTTTCTCTTCTGCTTGTTGTAAGAGCCTCTTCATCCAATCTGAGGCAACGCTGTTGGGTCCATCTCCGCTTAGTGCGAGCGGCAGCAGCGGCCACCTAGGATGCTGAGTATATGTCCAACACCTTCATGTCTCTCTTGCACAAGTTTGAACTTCAACTGTGGTCGCATGGCTCTTCTTTTGCCATCTTATAGTTGTCCGTAGAAAATATCGTTGGGGATTCGACCTTCTTCCATGGGGCGAACAAGGCCAAGCAAATGTAATGTACGCTGTATAAAAAGGTATAAAATTCCGGGAAGGCCAGCGCGTCCAATTACGTAAGATGCATATAACTGGTAACTTCTACTTCCCGTGTTATGTCGAAACCACAGGGTGGAGCTGGAGTGTCCTTTCCAGGGCTCAAGCTTGGACATAGTTATATGGAGAGCAAGCTCTTGCCTATGTAGAATGTTGCCCATCTCCACGTAGCTTACAGGCCCAATGGAACAACAGAAGCAGATACAGTTGTGTTGCAGCTACGTCGCAGGAGTGGCCAGAATAGTGTTGAATAAACCCTAGAGTTCAACTATTGATTTATCATCAAGGTTTACTCCCGAAAAGCTTTCCCGTAAAATGATATTCCAGCGAGGCAGCGGAAGTTTGAAATCAGAGTTTAGCTTCTTCTACATAGGCTGCCAACCAAGAAAGACATCCTTATATGACCACCAGCTATGCACAATGCTTTAGTATATAGATTTGGGCGTTAACCTCTGTCTGTGAGGCTAATTACACTCTCATCGACTCTTTAAATCATTCACACACTTCCAGGGAATCCCCCTGTGGTGAAACATGTTGAGAACCCAGCATTGCACATTAAGCTTGGAGGAGTGCACCAGCTATTACTGATTCACTAACATACATATATAATCAATGTCTCGCAAGGAGCTACTTTCCATCTGCCTTTAAAATCGCTAAAGTATACCCTCTTGTTAAACCTGGTTCATCAGATAATAACAACCTTGGTAACTATAGGCCCATTTCTCTTATATCGTCGCTGTCCAAACCACTGGAAAAACACATACACAAAACAGTAATAGAACACCTAGCCAATAATGACCTGCTAGTTGATAGTCAGTCGGGGTTTAGACCAAAACATTCATGTCACACAGCCTTAACAAAAATGATAGACAACTGGCATCTAAATATCAATAACGATAATTTATGTGGAGCAATCTTTGTAGACTTTAAAAAAGCATTCGATATGATAGATCACACTATTTTAATCAGAAAATTAGAAACAATGAAAGTAAATCTTAAGCTGGTGAAGTTAATTAAATCATTTCTGACAGACAGACAACAAATGGTGTCTTACAATAATTCTTTGTCCAACCCAACTGTTGTCGATATCGGTGTTCCCCAGGGCTCTATTCTCGGCCCTCTTTTCTTTGCCGTATACATTAATGATCTTCCTCTGCACATCAAACATTCATCCTGTGACCTGTTTGCCGATGACTGTACTGTTTACACTAGTGACAAAAGTTGCACTGCACTAGAACTATCTTTACAAACTGACACACATAATATTTTTAAGTGGAGCAACGAGAATCGAATGCAAATAAATATTAGTAAAACGAAATGTATGTTAATATCAACCAGACAAAAACTACAAAACTTGCAGAAAACAACACTTCAGCTCTACATTGGAACATCACTAATTGAAAACGTAAATGAACATAAAACTCTAGGTCTAACTGTTGACCAGCACCTAAGTTGGAACTCACATGTAAGTGCACTCACAAAGCTAACGGCACAAAAAGTTTACCAATTAGCCAAAATCAAACACTTCCTGGATGAGGGGGCAAGGAAAATGTTCTACACATCTCACACACAAACATACCTAGACTATTGTTCCACAATCTGGGATGGTTGTTCCATATCCAACACAAAAAGGCTTCATTCACTTCAAAAACGTGCAGTGCGCCTAGTTGCTGATAAACACCAAACACATTGTATAGATCTATATAACTATCTTAAAATATAACCCCCTAGAAAGCGCTTCCTATTTAACAAAGCTAAATTCGCTCACAAAATCTTGTCACATAATGCTTCAACGTATCTGTGGCCACTTTTAAAATTCAACGAAAAACGTAGTCAGCGCTTAAACCAGTTAGAGGTACCCAAGCCGAGGCTAGATTTGTACAAGAAGAGCTTGGCTTACTCAGCTGCTCATCTTTGGAACAATCTTCCACATGACTTGAAAAACAATAACAGTCCCTACTCATATAATCGTAGACTGTTCAAATACCTTATGAGTGCGGATTATATGCCGCCCTAAGGGATTATGTTTCGAATTATTATTATCTAATATACTGTATGGAGGGTCTGATGATCTTGTTTTTCATTTTAATATACCTTACTTCTTAATTGTAATCAGATACTGTAAATGTATGCTTTTATACTACTTATAATGTTGCATCGCCGTTGAACTAATACCTTAAGTATGTTGGAGAATGTCTGGATACCTAGCAATAAAGATGAGTAAGAGGAAGGGCAAAATGCAAGACGGGCCTATATGTACGATTCTCATCTATCAGTCAATACCCTTTACCTCCCTAAGGAGCATAGGTCATAAAACTGGATCTCGTGTAGTGGAGGCGTCGACAATTCACTCCCTGTGGCAGTATCTGCTTGGGACTCAAAGTTGCTCACCTGTGGGAACATTTTCCGCATGCGCTGACAACACATGAAGTCCCAGCTAATTCAGCAGATTTCCAAAATGTCACGAGTTCTTATTATATGCCACCATTATCTGATTACGTTTCAAATTATGTCTTATTTACTGTATGAATGGTTTGTTAGTTTTTTTTTGTTTTTTTTAAATAATTTTTTTTAATTTTAATTTTAATTTTAAGGTATTAATTTTTGTTAATGTATTTTAATTAATAATTCCCCCCCCCCCCTCCCCTTTAAATTTGATTATGTCTGGATGTTACAAATGTATGTTATTATTTTACCTCGATAATGTTGTATGCTTAAATAATGCTAAAAATACATGTGCTATTGAAAGGATACGGTATGAAAGGTGAGCGAAAGGAAGGGCAGAATGTTAGACGGGCCTGCGTGCCCCATTCTCAACCCTTTGAAAATAAAGTTCGTTCGTTCGTTCGTTCGAGTCACTTGAGCCCCAGAAGTAACTCTGGCTTTTACCTGGTTGCCTGTTTGAAGGAAGATCTCACTGTGGACCCCATAATAAGAAGGGGGAGGTGAGAAGTAGCTCTGTGTAGGACGTGATGATTCCCTGGAAGAGCCCAGAACCAGAGCACAGTATTTTAGCTCTGCATATTTGGAAATTCCCCATTTGGATGACGTGAAACGCACAGTATGCCACGTGCTTCTTCCTTCTAGCTTGAGACCAAATGTGATAATCATTTTAAATGCAAGCGAAGCAGGAGAAACTGAAGCTCATGACTTCAACTCAACACGTTTCGGAATGGCAGAAAAGCCACAGAAAAAGCCTAGATCTACAATGTAGGTAATACCAAGGACTCCTCAACTTAGTATTGGCTGCAAAAGAGCGAAAATCTCAGCAGTCCTAATTCAACAGCATCTACCCGAAGTGACTGGTTTTTATGGCACCAGTAACTCACCTTCGATCCTTTTGCCAGTAGAAACAGTTCCGCTGGTTTGAAATTGAGCCGCACGTGAAAGCCTAGTATTGGTCCTGGTTGTCGGATGCTATTTTAGACGCAAGTTGTAGGAGCAGGTATCTGTTGGAAGCTTATCCCCTCTATTGGCCATGGCAACATTTGGAATCTTACTTACTTAGTCGTTCCCCTTCTACCGTGAGGTGTAGAGTTTTAAAGAGAGAGCGCCAGACCATTCTATCAGCTGTCTTCTTCCTGGCCTGGTTCCATTCTAGTCCTCGGTCCTTCAAAGATTGTCTAATGTTGTCCTCCCAGCGGACTCTGGGTCGTCCTGGAGGTCTGGATCCCTGGCTCTTTGTTTCCCATGCTTGTCGTGGTAGCCGATCTTCTCCCATTCTGCAGACATGGCCAAACCATCTTAGTTGGGACTGTTCTATTTGGGTCTGCAGCGGATGGGATTTTAGGCCTTGACGGATCGTCTGGTTGCGGACCATGTCTCTTCTTGTTACTTCAACCACCTTCCTCAGATACCTCATTTCTGAGGTTTGGATCTGGCTTTTGTGGGTTGTAGTCATTGCCCACGACTCGCATCCATATGTCAAGACTGGGACATAGGTGGAGCGGTATACAGCCATCTTCGTTTACTTACCAACCTCTTTCTTGCTGAGGAATCCACGATTTATGGCCTGAAAAAGTCTCCCAGCCGCTGCTTTTCGAGTGGCCAACTCTTCTTTGATGCCTCCCTTTCGGTCTATAATAGCTCCGAGATATTAAAAGTGGTCGACCTGCTCCAGGACCTGTTCTCCCAACTTAATCTGATGTTTTCTTTCTTCTCGTGATATCACCATGGATTTTGTTTTAGAGCTGCTTATGACCATCCCTCTCTTCTCCAGCTCTTCCTTCCAGACTTGCAGGTTGGATTGGAGATGTGCCTCTGATTTAGCAATCAGGGCAACATCATCAGCAAATGCCAGCTCCGAAATATAGACCTGTCTCATCTTCCAGTACCCCACTGAATACTTTCTTGTTCTCTCCTTACATGCCTTGATGACATCGTCCATAAGGAGTATGAAGAGGTAAGGTGATAGGATATCACCTTGTCTTACACCAGTGGTGGTCCTGAACTCTTCTGACTTATGGTTTGCTGTCCTCACATAATTTCTGCAAGACTTGTAGAAGCTCTGTATAGCATGAATCAGTGGTGCTGGAATATTCTTCCTTGCCAAACAGTCCCAAAGTTTGCTCCAGGGGACCCTGTCAAACGCCTTTTCCAGATCTATGAAACAAAGATGGATCTCACTCTTATACTCAAGGGCCTTTTCACTCAGCTGTCTGAGTGTGAAGATTAGGTCTTGAGTACTTCGGTTTGCTCGGAATCCGCACTGGACCTCATCCAATTGTGGCTCAGCTAGGCGTCGGAGTCTCTGCTCTAGGATTCTAGAGTAGATTTTACCAGAGACACTGAGAAGGGATATGCCTCTATGGTTTCCACATTGTCGATTGTCACCCTTTTTGAAAATTGGTGTTATGATGGCAATCTCCCAATCCTTTGGTATGGTCTTATTGCACCATGCTGCCTGTAGGACCTTTAAGAGTAATAGGTCGCCTGATGCTCCCATGTACTTAACCATTTATGGTGTTATACCATCATGCCCTGCTGCTTTGCCCATCTTGATTTTCTCTAGTGCTGCCCTCAGTTCTTCCATCTTTATGTCATCTTCACCATCATTGGTTTTCTCTTCTGTGCTAGTGTTTATCATTTCTGATGCTTCACCATGCTCACCATCCAGGAGTTCTGAGAAATATTCTTTCCATCTTTCCATTACTTCCTTCGGGGCAGTAAGCAAATTGCCTTGCTTGTCCTTTATAAATTTGAGAGGGCATTGTTTTTCTTTCCTCATGTTCTTTAGGGTCTTATAGAACAATTTCTGGTTTTCTTGTGCATCTTTTTCTAGCTTTTCTCCAAATTCTTCCCAGGACTTCTGTTTTTTTCTAGCACTTTGTTCTTTGCTTCTGTTCTGAGTGTCACATATTCTCTATATTTTTCCATTTGTCCTGTTGTGTTTTTAGCTCCTAAGTATTGTTTCCATGCCATTTCTTCTATCTTATTTTCTCTTTGACTTCCTCTGTCCACCAAGGTGTCCTCTTTCTCTGGTTCCCAAGTCGGACTTCACCGCATGCTTCTGGAGCAGCTGTCTTTATGATATCCTTGAATTTATTCCAGAGGGTTTCCAAGTCATCAGGTCGTTCTTCTGTGTTGCTCACTGCTGTAGCAATAAGCCCCTGATATCTGGTCTTAATTTCTGGCTCTCTCAGCTTGTAGGTCCTAATGCTCATTTCTCCTGCTCGTTTACTTGGTTTCTTGTGTGATGTTGGGCAGTTCCTAGGCTGAGCAACTCTTTCAGTTGTTCGTTTGATTGTTAGCAGGTAGTGATCACTTCCAATCTCTGGCCCCCTCCAGACTCTTGCATCTCGGACATATCTGAATGAGCTTCTCCGAACAATGGCATAGTCGATCACTGACTTCTCATTCTTGGTTGGTTCACATCTAGTGTATGCATGTATGCGCTTATGGGGGAACTTTGTGTTTGTAATGATCAGATTCTGCTCACTGCAGAATCTAAAGAGTCGCTTTCCATTGTCATTGAGAGTATCTTCTCCATATCTTCCGATAACTCCACCCCATCTAGCATGGTCATTTCCAACTCTGGCATTAAAATCTCCGAGCATAATAACTTCATCTAGGCAGTCATCCACTGTCCTTTGAAGCAGCTCGAAGAATTCCTCCTTGACCTCTGCTCTCTCATCCTCATTTGGCCCATACACTATGACCAGGTTGACTATGGTTTCTCCTTCTTTTAGTTTTACAACCATAATGCGCTCCGAGACAAAGTTCCATCCCTTGATACTATCTTTTTGATTTTGGGCCACAATGCAACCCACGCCCCCTTTAGCTCTTTCAGATATGGGTACACCACTGTAGAGCAACGTGTTGCCATCGAGATCCATGACTCCTTGTCCTTTTTTCTTCGTTTCCGTTATAGCCAGGATTTCTAGTTCTGCTTTCCTCATCTCTTCCACCAGCTCCTCTTCCTTCCCATTTATACTTCTTCTGTTCCAAGTTCCATAAGTCGTAGTCCGTAGTCCGTTCCAGTTCGTCGCCTTTAGAATCAGTCCGGTTTTCTCTCTTGTAGTTCGCGTAATCATGATTTAAAGCAAACAGGTGATTGGCCTGTTGTGCCTTTGCATGGTGGAGGGGCTGCCTCCTTACGGCCTCCATGCAGGCCGCCCTCCTCCTTTTTCATCCGGGCTTGGGACCGGCATAGGCGGAGTTCATTTGGAATCTTTTAGTACTATTCTTTGTAATACATACGTTGACTCATGATTTATTTTGTTCTAGTTGTTAATGGTTAATGTGACTGCTGTATCAAGTTATCCACAAAGTCTAAATCTTCCAGCTATTGCTCATCTGTAACATCGTAGTTCAACCCTCCTCCACCCCCCCTTTTTTCTGCGTTCTACTTTTTCCCTCATAATTAATGGCCGCAAGAAATAATCGAGGAACTTTTTACGCCTTTCTACCTGTCACTGCATACATCATCATCCCTTTCAGCTCCACAAGAAGTATAGGCCTTCAACAAACTTATGCCAAGTCTTCCTGTCACGTGGCATCAACAAACTTATGCCAAGTCTTCCTGTCACGTGTCATCAACAAACTTATGCCAAGTCTTCCTGTCACGTGGCATCAACAAACTTATGCCAAGTCTTCATGTCACGTGTCATCAACAAACTTATGCCAAGTCTTCCTGTCACGTGTCATCAACAAACTTATGACAAGTCTTTCTGTCACGTGTCATCAACAAACTTATGCCAAGTCTTCCTGTCACGTGTCATCAACAAACTTATGCCAAGTCTTCCTGTCACGTGTCATCAACAAACGTATGCCAAGTCTTCCTGTCACGTGTCATCAACAAACTTATGCAAGGTCTTCCTGTCACGTTTCATCAACAAACTTATGCCGTCTTCCTGTCACGTGTCATCAACAAACTTATGCCAAGTCTTCCTGTCACGTGTCATCAACAAACTTATGCCAAGTTTCCCTGTCACGTGTCATCAACAAACTTATACCAAGTCTTCCTGTCACGTGTCATCAACAAACTTATGCCAAGTCTTCCTGTCACGTGTCATCAACAAACTTATGCCAAGTCTTCCTGTCACGTGTCATCAACAAACTTATGCCAAGTCTTCCTGTCACGTGTCATCAACAAACTTATGCCAAGTTTTCCTGTCACGTGTCATCAACAAACTTATGCCAAGTTTTCCTGTCACGTGTCATCAACAAACTTATGCCAAGTCTTCCTGTCACGTGTCATCAACAAACTTATGCCAAGTCTTCCTGTCACGTGTCATCAACAAACTTATGACAAGTCTTCCTGTCACATGTCATCAACAAACTTATGCCAAGTCTTCCTGTCCCGTGTCATCAACAAACTTATGCCAAGTTTTCCTGTCACGTGTCATCAACAAACTTTTGTCAAGTCTTCCTGTCACGTGTCATCAACAAACTTATGCCAAGTCTTGCTGTCACGTGTCATCAACAAACTTATGCCAAGTCTTCCTGTCACATGTCATCAACAAACTTATGACAAGTATTCCTGTCACGTGTCATCAACAAACTTATGGCAAGTATTCCTATCACGTGTCATCAACAAACTTTTGCCAAGTCTTCCTGTCACGTGTCATCAACAAACTTATGCCAAGTTTCCTGTCACGTGGCATCAACAAACTTATACCAAGTCTTCCTGTCACGTGTCATCAACAAACTTATGCCAAGTCTTCCTGTCACGTGTCATCAACAAACTTATGCCAAGTCTTCCTGTCACGTGTCATCAACAAACTTATGCCAAGTCTTCCTGTCACGTGTCATCAACAAACTTATGCCAAGTCTTCCTGTCACGTGTCATCAACAAACGTATGCCAAGTCTTCCTGTCACGTGTCATCAACAAACTTATGCCAAGTCTTCCTGTCCCGTGTCATCAACAAACTTATGCCAAGTCTTCCTGTCCCGTTCCATCAGCTCAAGGTCTTTCCATGTCTTTCTCATTATTTTCATTTATATCTCCAGTTCTCTTCTCCATGTATTCTTCGGTCTACCTCTGCTTCTCTTACCCTGAGCATTCCAGAACAAGTCCTACCCTGTAATGCTATCAACATGTTTTTTTTAAAGTGTATCTTATCTCAAAGATCTTATAGCTGGAAAAGAATCAGAACGTCAAGACCTTCCCTCTAGACTGGAGAAAGTAACAAGAACGTATGGGATGGAAATTAATACAGAAAAAAGCAAGATATTGGTGAATAGCCATAAGAAACATGTTCCGACCAACATTACGTTAAATGGGCAAACGATAGAAGAAGTTAACACCTTTAAATATATGGGGTCCACTATATGTAGTGATGGAAGATCAAGTAAAGAAATCAAGACAAGACTTGAGATGGCCTCAGCTGCCATGACAAGGCTGAATGTAATCTGGAAAAGTAACATCAGTTTTCCTGTGAAGATCAAATTATACAAATCACTTGTATTATC
Organism: Oreohelix idahoensis; assembly: GCA_024509875.1. Taxonomy (NCBI): domain Eukaryota; kingdom Metazoa; phylum Mollusca; class Gastropoda; order Stylommatophora; family Oreohelicidae; genus Oreohelix; species Oreohelix idahoensis. The sequence goes on from JAMPIV010022833.1 coordinate 199,207, forward strand.
TATTCTCTTGTATGGGCGTGAGGGCTGGAAACTCACTGCAGATACAGAGCGAAGGATTCAGGCTTTCGAGTATAAATGTTATAGAAGAATATTGCGCATTTGCTATAAAGAGCACAAAACAAATGTCTATGTTAGAGAGAAGATAAACACCTATGCAGGCCAACAAGAACCACTTTTGTCAGTAGTGAAACGTCGAAAGCTTGCCTGGTTTGGGCATGTAACTCGTCATGACTCCCTTTCGAAAACGATCCTCCAGGAAACAGTCGAAGGTAAACGGAGAAGAGGAAGGCAAAGAAAATCCTGGGCTGATAACATCAAAGAATGGGCAGGGCACGGTTTTTCCACACTTGTACGCATTGCTGAGGATAGAGAGCAGTGGAGGACCCTGTCTGCTGATGCTTCCACCATAGCACCCCTACGACCCATGACGGGTTACGAGAGATGATGATCTTATCCATCACCAGCGTTTTCTTCTTATCTCTTGGCACATGTCTGGCTCTCCTAAGTTTTACTGTTGCTCAAATTTCATATAGAAAGGGGTAGCCAGCCCCATACGGTACTCATTTCTCCTTTGTCGCTTCTTATACATGCACGGAATGTTGTAGTGTTATTATTTTTTGCTTACCTTTCGCGTCCCCACTAGCCGGTCCCATTACCAACCCTCCTTAGTCGCTTTTTATAATCTGCGTGATAGGTTGCAATGTTACTATTCCTTGCTTACCTTTCGCGCTCCGCTAACATACGGGTGAAATTCTTGAAGTAAAGTGGCATCCCTGTTGTACTGCTCCAATAACTTACGTGTGTTAACATACCCTATTTTCAACTTGTTTGCAGCTTTCTACAAAAAATTTCAAATGAACTTAATAACCGCCCTTTATTATTCACAATAACTGCTAGCAAGCAAAGGGAAACCACAACAGTTTTGTTTCCTTTTTTTGTTGTGTTTAAAATTATAACTTTGAATTGAGTTACGTTCCTTTTTTTTAAAAGGAAGCAGAAACTATTAAAAAAGACACATGGAGCACGGTGTTACCATTGTAGCTCGACCATTTGTGGGAGGCTTGCACCAAAGCACCCACTTGCTCTTACAGCGGTGGTTTCTATAGTAATTTGTTTGACATAATGAGGCTGCCAACCTAATGCACAACCTTGAATTAGTTGCCCTGTACGACTGACTGTCTGCGGGAGTAGTCATCCTTTCTTTTCTTAGACTCTTCAGAGACTGCAGGAAAACAAATTTACGTTCGGCAAATTAAAAAAACAAAAATATTATCTCCATCGTAATAATCGTGGTCGTTGTTGTCGTCGTCATCATCATCATCGCTACCGTACAGCTCGTCGTGAAGAACACGTCTTCAACAAACAAGAACATGACAGGCCCCCCAGTCCTGTTCCATTCCTTCTAGGTCAACCGTATAACCTTCTCCTGTCTTTGAAGTATCCAAATGGTTGTTGAGGTTATTGTGGCTTAAAATTTTCTGCTGGATGAGACAGCCTCCTTGTGTCCTTTTACGACATACCTGGCAGGTTGCAGTGGTACTATTCTTTGCTCTACTTTCCTCGGTAACACTTACTTAGATGTTCCTCTTTTACCGTGAGGTGTAGATGTTTGGAAGAGAGAGCACCATTGTAACAGTCCTATTTCATGACCACCAAGAATGTAACGATATCTTTACTGTGTACTGTTATTGTATGGATGTGTTGATGCGCCACTAGAATGTTGAAGGCTGTACGATCGACCTCAATGTTCCTGCACGGTGTTACTGTAGTTTTCTGTGCGTGCGTAGTCAGTACGACCTGGGCCAAACAGCGTTGTTGTGCATGATTAGCTCACCAGGCGTTGAGGCGCTAACAGGGTGTCATGTTGACATTCAAACATCATACATCTCTTGAATGTGAAGTACTCGAAGTTTGTGTGGGTTGATAAGTGATGTGGGTGTGTAGATAACACGAATGCGTTTAGGCTCTTTGACAGGTAAACAATGCACCCACTCACTCACATGCAGTAGTCAGTAATTGTTGCAACTGCTGGAACTTTTCAACCATTTATTTACGAGACACAGTGACATCAACCGTTACAGTCAAATGGACAAGGATCAAGGACATCATATAAACTGGAAATGACTGGCAAAACATCTGGCATTATAAAGCTTGAACCACTCATCTATCAGGACGTTATCGACAATGGTCTGTCCTTAAACACATAGTTCATACTGCAGCTCACGTACCACTGACTCAGCGCGTCAGGTACTTCAAACAATTCCGCCGTACCAACAGGCGAGTTCTCAATTGCATAAATAATAATAATGCTGCAATTCATCTGGCATAACACGCCAAATACATCTTCTTCTGCTCAAAGATATCTGCCGTAATGTCGGGCCTCTATAATAATGTAAACAACTATGTATTCTTCATAGGCAGGCATAATCATCCATGCCGAAACATACCGCCAACATGCGGTTTTCATAATAATATATCTTCACTGGGGTTCTGTATAACAGTTAGACGAATAGTCTTAGTTGGCTACATCGAGCACAAATAATGGACTCTGCATCTCAAAGGACTGTGAGCTCTACTCACAGGTTGCCACAAAATGTTCTGCAATCTAGGCATAATAATTAAGTTTCTTTTACCTTTGACAGAATCCGAGAAATACACAAATAGCAACTGTAGTCATTCTTGACGAACAGAATAACTCTGGGGAGAATCACTGACATCATAGTCACACTGAAGACTATCTTTCCCCCAGATAATGCAGAGAAGTACCACGGACATACTAGTCCGGTAAGAACCCAGATTATCACTCCCTGACGGAAGTCTCTCCGTTCGCGCTAAAAAAACTTGCGCATGTGTAGACAGCACAGATTTGAGTAAAGCTAACCCCGACTTAAGACAGGTCAACAACAATGAATAAAACAAAGGGAAGATAACCATAAATCAACCTGTCCCAGGGAGTTCATAAACAGTTCTCTAACTTAGATCATCAAAAGTATTTAATAGATTTACGTCTTATGAAACCGTCAAAAACGACAGCAACAACCATACTATCCTATCGGATGTCTTCCTCCTGGTCTGGTTCCATTCTAGTCCTCGATCCTTCAGAGATTGTCAAATGTTGTCCTCCCAGCGGACTCTGGGTCGTCCGGGAGGTCTGGATCCCTGGCACTTAGCCTCCTATACCTGCTGTGGTAGCCGATCTTCTCCCATTCTGCAGACATGGCCAAACTATCTTACAAGGGACTGTTCTATTTGGGTCTGCAGTGGTTGGGTTTTTAGGCCTTGGCGTATCGTCTGGTAGCGGACCATATCTCTTCTTTTTACTTCTACCACCTTTCTCAGATATCTCATTTCAGATACTTCTTCTTCTTCTTTGATCCATAACCGCCAACCGTCAAAGCAGTCAGTGGCCATCACGCCTGGTGGCGTCTTGTAGGGCAGTAACAAATTGATTCCACTTTGCTCGGTCGGCGGCCATCCTTCGTACAGTGCCCCAACTCTGGTTCATTCTTTGCATCTCGGCTTCCATAGTTCTCCGCCAAGTTGTTTTTGGTCGGCCTCTCTTTCGCTTTCCCTCGGGGATCCATATAAATCTAATCATCACCACCACCACCATCATCACCCCCACCACCACCATCATCACCACCACCACCATTATCACCATAATCATGTTTGCTCCTTACAGAGTATGGAGACACCACTGTCGCTGGTCTCCTTGTAGGAAGGTTGCACCAAACATTCACATGCTCCCACAACGATGATTTATGTGGCATGGTGTTTTACATTCTGAGGTTGCCAGCCCCATGTGGAATTCCATATTCGTCGCCCTGTACGACATGTTTGAGGGTGCAGTATTCATATTCTTTCTTTGTCTCCCCAGAGACCCACTGGAATCTACACGGGGATAAAAACTTAATGGGAACAAATAATTTAAAACGAAATATATTTTAAGGGGAACTGAAGATCGCTTGTGACTCTGTAAAAGTGTTAGAAATAGTTGGTTTTACCAACCAGCCATCAGACCTGGCACTTTCAGCGATGCGCTTTGTAAGCTCTACGACCTGCATCTCTAAATTTTTAAAATTTAAATTAATAAATAAAGGCAGGCCTATATCAGATACTGCCGTAGGGTGATGAAGAGTTAGACTTCAATATACTGGGTCTCCGCTTTATGCGTTGTGGGTGACCAGTTCTCTTCCTCGCTGCCTTTGCTTTCCTTAACTCAGGAGTAGAGTCAGGTATCCATTTACAGCTGAATAGACTGGAGCGTGGCGCCACCGGCTTTTGAACCCGGTAACTTAGCTCTGAACACTCCCCATCGAGGCCAGCTCCTTGACGTGGAGATGGGGCTCAAGTACAGCCATCAGCGGCTGAAAAACCAAGACTGGCCAGGCCCTCCTACACTCGAGCAAGACCACAGTCTGCCCTAGCAAGTCAAGGTGCTGAAGACGGAGGCAACCAGCCAAGAGGCGCACCACAGCAATCAGGATGCCACGCACATGCGCTATGGAAGTATGCCTATATCTGCAAAACGTTATGGCACTCGCCCTGTGACGGACACCCATGCAGGCGCAGTGCCGGGCCCTCTGCCTCGGAAGGGCCCAACCCCTACTACTGGGGGTCCTTCTCAATTGCCCCGTGGAGCCAGGAGGCATGAGAATAGAGCTACTGGCCAAGCAAAGAAAAGACCATTTAAAATAATGCACTGGAATGCTGAAGGCGTCAATAGTAAAAAAGACGGCTACAGCAAAAAATTAGAGCTCGAAAATATCTTGAATAACTACAAAAGACAGTGAAGTTTATACAAGAAACAACATTGCAGATATAGACAATATAGTTCAAGCGAACGAAAGAAGAAGAAGAAGAAGCTCTGAACACTCTACCACTTAACTTGTTTACTTTTTATCGATCCAAGTGGCGATGCTCCCTGTGGCGCCACCTCAGGTTGGGTGAAAAGAAGCTCCTCGTACAATAAGCAGTAGAGAAAAGAACACACCCAAAGAAACATTAGGAAAAAAAAACCGTTGAGAGCTATCACCTCAAGGGCGCATTCCTATAGTCAGTTATGACTGAAGGGACCACTGCTGTTGACTTCGTTCCATGCCATGATGTCAAACTGTCTAATATCTGTTCTCTTTTTCACCCTCTATATCTTTTTCCGTCAATCTTTCCTGTTGTAACGATTTATTCCAGCCTTCTCCTTCTGATAGCATGTCCAAAGAAAGTGGATTGTTTCCTTCTAACATGAGGAATAAGCTTTCTTCAAGACATCCTCATTACTTTTCTTATCTGTTCATGGTATTTTTTAACATTCGTCTGTGAAATCACGTCTCTGTGGCATCTAGTTTTTTTTTTTTTTTTTACTAATTGTCCAAGACTCATTTCCTAATGTCAAGATTGTTTCTATACAACACTGAAGAACTCTCTTTCTTACTTCCATTGACACATAATTGTGTTACTGGTATAAAACATCGTGGCTGCTGTATAAGTTTAGACTTAAAACCCCCCGAATGTGAAAACACATTTTTCAACGCCTACATGGTGTTCCGAAAATAGCAACTGAATCTCCGATATTCCTTCGATTTTTCACAACTAATTGGATCTATAAAAGACAACTGTGATCTTGGTTTTGCGACGAAAGACAATAAAAATACACCACTAAATTTTATTGATTTTAATTTATTGAGTTAACATGCACGGGGTGTCTGTGTCGAACTGCACTAGCCAAACAAACATGCTGTGGCTAAGAGTCAATGAAGAACCGTGGCAATATTACTTTACGTCTTTCCGTGTGGAGCACCTGGCATTCAAGAAGTAAATGCCAATCGATCTTGTCCTGCGCTTTATTTTAAGTTAATTCTTTGTACTCTTTATCCTTCTTACATATCTTTCATGCATGCGCATTCAGCCTTTCTGTATTTCTAATGAGGATAATAAAGAACGTGTACTGGCAACAACCTGCAGCTATTAGAATTAGCAGTCAAATAGGAACATTTCATCAGGTGAAAAGGGTGTCAGACAGGAATGTGAACTGTCAGCAGAACTGCTTAATTTCTGTGCAGTGACAGAATAATGAGATTCCTAGAGGACATGCCAGGAATATCAATTGGTGGACATAATATAAACATCATGAGATACGCTGATCTTACAGTCTCAATAGCAAAAACGTGAAATAGAAGTGCAGATACAGGACAGTTTGACATCATGGCATGGAAAAAAGTCAACAACAGAACTGATAACTAGTACTGGAGGCAGGAAGTTGTGAAGAGACATGATCGCGTATGCCACCCGGCATGGTCCTTGAAAAAAGTATTTCTTTAACAGGGGATTTCCAGAATATGAACTGTCTTGTGATGCTACTAACTAGCTAGTTTTTAAAAAAATGTGCTACCTTTAAACTGCTAGTGTCATTTCATTACCTTTTGTTCCGCTGACCTTCGCCCGGTTCTTTCCACCAGTTCCGTGTTAGACATCCCGTTAAATCATTTTCATTATTGTATTCTTCGCGACCAGACATTTATGAAAATCTATAACGTCTTGACTGTTATTTTTTTATTTTTTTTTATTTGCGTACGCCCGCTATTAGTAGAGGCGAAATCTCAGGTTAGTATGTCTAACATGAGACTGATTTTTACGTGAGTATCCCTTTTTTTCTTGTACAGAGACAGGTATTCTTTGCCATTCAGGCAGATACTCGCCGATTTCGGAGGTACCCATTAGAGCTGGGTTGGCTCAGGAGCCGCCAGTCCCTGGTCGACGACACTCCTTCAAATGTACTCGACCGGGCTCGAGTTAATCTAGTCCATATCCCGGTCGACGAAAAAAAATCTTCAAATGTCCTCGCCCGGGTTTGATCCTGGGTCACCCGGTCACCAGCGCAGTTTGGTAACCACTACACCAGCGCGGCTCTGACTGTCATTTAAACCGTGGGTTCTCAACTTTGTTTTTGCTCTTGGCCCCCAATTCTGAGACTTATTTACCTCTATGGCCCCCAATTCTGAGCCTTATTTACCTCTGTGGCCCCCCCCCTCCCCCCCCTGATAGTCATTGTTAGCTGAAAAAAGGTACTTTACCATCTTGCTGTGGCCCCCTAGAAATATGGCATGGCCCCCTGGGGGCATATGGCCCACGTTGAAAACCACTGATTTCAACTGTTTTCTGTTTTTCAGATCCATACGATGGGACTGAATTTTCAAAGTCCTTCTTCTTCTTCTTCGTTCGTCCTGAAAAGGACGTTGGTTGTGTTGTGTCCGTTTACGGCGAAGCTGCGATATTTGCACCTTTCGGCCGACACATCCGACTTCAGCACGGCATTTTTTTAGGACCGGGTTTGCCTTCCCTCTTCGATCCCTACTCTCTCAGTCAGACTGCAGTGATGCAGCCTGTTTCCAGGACTACCACGTGGAGGCGGAGTAGGGTCTTGGTCAGCTCTGGTTCGCTAACCCTGACGCAAGAACTCAAGCTATCGGTCGCTAACTGCATTCCTCACTTTTGACGCGTCTTAGGTCTCTTTTCAAAGTCCAGAAATCAATGACAAATTATGATTTTAATTCTATGCCCTCTTCTACTATTATGCACCTAATAATGTTATCATCCTCATCATAATTTTCCTTTGCGCTGTTTATGGAGCACGGAGACACCACTGTAGCTTGTCCACTTGCAGGAAACCCACACCAAGCTTTGTATGGAATGGGCTATTTTAGAATAGAAGAACCTTACTGTTCAGAATATCTAGAAAAAAATTATATAGAGCACTTCCTACAAAAATGTAGGAAGTATGAACAACAGAGAAAAACAATATTAGTGTTGATATTTACCTTCGTGTGTAGTAAATATTGTAAGATATAATGAGACGTGGCTGGCTGTCATACATACTCACGTTACGAAGTATAATCACGAAGCTTGAACACAAGATACAAGGATCGACATGTTTAATTCGCCATCTTAGAAAACAGGAAGTAGGAAGCAGAGAAAAGAAGAGCTAGCCTAAGGGCAAGTAACTCTAGTAGGAAACAAGATAAACATCGAGACATCAACATCCCCCCTTCTTTATGAGTGAACAAAGTCATTCATCCAAGAGGGTTTCTTGCGATCTCTTTGAGGTCTCTTAGGGCAAGATGGTAGGAGAGAATGTTCTTTGCCAGCTTTCACAGGACTAGAAGTAGCTGGAGTTGAAGGATCAACTTCTGGAGGATTGGAAATGTTCACTTCACTAGTGTTTTCCCTGTCTGGCAAAACAACCTGTTGCTCGGGTAGAACTGGAGAGGAGACATCAATTTCCAAGTCCTCGGGATCAGGTGTGAAAGGTGTTGTTTTAGGTCTTAGATGAATTCTGTTTCTGACATATTGACCTCCATTCTCCCCTTCAACGAGATAAGATCTTTCAGAGAGCCTCTTATCAATCCTTCCAGGTTGCCAGTTTGGTTGTTCAGGGTCTTGATAGTAGACTGGCTGGTGAGACAACTTGGGCAGATCATGAGCAGTTTTATCATAATACTTCTTCACTGATCTGTCTCTCTTGCCTTTACTTTCAATAACTCTACTGTGAGATGTAACGGGTTTCACTGCAGAAGGTATCAGTGTACGCAGTTTCCTGTTGAACAGTATTTCTGCTGGACTTAGATCAAACCCTTGTCTCGGCGTATTACGAAGTTCAAGTAGTGCCTCATACGCATCTGTATTATTTTGAACAGTCTTTCTCATCATACCCTTGATGAGTTTCACAGCAGATTCAGCTAATCCATTGGCTTTATGGTGACCTGGTGCTGATTTAACATGAAGTATTCCCCATCTAGCAGTAAATGATCTGAACTGTGCAGACGTAAACTGAGTACCTTGGTCAGATACAATAACTTTAGGGACACCATAACGAGCAAAATGAGACTTCAATTTCCTGATGACTAACTGTGCTGTCATTGTAGGTAGAAAGTCTACTTCAATGAAGTAGTCAATCAGGACTAAATAATATCGGCCTTCTATAATAAAGATGTCAGTGCCAACTTTCTCCCAGGGTGATAAACCTCTTGAGTGTTGGTTTAAAGGTTCTTTAGTATTCCTTGCCTTCGTTTCTTGACATTCTGGACAACTGTCAGCTATCTGTCGAATCTCAGCCGTCATGCCGATCCAAAACAGACAACTTCTGGCCCGGCGCATCATGCTGTCAAATGCAAGATGAGCAGCGTGTAGCTTCTGCTTGATTTCAGGCCTCAGTGCTTTTGGGATAAGAATACGCTCTCCTTTAAGTATTATGCCTTGTTCTGTTGTCAGAGAATCACGAATGTCAAAATAAGGCATAAGCTCAGCTGGTACATCAGACTTTCTTTTAGGCCACCCATCAAAAATGGTCGACTTCAACCTCTGGAGCACGCTGTCTTTGAGAGTTTCAGCTTTAATCTTTTCCATCATCACATCTGGTATTTCAGGTAATCTTACAGGTGCATCAGCTCCTGCATTGCTCTCTCTATCAGCTAAGGAATCCAATGTGACATTATGAATACAAACTCTGGACAGTGTGTCGGCTATAAGAAGATCGGAACCGTGTACCCATTGGAATTCAAAGTCATATCGATGGCTGCGCATCAGTAAATTCTGCAGTCTTCGAGGAATTTGACTCAGAGGTTTCTTAACGATGGCCACCAAAGGTTTATGATCGTTGATGACTGTAACTTTCCTTCCATAAGTGTACTGGTCAAAGCGTTCCAAACCATATACAACAGCTAAGAGCTCCTTCTCAATTTGAGCCCAGCATTGTTCTGTTTCAGTTAGAGCTCTAGAAGCAAACTCTATTGGCTGACCATTTTGTAGGAGGACAGCCCCAAGTCCATAGCTGCTACTATCAACTTGAATACACAAAGATTCATCAGGATCATAGTATGCGAGTACTGGAGTAGAAGTAATCAGTTTCTTGACACTCTTGAAAGCTTGTTCACATTCAGCAGACCAGATAAAGGGAGTATCCTTACGGGTAAGTTCTCTTATTGGATGAAGAACTTCTGAAAGATTGTTGAGAAACATTTCTAGATACTGTATCATGCCGCAAAATCTGCGAACCTCATGACAGTCCTTAGGAACGGGCATTTTTAATATTGTCTCAACCTTTTTCTTGTCTAGTTCAACACCTCGAGCAGTAATAAGGTGACCCATGAAGGTAATTTCTTCTTTCTTCTCTTGAGCATTAGCGTCATTCAGTTTAATGCCTTTTTCTTTACACCTATGTTTCAGTGCTTTAAGTTTCAGATCATGGTCCTTAATTGCTTGCTGTCTGTTTGATCCACAACCTGCAATAACTATGTCATCAGTGTAGCGAAATGGTTTTTGTTTAGATGGAGAAAGTGTAAGTATGACAGACTTGATGGAAGAATAAAAGATAATCTTTAGAGGAAACTCTTCCAGACTGCAGGTTGAATGCACAGTCTCTCCTCGGGAATTAGTCCACTCAAAAAAACTTTCTAAGAGAATTCTGGTGAAACTAAACAGGATATTCTCTAGGCGATAAATTCTTTATCCGATATCCTACAAAGGACTATGTATAGTACGTATAAATGGATAAGAGATTTGGTGCCCAGCCACATTAAAAAAATATCCTGACCCAATAGTGTTATTTAATTATGGCTCTGCCCCCAGGGTGTAGATTTATGTTACTAAAACTATACAACCCAATTAAATATTACAAAGAAAATAACAACAGACTCTGTTATGTAAAGTTTACAAAAAATGAAGATAGAATCTCACATATATTCAAATGTACAACTATATGTTCCCTAATCTATGAATGGTTCTGAACCATGTCAGAATTAATTTGTCATCATAGGACAATGGGAATATTCTGTAGTGGTTCTGCTGGCATGTTCAGATACTCATCTCAGATGCTGAATTTATGTAGTCTTGTTGCCAAAGGTTCAATATGGCCCAGCACTCCAGGTGGAGTATGTCTGCCCTTGAGAACACTGCATATGCTTAGGCCTTCTGGTATGACAACCTGGTAGGACTGGATTAACAAACAATTGAAGCTCCATTAGTAATCATGCCATAGAAGTCATTTCCCATATCTGCTGGGCGCTAATCGTCCATCAGAAATCTAACAACATTCATAGTTAACATCACTAACAAAGTGCTATCTATTATCTATTATAGCATAACTGACATTATAAGCATACAGGTGGGTCTCAACCTATATCTGGCTTCCAGCTTGTTTACCACAGTGATTTTCAACATATGGGCTGTTAGCTTCACCAACTGTGAAGTTTGGGGCAGTGGTCATCAAAGTTTGAGAACCACTGGTCTACCTTGTGCTCATAGAGCAATAAAATCAATTTGGGGTCACTGTCAACAATGGTTTGAGAACCACTGGGTAATAGTTTTCTATTCTGCTGTAACATATTGGGGTGTCATTGCTGCCAAGGTTTGAGAACCACTGAATTACAAGTCAGTCAACATATTCATTTATGAAATTGGCTACAGTGCTGTTGCCCATTATTACATCGTTCTATGTTTATGTGATAGGTATTCGTATACCTTATTAATACCATCATAACACAGGATACATGCACATTAAAATATAATAAGGATATTTGCAGAAATCAGTTCAGGATTAAAATATGACAAGGATAATCATGGCTGAAATCATACAGTAGAATTAGTAGAAATCATTCAGTATAAAACAGGACAAGGGTAGTTCATACATGAAACTTTCAGTATACATAATGTTGTTGTCTCCTGTACAAAATCAAGGATATTAATTTCTGTCACAGTGAAAAACAAAAGATACTGACATGATATGTTGTAGATAAACATATGATTAATTCATGTTATTCATATAACAATATAGATCACTTACTCGCTCAGCTAAGATCCATTGCTGTTTAAAATGATCGGGCCCCTCTGTACTTCTTGGGAGCAACCATTTTGTCCCGGTCAGTTTGCCGGCTAGCGAGAGAATGCCAGAATCCCGCTTGAGAATCGCGCCCAATTTTTCCTCCAGGGTTCTGTTTGGTGGCTTTAATTTGCCTACGTTTAGGGGTGGGGCACCTGACCTATTTTTGACATTACGTTCCATCCCCCAAACACACACACAAACTGGCCGGTATGTGGCATTTTGATACCAGGCAATACTCCATGGTGGTTCCTGAGGTCAAAGGTCAAAAGACAATATACCGCGCTGCCTATCCATTGGCTAAACTGTAATTATTCAGGGCGCGGTTTAAAAGTCCACAGCGGTTTGCTGGTAACCTAGATTTAAGAAAAAGGAATTTCAGAAGAAAATGGGAGATCTCCTGATGTGTTTTGACGAGTGGTAGATATTCTAGAGAATTTAGAGAAAAGGAATGTTTTGGTATGAGAAAAGATTGACAGAGAGAAAAGAAGGCGAATACACTTCGTGACAATCAGCAACATTGATGCAACCATGAAGACCTTCAAGAGCTTGTGCTAGATGCCTCTGAAAAATTTCACTGCTTACATTCAACCCAAATGGTAATCTAGACCATCTGAACCTACCATAAGGTGTGATCATTGTTGTAAGTTTACTAGACTTCTCATCAAGTTTGATATGCCAGAATGCTTCCTTGATATCCAGCTTTGTGAAAATCTTGGCATTATTGAGTTCAGGCAATACATCATCCAAAGTTGGTAATCTGTAATGCTCTCTCTGCAAAGCCTCATTCAGGGGTCTAGGATCAATGCATATTCTTAAAGAACCATCAGGCTTTTCAACAACAGCCATTTGGTTAACCCATTCAGTCGGTTCCTCTACTGGTATTAATTTACCTCTGTTCATTAGATTTTGAAGCTCTGACTTTACCTTGCTCTTAAGTGAAAATGGTATTTTTCTGCACGGCAGTGCCTTTGGACGAATATTAGGATCAATATTGCAACACAGCTTCACCCAGGACACCTAGATGGTTATCAGAGTTATGATCATTATCTAAACTGTCAGTAGCCACCTTAGCAATAAATTTGTTTGTGTTGACTGTCACAAACTGTAAATCCTGCAGTGTGTTGTTGCCCAGCAAACATGTGAATTTATTTTTCACAACAGTAAACCTTATATTGTGTTTTGTCCCAGTGTGATAAAATTAACCGTGATACAACGTTAAAATATCTCCAAAGATAAAATGTAGGGATAAAAATAATGCGTAAGCTACTAGAAGACATGATCGCCCATGCCGCGGGTCACTACCCGCCATGGAAACTAACTTGTTAGACGTGAAGGCAAAACGTTTACCCTTGTAGACGGGATGAGAACGGAGATCAAAAAGAAAAAATATGACTGAACACGTGCTTGAAACTAGCAAGGCTAAAAAGACGCAATTGGTGGGGAAAGGAAAAAAATTCACGTCCCCAAGTTGACACAAGGTAAAGAAATGGACAAAAGGGACCTTAGCTATTATACGCAACAGTCATTTCTTGAACGCTTTTGCGACACTTAGTCCTTTTATTTGAATTCAGCGGCAAACGCATTACAGAAGATGCTCGAACATATTTCAAAAAAACAACTAACCTTGAAAAGTAACTTTTTCTTAATAATAATGTTAGGAATATAAAACCTAGCTGGCCTGATGGCCCATCTTGAGCAGAGAAATAATATGCTTTCATTTATACAGATGGATAGATAATAATGAAGATATTGACAAAAGACTGTGTTGTTCATATCAGCGAGCGACTGCATTGAAACAAAAAAATGTCACTAATTTTCAAAAAATTGCGGCCTTGAGACTCAAGTGCTAAAATCTAGTTGGAATGAAAGAGAGGGGGATTTAGTGGAAAGTTGTGGCTAAAAATAACTCTAGAGGCAGATTCGTGTAGGAAATGCATGTATAAACAAGTGTTTAAACGCAAGTAGAGACAGACGGACCAACAGACAATAATACATACTTGACTGAGGTATGACTGAATTGACTTTTGGTAGGAGGTTTGAAATTTGAAAAGGGGGAAAGGCGGTGATTGGCCACAGATAATCATATTATCGGCGCTCAGACGCGCATTTTTGCCATTCAACATAAATTGTCCAGTAGTAGACACAGTAATTCTTCAGTGGTGTAATTCCCAGAAGCTAATTGCAATATTTAGAGGGACGCCATACTAGAGCCAGCAGCTCAGCTGAGTTTTGCTAGCATATAACTGTGTTCTCTATTCATAATTCTGGTAAGACTGAAAGAATTTCTTTGTATATTTTAATATTGTTTAATGTTTCGAGTGAATTGATACTGCCATATCAAAATCTATCCCTTACAACAAGTAAGGATTCGCTCTAGACCCCCAGCCCAAGTTCAGGGTCTAGAGACAAACAAAATACATAAACACCAGCAAGGATTATGAAGGGCGAATCAAGTGTTGAGATCCCCATCACGGCCAGCTCCTTGACGTGGAGATGGGGCTCAAGTACAGCCATCAGCGGCTGAAAAACCAAGACTGGCCAGGCCCTCCTAGACTCGAGCAAGACCACAGTCTGCCCTAGCAAGTCAAGGTGCTGAAGACGGAGGCAACCAGCCAAGAGGCGCACCACAGCAATCAGGATGCCACGCATTAGCGCTATGGGAAGTATGCCTATATCTGCAAAACGTTATGGCACTCGCCCTGTGACGGACACCCAGGCAGGCGCAGTGCCGGGCCCTCTGCCTCGGAAGGGCCCAACCCCTACTACTGGGGGTCCTTCTCAATTGCCCCGGGGAGCCAGGAGGCATGAGAATAGAGCTACTGGCCAAGCAAAGAAAAGACCATTTAAAATAATGCACTGGAATGCTGAAGGCGTCAATAGTAAAAAAGACGGCTACAGCAAAAAATTAGAGCTCGAAAATATCTTGAATGAAGAGCAAGTAAATGTATGTTGCTTGCAAGAAACCCACCTCAACAAAGACATAGCCTTCAAAATCAGAGGCTACCAGTGCTACCGATCTGACCGAATAGACAGGCGAAAAGGTGGAATACTGACACTCGTGAGGAATAACATCAGTGCATGTCAGCTTGAAACATATATGGAGGGGGCGGAATACCAGATGCTTCATCTCAGGACAGAAAGTTCAGAATTCCACCTGCTCAACTACTACTGTCCGAGCGACCGCCCACTGGCACTAGATACAATCCCAGCAAAAAGAAAGACTGATTGTATGCGGAGACTTCAACAGCCACTCACAGAGCTGGGGCTATGATCACATGGACAGGAGAGGTGAGGAGCTTGAAAACTGGCAGGATGACAATGGGCTTATCCTGATTAACCAGCCAATCGACCCACCAACCTTCTACTCGAGATCATGGCACACCACCTCTACACCAGACCTGGCATTCCACTCACCCAGCTTGGAGTGGAACACCACACGCGTTGTAGGGAAACAACTTGGAGGCAGCGACCACCGGCCAGTCTTCCTAATTGTGGAAAATGAACTTGTCAAGGAGAGCAGCACTCTCTCTAGGTGGAACTACAAGAAGGCAGACTGGACAATGTACCAGCACCGTACTAGTATACTGGCTAGAGATCTGACTGTAGACAAAGACATCAATAAGCTAGTTGATGAATTCAGCAGATGCATATTACAGGCTGCTCGTGAAACAATACCTAGAGGGGCTCGTAAGCACTACAAACCATATTGGAATAGTGAACTAGAGCAGCTGCACAACGACGTGGAAACATCTCGAAAGCAGGCAGAGACCAGTCCATGCCAAGAACACCACAATAACTACCAGCAAGCTAAGGCCAAATTTCAAAGGGCCAAGTTGCAGGCCAGGCGAAGAAGCTGGAAGGAGAAAACAGAGTCCTTGAACTTTGAAAGAGATACGAGGAAACTGTGGAAGCTGGTAAAGCAACTTAACGATAAAGGTACAGAGAGAAACTCAAGGATTGCTCTGTACAAAGATGGAAACATCCTCATGGGAAAACAGGCAGCTGATCACTTTGCAGACTCCTTTGCTAAAGACAACAACATCGAAGTTAGCCCAGAGAAGCAACAGGAGACTCGTGAGAAACAACACGCAGGACGAGATGGAACCATACCTGAAGTTATGGAGGCACCAATCACATTCAGAGAACTGGAGCTTGCAATATCCAAATTGAAAATGAGAAAGTCGCCAGGAGTTGATGGAGTGTCCAATGAAATGATTAAGAACTTGGGAACCGCAGCAAAAACAAAGCTGCTGCAGATCTTCAATATCTGTTGGAACTCAGGCAGAGTTCCACAGACCTGGAGGGAAGCAATCATGATACCACTCCTAAAACCAGGAAAAGACAGTTCCACTGCCTCCAGCTACAGACCAATCAGCCTTACAAGCTGCCTCTGCAAAACAATGGAACGTATCATCAACCTCAGGCTACAGTGGTACCTTGAAAGTGAAAACCTTCTTGTACCACAGCAGGCGGGCTTTAGGCAGTGTTATTCCACCGAAGATCAGGCAACTTACCTTTCCCAAGAGATTGAGGATGCGTTCCAAGATAAGAAACTGGTACTAGCAGCATGGATAGATCTAAGAAAAGCATTTGACAAGGTTTGGAAAGAAGGGCTTCTGAAGAAACTGAGAAATTGTAGAGTGAATGGTAAGATGTACAAATGGGTGAAAGCATACTTGCATAACAGAAGAGCCCGAGTACAACTAGATGGCCTCAAGAGTAAGAAAATTCTACTGCGTCATGGCGTCCCTCAGGGAGGGGTTCTGTCCCCCACACTTTTCCTAGTCTACATCAATGACCTGGTTGCTGAACTACCACATGGAATGAAAGTGGCAATGTACGCTGATGACCTGGTAATATGGTGCACAGATGAGCATGCAACAGTGGCCACCAAACTGCTACAAAGAGCTATAGATGCCTTAACCTCATGGGCAAATAGATGGTGTGTCAGCATCAACACAGACAAGTGCAGCACTACGCTCTTCACCCTCTCTCCCAAACAAAAAGCTGGTATCATCAAGATAAACAAAGAGCTCCTGAGAGAAGATAAACAACCCACCTATCTCGGAGTTACATTCGATGATAGGCTGACATGGAAGCAGCACATCAACAAGGCAGCAACAAAGGCCAGGAGGAAGCTAGCCATCCTGAGAAAACTAAGTGGAACCACATGGGGAGCCAGCGGGAAAATACTTAGTAAAGTTTACCAGCAGGGCATACGACCACACCTGGAATATGGGTCAGCTGCGTGGTGTCCAGCATCAAACACCACATTACAAGAGCTAGATAAGGTGCAAAACCAGGCGCTTAGGGTCATCACGGGGGCAATGAAATCAACGCCTATAGTGGAGATGGAGAAAATGGGGAGGATACAAGCACTGAGAGAACGCAGAGACACGAAAGTGCTAACACAGGCAGAAAAGTTCCTCTGTATGCCGAGCCATCCAATGAAGGACAGATTCCAAAACCTAGCAATGGGGCGACTGAAAAGAAGCAGCTTTATCCACCAGGCCAAACGATTTCGTAGACAAACCTCAGACCTGCCTGAAGTTAACAGCCCTCTAAAGTCTGTGCCAGAACAAACCCCTTGGAGAGAGGAGCATGGACTACCAGTACACATCCACACAAAAGTGAAAGGAATATTCGACAGGGATGAACAGAACAGCGTGCAACGTAGGACAGTCACTCTCAGTTTCCTGGATGATAAATACCCACAGGACCTCTGGGTCCGAGTATACACGGATGGGTCAGCACAGAATGCAGTAAAGAATGGAGGAGCAGGAGTGTACATAGAATACCCAAACAACACTAGGGATACGGTCAGAGTACCAACGGGGAAATTCTGTAACAACTATGATGCAGAAGTCCAGGCAATCAAGGTGGCAACTGAGAAACTACTGAACACCAATCTCGGTCCACAGCCTGTAGTATTCCTGACAGATGCAAGATCAGCACTCCAAGCACTTCAGTCCAGAAAATTGCCAGTTATACAGGCCCTACTTTCTGAACTGTGCAACCAGCGCAGGGTCGCCATGCAGTGGATACCGTCTCATTGTGGAATACCAGGAAACGAGAGAGCAGACGGACTGGCTAAAGAAGGTGCTGCAGACGAACAACCGGATGTACCAGTAACGTACCATCAGAAGAAAAAGATGATCAAATCTATCAGAAAGCCACCAACATCAACGCAGGATGACTACCAAGCTATGAACAGATCAGAACAAATAGTCATTCTGCGCCTCAGAACAGGACACAACCGCCTCCGCAGCCACATGTATACAAAATTCAAGATTGGCAATTCAGCCATGTGTACATGTGGACAGGCACCCCAGACAGCGGAGCACGTACTGCAAGATTGCCCCGAATATGATATATTGAGGCAAACCCACTGGCCCAGAGAAACAACACTGGAAGCAAAACTATATGGACCCCTGTATGAACTACAAAAGACAGTGAAGTTTATACAAGAAACAACATTGCAGATATAGACAATATATTTCAAGCGAACGAAAGAAGAAGAAGAAGAAGTGTTGAGATCAGTGGAACATATCACCTATCCTATTCAATGGCAGGAAGCTAATGAACATATTTCAGAATATGTAGTCTTGGGGAACTTATACTATGTGAAACCAACTTGGTAAGATGTGCTGTATGGTCAGAGAGATCTGACCCCGTCTATGTGGTGTTGTTGTGTAGTGTTGTGTGTAGAAGTGGCTCAGGAGGTAGAGTTCTGACACATGACCCAATACTTTTATTTCAGAACTGTGAGTTTTTTATTTGGCACCAAAGTGGTGTCAAATGCTGTGTTGAAAAATACAAGGGTGGACCCGTGCAGTCTAGTATTTTGGCAGAGCAGCCTATATTGCCCCCAAGCACGGAGAGGTGGGGCCACCAGATTCCAGCACCAGAACTACTCAGTCAAGGTACGTGAGCGTCTGGCCTGCTGGACATTCACCAACTTATTTTCTAACTAACACACCAACTATATTCCCATCAACTAGAACATACCATGTTGGGAAATAAACTTGTATTCCTCCCATCAGTAAATGGACAATGTTTGGTAGTCATAGACTGGGAGTGATGAAGCCACCCCAACAGCACATCCATTAATCGTTCTCCCAGATAAATTACAAATATAAACAGTATTAATATTAACTAGTCTTGTAAAATACATATGTACACACCTTTCATTTATTATGCCATATATTCATGCATGTCATTCATAATTTCAAAACCTTTCATATGTTCTGACCAAAATAAAACCTTGGTTCAGAACAAATAAACTTAAAGAAAATTTAATATCAAAATTTTAAACAGCTTGAGTTAGTTCAGTGTGTTAGAAATTTTAGTAATATTATTAGACTTATTAAGTATCTGTGTGTGTGTGTATGTAATCTACCACAACACATTACATATCAGTACCCTAGATTTTTAACGTAGCCACATTCATTAGTAAAAAAGGTATGTGTGAGGTCGTAAGTGGTAGCAAGAAGGGCCTTCTGTAAATTCACAGCTACATTTATCTCAGGAGCCTTCACAGCTGACCTCATGCATCACACTAGGTAATATCACAACCATACAATACCATCAAAATCCACTACACCCAGTCTTAGGATTCTCAGCAGTTAATAGAACTTCTCCCAGTGGAGTCATCTTAGTACCATTCCACATAACCAGCCTCTGTTTAGTGGGTAACAATTGTTCTTGCATCACAAAGCATTGACAGATTGTATTCACATCAGCTGCTGTGTCTAGCTGAAATTTTACCATTTTCCCATTGACAATGAGTTGTGCAGATGTACAAGCTTTGCTAGACTTCACAAAATTAAGAAAAACTTCAGAATCTTCCACTGACTCTGTGTGAACAGTGTGAACTTTTTTGCATTTAACTTTGAAATGGTTTCTTCCCCCACAGTTTGAGCAAAACTTCCCCCATGCAGGACACTTTTTCTTAATCAATAGATGTTTCTGTCCACAGTAATGACACTCCTTTCTAGGTTCAAAGTACCCACTGTCAGTGTTACTTTGACAGGTTTTACCAGCAGCATGCCCAGTGTCTCTCTTGGGAGGTTTATGGTTGAGTGATTTTTTCTGTACCTTTTCAACCCTTGCTTCAGAAGGTTGTACTGTATTACTCATCCCTCTTGTGTCGTTTCCAGTTTGCTCGAAGACTCTGCATATGTGAATGGTTTTCTTTAGATCGAGGTCAGCTTCTCTCAAGAGCTTCTCTTGTAACCTTTTGTTGACAGTAAAGACAATTTTGTCTCTTATCATACGATCCTTGTCGTTAAAGTTGCACAAATCTGCCTTAGTTCTCAGCTCAGTCAAAAAAAAATTAAAAGGATCTTGAAGAGGTGTGTTCCAGAATCTGAACGTATGTAATACTTCATTGCTTCGTGAGCTACAATGGTTCTGGAGCAAATCGAGAATTTTAATAGGATTAGAGTGGTCTCCTTCCTCTGCAAGTTGATCAAAAACTTCAACAGCTTGAGGTCCAGCACAGTGTAGAATAGTGGCCGCCCGAACAGAATCAGGTTTAGACGCCACCTCTGATGCATGCATGTATAGTTCTAACTGTCGTCTCCATTTACGAAATGTGTCTGGTTTGACGTTATTTATGTCTAGGCAGGGTGGTAACCGAAATAAGGGCCGTTCTGCCATGACGAAATGTCTAACAATGGTATGCAAGCAATAACCAGCAATCTCACCTCATGTCTAATGACATTCAGCACACGTGTTACAAGATATTCAGCAGGATAGTGCGAATTCTGTAGAAATAAACACCGCTGCCACCATGTTGATCTTTACTGTTTTATATAGTAAATATTGTAAGATATAATGAGACGTGGCTGGCTGTCATACATGTAATGTTATGATGTATGTATATAAGCATTACCTCGTCATCTACACAAGCACACACATGTTTCAGAAGGCACTCAGTAAAAGCATGTTCAGTCTGTAGCCATGTTTATTTACAGAATGTCGTACATGTGAAGATTCGCATATTATTACAATGTGTGGTTCGTATTATTAATGTATTATATTACATCCCCCCTTTTTTGAAGAAAAAAAATGTGTGCAAACGTTTCCAACGAAATGTTTCATGTGAGAAAGAATAAGTATGTGTAATGCTCAGTGTGAGTATATATATGTCACTGTCTGTATCGGCTGGGAGGTGTCACTGTACGGCCAGAACGAGTGGTGTAAAGTGCTAGTGGTTCTGTGGAAGTCCCTGGTTTAGCTTGAGTTGGTTGTGATTTCGGCCTTGGCGCTTGTTGGTTTTGTGGGGCACCAAGGTCTGGAGTTACTGCATTGTCTGTTGAAAGCATGGGAATTCTCTTCTCTGTTGTATTCTGTGGGATTTCTCTTATGTCCACTCTGTTTCGCCTCAGGAGGTTGTTGCTGCATGTCTGGTCTTAAGGTATAGCTAATGGGTTCAGGGTTTCTGGAAATGATTGTTGCTTTTGACCATGTGTCATTGTCGTGGTTGTAGGTAGTCACATGCTGACCAGGATATAATGGTGGTAAGTCTTTAGCACATTTGTCATAGTTGGATTTCTGAACTTGCTGACGATGCTCTCCACATGTAAGCCTACCTTGCCGTGGTTGGAGAGCTTGAGCGCCTCAATGATCCCGGGAGCTATGCCGGCGGGAGTTTTACTCCTGGCAGGGTCACCCAAGCCGGACAGGTCCTGGGTGAGGGGCCAGACTAAATGGGCTGAGGAGTGGGTGGAACCCTATAGGTGTAGATGCAGAACCCACCGGCGAGTGGTACATGCTCTGGTCTGCACCAATCCACCCCCACTTCATGGGTTAAATGCTTTCTTGCCTCATTCTTCACTGTTTGTCGTCTATCACGCCCATGGCGACCGTTGCCTCAATTGGCTGTGTGTGGTGTACCCGGAAACGGGGCCTCCCAGTACTGAGGCAAAGTTAAGTCCCCGATGTCACTTATCGGTGCAGAATTGAGAGAGATGGCTGAGCATCACAATCCCTCCTGTGTTGCAGCATGATGAGAACCCAGCATTGCACACTGAGCTTGGGGGGATCACTTGGGCACCAGACTTAATACTGGCTCTTGACTGGATGGCCGCATGCAGGAGATTTCTACAATGGAGGGTTGGCAGGTGGTGGGTATCGGGAAGTGGCTCTGTGCAGGACGTGAGGATTCCTTGGGAGAGCCCAGAACCAGAGCACAGCATTGTGCAAGCTCTGCATAGTTGGAGAGCCCCCTGGATGACGGGGAATGCACAGTGTGCTACCCCACCTATCCCCAACTGCTAACTTAGAACCAGAAGTGGGGTCCTCTGTATGCGTGCCAGGCCAGCATAAAATGCCTGGGAAAGAGACTGGAGCTCAGAACTCCCTAACTCAAAGTTGCAGGATGGCAGAAAAGCCACGGGAAAGACAGGGCTATTTTGAAGATAACGCAACCATATTTTCACCATACGAGCTCGGACGCCGCCTCGGTAAACAAGGTCCGCGCAGAGCAGTGACACCCCCAGGCTGCTTGCGAATAGTCTACTACTGGGAACATAAACAGATTAGGGATGAGCCCACTCTCCCGTTGAACAGGTGCTAAAGTCGTAGATACTGGGCCAGAAGGCGCACCGGAAACCACAGTATCATGCAACTCGCTTTTTTTTTTTCTATGGAGAGTACACCGTCAAATAAATCTCGTTCTGGTGCTCGCCCTGTGGAGCTCCACCAGGCAGGTGCAGTGCCGGGCTCTGAGCCTCGACAGAGCCCACCCTCAGCTACTGGAGGACCCTCTAGACCGTCTTGTGGAGTCAACAGACGGCGGAGGAGAACTACTGACCAAAACAAAACAGAAAAAGAGAAACCCAGAGTGCCACTTGTCATGATGCACTGGAATGCAGAGGGAGTGAACAGCAAGCAGGCTGGATACAGCAAAAAGACAGAGCTGGAAAACATCTTGTATGAGAAGCAAGTCAGTGTTTGCTGTATCCAAGAGACTCACTTGAAAGCAGATCAAACCTTTAAAATAAGGGGATATCAATGCTTCAGATCCGACAGACAAGATAGACGAAAAGGAGGAGTACTTACTCTTGTAAGGAATAACATTCCTGCACACGAAAGGAAAACCTTCATGGATGGAGCAGAATATCAGCTGCTGCAGATAAAGGTAGACAAGATGGAAATAGAACTCCTGAACTATTACTGTCCGAACAACAAACTCCTGAGTCTCAGCTCTATACAGGTACCAGCCACCAACTTTATAGCAGTTGGAGACTTTAATAGCCACTCCCAGAGCTGGGGCTATAACCATCTGGATCACAGAGGTGAAGAGGTTGAAACTTGGCAAGATGATCACTCCCTAATCCTAGTCAATAATGCCACAGATACTCCTACCTTCTACTCCAGAGGATGGCACACAACCTCAACACCAGATCTTGCCTTCTCCACACCAGATATAGCTGGATCTATTAGTAGAGAAGTAGGAGACCAACTAGGGGGAAGCGACCATCGCCCAATCTTTCTTACTGTCCAGAGTGCAACTCTCAGTACAGGCCCAGCCATTACAAGATGGAACTACAAAAAAAAGCCAACTGGGGTTTATTCAGGCATCAGGTGAACACGCTGCTGTCTACCTTCAAGGTACAGAACAGAGACATTAATGAAGTGGTAAAAGACTTCAACAGATGCATACTACAAGCTGCAAAAGAAACCATTCCCAAAGGATGCCGGCGTAACTACATACCATACTGGTCCAGCACACTCCAAGAACGTCAGGAAGCTATGGACAAGGCTAGAAAGGACGCAGAGTCTCAGCCTTCACTTGAAACTCACAACAAATGGAAAAAGGCTGTAGCAGAGTTTCAGAGAACAAAGCTAGAAGAAAAGCGGAAAAGCTGGAGAACTAAAACGGCATCGCTGAACCTTGAGAAAGACGGCAGGAAACTTTGGAGATTAGTCAAGTCTCTAAATGAAGAGCATTCCTCACCAAGGCAGACTATCACATTGGATGAAGGTGGCAAACTTTTCAGAGGAAAACAAGCTGCAGACTTGTTTGCTAGAAGATACAGTTCAGAAAGCAACTTACCCATTAACATAGACCATCAGAGAGAGATAAGAAAAGAAATACTGGCAACCATGGGACAGACAGATACTCCTGCCCCAATGAGGGAACCCATCACACTAGGAGAACTACAGAAGGCTATTTCCAAGCTTAAGTTTCAAAAGTCACCCGGCCCAGACAAAATCAGCAACGAAATGCTAGTAAATCTGAGCTCAGCAGCAAAGACAAAACTGCTTGAGATATTCAACCACAGCTGGTTGAAAGGAACGGTACCCCAAGTATGGAGAGAAGCCATCACAATACCCATACTAAAGAAAGGGAAATGTAAGACCGAGGCTGCAAGTTACCGGCCAATCAGTCTCACAAGCTGTGTTGGGAAGACTATGGAGCGAATAGTCAACCACAGATTGAAATGGTATTTAGAGTCTGAGCAGATCCTGGTGCCGGAACAAGCTGGATTTAGAGAATGCTACAGTATAGAAGACCAAGTTACTTACTTGTCTCAAGCAATAGAAGATGCCTTCCAGGAGAAGAAAAAGGTCCTAACGATCTGGGTCGACTTCAAGCAGGCCTTTGACAAGGTGTGGAAAGATGGCCTCATTGCAAAACTTAGGAGAAGTGGAATCCAAGGCAACATGATGAAATGGATCCAGTCATACTTGCATAACAGGAGAACTAGAGTCACTCTTGACGGTCTGCAGAGCAGAAAAGTGTTGCTCCATCAGGGGGTACCTCAAGGAGGAGTAATTTCCCCAACACTCTTCCTTGTTTACATCAATGACCTGGTGAAAGATCTCCCTGCAGGAGTTAAAGCTGCCTTATATGCAGATGACCTAGTACTCTGGTGCGCTGATGAAAATGTCACCACAGCAAATTATAGAATGCAGCGGGCAGCAGACATGCTAGTGTCATGGGCAGAGAAATGGCTTATCACAATAAACACAGACAAAACCTCCACAACACTGTTCTCCCTCGCCCCCAAGGACAAATCAGCTAACATACACCTAGGGACAACCGTGATCAAGGAAGAAAGCTACCCCACCTATCTTGGGGTGACATTTGACCAAAGGCTTACATGGAATAAGCATATTGAAAATGCAGAAGGAAAGGCCCGAAGACGACTAGGCATACTCAGAAAATTAGCAGGTACCAACTGGGGAGCAAATGAACGAAATCTAAAGAAGATTTATAATGGAGTAATAAGACCACACTTAGAGTTTAGCTCAGCAGCATGGTCATCAGCTGCTAACTCACATCTGCAGTCTTTGGACAAGGTGCAAAATCAAGCTCTCAGGCTCATTACAGGAGCCATGAAAACTACACCAATAACAGAGATGCAGAAGGTTGCTGGATTACAGACATTGTCCCATAGAAGAGACACAAAAACCATGATCCAGATGGAAAAGTACAACAGTATGCCAATGCACCCAATGAAGGCAAGACTAGATGATCTGGCATTGGGACGTCTAAAGCGTAGCAGCTTTGTGCATCGGGGGAAAAGACTTATAAGACAGCATCAAGAAGACCTATCCATGAAGACAACACCACTGAAGCCCACCCTATACCCTGTACCATGGGAGCAGGCCAGCAGTGCCCTCCAAATTAATACAACAGTCAGTGGTCTCACAAGTGGATGTG
Source organism: Oreohelix idahoensis (assembly GCA_024509875.1). Classification (NCBI taxonomy): domain Eukaryota; kingdom Metazoa; phylum Mollusca; class Gastropoda; order Stylommatophora; family Oreohelicidae; genus Oreohelix; species Oreohelix idahoensis. The sequence goes on from JAMPIV010022833.1 coordinate 224,757, forward strand.
AGTATAATGATCTGCAAAAACGAACTGCTACATTGAGTATGATCCAAGAAAGCTATCCCGATCAATCATGGATACATGCCTATACAGATGGATCAGCAACTAATGCTGTTAGGAATGGAGGTGCCGGTATCTTTATCTCATATCCTGACAACCACTATGAGACTAGGCACATTCCCACTGGTAAATTCTGTTCCAACTATACAGCTGAGGTTCAAGCTCTAGAGCAAGCTGCAAATATGATTTATAACACCAACTCTGACTGCCACCAGGTAGTCATCCTCACAGATGCACTGTCTGTCCTGCAAGCTCTCAAGGGTGGTAAACTCCCGCATCTGAGAAATGAACTAAACAAGGTAGCTGCCAAAAAGAGAACCATACTTCAGTGGGTACCATCTCATTGTGGTGTACCCGGAAATGAAAAGGCAGACAAACTTGCAAAAAAGGGAGGAGAATGTGAACAAGAAGATAATGAAGTCACATACTTTGAGAAAAAGAGAGCTATCCAGACTATCAGAAGAGAACAGAACCAACCCAAAGACGACTATCACACTCTCGACCGGCAGGGACAGACAACTATTTTTTCGACTCAGGACAGGGCATAACAAACTGAATAAACACATGCACAAGCTACGATTGTCTGCTTCACCACTGTGCACATGTGGATTAAACGAACAAACTGCTGAGCATGTTCTACAGGACTGTCCTCTGTATGACCAGTTAAGAAAGATATACTGGCCCAATGACTCAACACTAAACTCAAAGCTATATGGAGTTAAAGAGGAACTTCAAACAACAGTCGAATTCATCATGAGAACTCGTCTGACGGTGTAATCATCAAAGTTGCGATCGCAAGAAGAAGAAGAAGAAGCTGACGATGCTGAAGTTGATCATATGTGCTGTCTCTATGTTGTGGACGGAAGTGGACCTTAGATGGTAGAAGGTCTTTAATTCTTCTATCAAACATAAGTTCTGCTGGACTGTCGATCTTACTGTCTACCGGTGTTGTTCTCCATCTCAAGAGTGCTAGGTGTACATCCTCTGTTCTTGTTTTCTTCATGATCGACTTGATAGTTTGTATCTGTCTCTCAATGAAACCATTAGATTTAGGGTATCTAGGTGATGATGTTGTGTGTTTGATCTTCCAGTCCTTAGTGAAGTTTCTGTATGCTTGACCTGAGAAATGTGGACCGTTGTCTGATCTAATTTCATCTGGAATGCCAAACATGCTGCAATACTTCTTTGTAATGTCTGCAATAACAGCTGATGGTGAGGGTTGTGGAAGTTTCTCAATGATGGGAAATTTGCTGTAGTAATCAGCAATAATAAGATAGTCATTATTGTCGATGGAGAAAATATCAGTTCCTATAATGCTCCAAGGGCTCAATGGTATGTCTGATGGTATGAGAGGTTCTCTGCACTGCCTATTTGCATGTTCTTGGCAAATTGAACAGTTTTTACATAGTGTTTCTATGTCCTTGTTTATCTGTGGCCAGTAAACATCTTTCTTTGCTCTCAGTTGTGTCTTCACAATACCAAGGTGACTATTATGGAGCTGTTTAAGGATGATATCGTGTTGTGTTTCTGGTACAACAATGCGATCTCCTTTAAGGATCAGACCATCTTCGATGCTTAACTCGTCCCTCATCGAGTAGTATGGACGGATGTGTGTTGGAACTTCCCTGATAGAGCGTGGCCATCCATAGTATATCAGTTCTTTGAGAGAGTTAAGGATAGGATCTCTCATTGTGTCTTCTCTGATGTGTTCAAGCCGATTATCGCTAAACTTGACAAAATCAACTTTGATGTTTGGGGTAAGATCTGCTGTCTTGTTGGGGTTTGGTAGCCTGCTGAGAGCATCTGCAAGACCTACATCCTCTTTAATGTTGTTAATAGTTACCACACTCAGCTTTTCGCACATTGGTAAACCCAAAATTGCAGGTCCTTCAACATCTACCAAGTAAAATGTTGACGATGTCCATTCAGAGTCTCTGTATGAACATTCAAGTGTTACTGCTCCGAAACAGTCTATACTTGTTCCATTGTAAGCTCTTAGCTTTGTCCTGCCACTCCTACGTTTTACATCCCTTGTGGGAAATCCTTGCTCATCCACCTTGTCAGGCATGATCTGTCTGAATATTCTTAAGGGTAGAGTGTTACCTTGGGCACCTGTGTCTATCTTGAACCGAATGTTTCTTTCTTTGTGCATTTTAATTCCTGGTATTCGGAATTGTACCTTGCAGAAAGCCTGCGTTCTCTTTGGTTCATTACTGAAAGTTAGTATCTTCACAGTATCAAAAGTGGAAGGATCACTTTCTTCACTGGAGTCAAGGTCCTCAGTCATCATAGAGTGTGTTTGTTTTGACGACTTTCTGCTGTGAAGTTTGTGTTGAGCACTGTCTTGTTTCCTCTTGAAACATAATTTTATCCAGTGGCCCCTCTTTCTGCAGTAATGACATGTAGAGTCTTTAGCTGGACAGTGGTTTTGTATGTGGTTTAGGCCACAACATTTACACATAGCACCTCTGCTTGTGTTGTGTTTTTCTTGTTGCTTCGAACCAGTTGCTTTGTTGTGTCTAGGTTTATAGCTTTTCACTGCATCCACCTGGGCTGCTAATGTACCTTGCTGAATTTGTTTAATGTTTAGTGCTTGTGCCTCGTGTTTCCTGCCTTCATCCAGAAGTTGTTGTAAAGTTAGTGTATCACTCTGGCTCAGTATCCATTTCTGGAACTCTGGCATTGGTGTGCTGAGAAGGATCTGTTCGATAATTCGCTCTTTTTCTTCTTCTTTGTTAAATTTGCATACACTTGTTTTCTCCGTGATGCGAGTGAAAAAATCATCTAGACTTTCACCAGGTTTCTGTCGCAGGTGGTGAAGTTCTAATCTTGCCGCTCTAAAGTTCGTGTGCTTTATTATCAGACGTTTTTCAAATTCGTCCAATATGGCTGCGGGGTCTGTCGCCGACTCCACAGGCATGGCGGTAGCAAAACTGTTGTAAATTTTCAAACCTTCATCGTCCAATGCTTCTAGGATATATGGAGTTAGGGTTTGTCCTTCCAGACCAGTGGTCTTGGAATATAGATCTATGCGTTGGCGCCATAACAAGAAAGCTTCACTCTTATCATCTTGACCGGCGAATCTCATTTACGGTGCGTTGCGATATTGTTTCACCGCCATGGCTGACCACGATGACGAAAATTAGCCGAATACTGTACTCACGTGTTATCGTGTAGCTGTTTTGCGTCAGTCCGGTATCGACCGCTGCCACCATGTAATGTTATGATGTATGTATATAAGCATTACCTCGTCATCTACACAAGCACACACATGTTTCAGAAGGCACTCAGTAAAAGCATGTTCAGTCTGTAGCCATGTTTATTTACAGAATGTCGTACATGTGAAGATTCGCATATTATTACAATGTGTGGTTCGTATTATTAATGTATTATATTACAATACATACTCACGTTACGAAGTATAATCACGAAGCTTGAACACAAGATACAAGGATCGACATGTTTAATTCGCCATCTTAGAAAACAGGAAGTAGGAAGCAGAGAAAAGAAGAGCTAGCCTAAGGGCAAGTAACTCTAGTAGGAAACAAGATAAACATCGAGACATCAACAATTAGATTATTTACAGGCATGAAATTCAACCATAAATGCGGAATAGGTGTTGAGAATCGATAGACCTAGATAATTGCACAGTATAGTAAAACAGTAAATAACAAGAACTAAAATTAATATATAAGGATCAATAATGGTGTGAGGAAAAGGGATAGTCTGATGGAGTGCTCGTGTGGATGATGGCAGATAATTGGTGAATTTGATGTAAACTCAGACACCGCCGGGCTTTCTCACCACATTTCACCTTGTTAACAGCAGGGCAGTTATGAAAGACTTATTTGTATTCGTTTGTTTCTTGGAAAGGCGAGATCACACACACATACATTCGCACAATTTTGATTTTGACTAACTCTATTTGGACTGAGTGTAGGGGGAAGAAAATAATATATTTAGGTATCGGAAATCAGACTTTATTGTCTTGAATTTATTACACTATATATCCAAATTATGACCCATCAGGGGTTGAACGGAATACTTTGTGTAAAAAAAAAAAAAAATTGTAGGCCTGCTTCAAACATATTTTTCATCATCAATTAAAAAAAAAAAATCACGGTTAACAAAGAACAATAAATGATACATAAGGAAGGGAAACCCGAGGCCTGTAAACAGTAAATTAATATTAGACAAACATAAAGGTATGTTTTAAGGCACTCTTACGAGTGCCTGAAAACATACCTTTATGTTTGTCTAATATTAATTTACAATAAATGATAGCGTATTATGAAGCCAAGAGCTATGCACGAGGTGAAATAATGTCTATTTTTAGGGTTCTTCTTCTTCTTCTTCTTCCTCGTTCGCCCTGAAAAGGACGGTGGTTGCGTTGTGTCTGTTTCCAACGTAGCTGTGATATCTGCACCTTTCGGTCGACACATCCGACTTCTGCACGGCATTTTTTAGGACCGGGTTTATGAAACTTCAGATTCAGTTGCCTTTTCTTCACATATTCTTGCCATTATTGTTATTTTTGAAATATGTACTTTTAACCGCTTACACGTGTTGTACTATTTTTCAAGAATCATTTCTTTTCTAAACATATAACCGTACTCGTTCACTAATGTCAGCCGCTTATAAAATAAAATAATTCATCATCTGTGTTGGGAAATGGCCACACTTCTTGCGCAGATTGTACGGCGCCACGACCCGGATTACACCAGTCAACTCTTGTCATCGCATAATTACCAGCAGCCGCTGCTGCTAGTATAAATAAGCTGCTGTCTGAATTCTGCTGCGATACCTAGGAACCAAAATGTGAATTTTGTGTTCATAAAAATACACTTTGGCAAGATTTTCGTTTGTGATTCATGGCGATGACCGAGTAAGAGTGCACTTGTTACCTATTAGGCCTAGCCTACATCACGCCCGTTTTTAGAGTTAAAAAAAAAAAAAAAACATACAACCAAAAACACGTGCGAGCTTATGTAAGGCACACATCAGTAAGTTAGTGTTCCATTTAAATTGGAAATGTGTAGTCATTACGGAAATTCCATGCCATGGCTGATATTGTTTGATATTTGAATTCATGGTATGATTTGTGTTCAAGGAGAATAATACTGCCATTGTGCGACGCGGATGCCAGCTGTTCCGATGGTGAATCATGAAAAGTAAAGATAACATTAGGCCTATAGACACTGCAGGTGAGTGCGTTAACTGAAACACTTTACAATCATTGCACTTTAATGGTGCATTATAATTATTAGTGTCTGTTTTTAGTTTATGAGAAAAATATATCCCTTCCAACCTCTACTTAGGCTACTTACTTAGTCGTTCCCCTTCTACCGTGAGGTGTAGAGGTTTGGGAGAGAGAGCGCCAGACTATGCCATCGTCTTCCTCCTGGCCTGGTTCCATTCTAGTCCTCGGTCCTTCAAAGATTGTCTAATGTTGTCGCCTTGGGGGTCTGGATCCCTGGCTCTTTGTTTCCCATGCTTGTCGTGGTAGCCGATCTTCTCCCATTCTGCAGACATGGCCAAACCATCTTAGTTGGGACTGTTCTACTTGGGTCTGCAGAGGGTGGGATTTTAGGCCTTGACGTATCGTCTGGTTGCGGACTATGTCTCTTCTTGTTACTTCAACCACCTTCCTCATTTCTGAGGTTTGGATCTGGCTTTTGTGGGTTGTAGTCATTGCCCATGACTCGCATCTATATGTCAAGACTGGGACATAGGTGGAACGGTATACAGCCATCTTCGTTTTCTTACCAACCTCTCTCTTGCTGAGGAATCCTCGATTTATGGCCTGAAAAAGTCTACCAGCTGCTGCTTTTCGAGTGGCCAGTCTTCCAACCTCTAATGGGTTATAATAATAGGATTAGGATATAGGCCTAGGGCTTACCCTGTAGAGTCTAGGCTAATCCCAGATAATACGTCTTAATGTTTTTTGTAGAAGCCCTTTTAACAGCTGGAGGTTGTAAAGTTATACTGTATAACAAATTATTCGAATATAGGCCTATATATTTGTACATAAGCATATAACAAGTTTGAAATGATTAGAATGCTGTGAGCCGTGAATACTAGTCTGCACATTGTAACGTATGAAATTGAGAGCATAACCACTGGGCTAACCAGATATTAGTCGATAGTTTGGTTTTGTTTTATCTCGTTTTTGTTTGTTTGGTTTTTTGTAACATAAAAGCAAAATTGGTAATTTTGATATGCCATATTTACAATGATTTGACAGATATGATACCACTTTTACATATTGGCAGCTGTTCGTCTTATCTGGAATTGAAAACACTATATGTCCTAATTAAAACCCATCACAGGTTGAAAGGGATATTTTTCATCATTAAAATAAAAATTTTTTAAAAAGTGGATGATAATAAATTGTCATTTAGTTAATATCTTCTTCTTCTTTGATCCTTAACCGCCGACCGTCAAAGCAGTCAGTGGCCATCACGCCTTGGTGTCTTGTAGGGCAACAACAAATTGATTCCACTTTGCTCGGTCAGCAGCCATCCTTCGTACAGTGCCCCAACTCTGGTTCATTCTTTGCATCTCAGCCTCCACAGTCCTCCGCCAGGTTGTTTTTGGTCGGCCTCTCTTTCGTTTTCCTTCAGAGGTCCATAGCATAGCTGTTCTTGTGATGGCATCGGGGTCTCTTCTGAGGACATGGCCAACCCAGCTCCAGCGTCTGCCAGCTATGATGGTGTGCATGTCCTCTTGCTTATTTCGAGTAAGCAGATCTTGGTTGGTGATGGTATTCGGCCAAAAGATTCTGTGAATTTTTCTTAGGCATGTTGTGTGAAAATAGGACAATTTCGACATTTCCTTCTCTGTAACTCTCCAGCATTCCGCACCATAGAGAATCACAGAAAGCACACAGCTCTGATATAATCTTAATTTTGTGCTTGTGCTGTACTGAGAGGACTTCCAGATGTTGTTTAGACTAAAAAAGGCTGTTCCTGCTTTGTTCATTCTGTTGTTGATGTCTTTGCTTGCTCCGCCATCTGGTGTTACTATGCATCCTAGATATGTGAAGGTGTCTGTCTGTTCCAGTAGCTGATTCCTTACTGATATGGGCTCAGGGTTGCTCACATTGAGCGTCATGACTTCTGACTTCTTTAGATTGATGTTCAAGCCCACCTGCTGGCTATACTCATTAAGTCTATCCATTTTTTCCTGGATATGTTGATGTGAATGTGCTAGTAGTGCAATGTCATCTGCATATTCCAGATCTTCCAATGTAGAAAATGTAGTCCATCTTATTCCTCTTGGACTGTCCTCTGTTGTTTGGCGCATCACCCAGTCTATGACTGTTAAAAATAGAGTGGTTGATAAAGGTCATCCCTGTCATACTCCTGTCTAGTTAACATCACTGAGATTAATTGCATTGTGCAGGGAAAAACGATTTGTAAGCATATTGTCACAGAAATTTGGTTCATTCTGATGTGCAGTCTTTTCGTACATTTCCATGAATGGCCTAGCACACTATATATATATGTAGACCTATATGCAAAGAGGTAATGACAGTTGAAATAAAGAACAGCAGAACGTCTGTCTGATTTTGCCCAGATGTCTATTGATCCTCCAAAAAACATGTCTCCTACATCAATAACTGGTCACCCCACTTCTCAGTGGTGGACCTAGTATGGTGGTCTCTAACACATCACTCCCCTATGGCAGTATCTGCTATGGGACTACCTTTACCTTTATTTACATCGATATGGCTTTCAGTAAGAATTCAGAGATGTAACAATAATGGTTTAGGAATCCTGACGCTAAACCTAAATCCTAATCCTAATGAATCAGTAGTACTGTGGACAGGAAGTTGTGGAGAGATATGATCACCTACGCTACGAGGCATGGGCTGGTACTTGATGAGGATGATGAATCCTAAAGATGTGGCGACTTAATTTTTCACTGCCTCAATAGACATTTGAGCGTAATCGAGGAATGTCCCACTGTTCTTAATTTCAACTGGTAATGACAATCAGTCATGACTTTTCAGGATAGCATTGATATTCAATACTTTATTAACTTTCAGCTCACTGTGGAGCATGGGACTTCAGCAGGTTCATGTCAAGCACCACTGTCCTGTGCCATCTGTTCAAATTATTTCCATGTCTCCTCTATCCTTTGGCCTGCCTTCATTTCTCTTCTCCACGTGTTTACGTCTCACTTTATGCATTGAGGCATATCTGCAATCATCCTTAAATGACCACCAGCTAACACACTGCTATAGTATAAGATGTGGAGGTGAACCTCTCTTTGTGAGGCTGAGTACATCCTCATTGACTCTTAAAATCATGCACACACATCTAGGGATTCCCCCTGTGGTGAAACATGTTGAGAACTTAGCATTGCACACTAAGGTTGGAGGAGTTACTTGAGCCCCAGACATAGCTCTGGCTTTTATCTGGTCGGTTGGATGCAAGAGGGTCTCAGTATGGACCTGTAATAGGCAGGGGAAGCTGAGAAGTGCCTCTGTCCAGGACGTGACAGTTCCCTGGAAGAGCCCATAACGAGGGCACAGTATTTTAACTCTGCTTATAGAGAGAGCCCCCTTGGATGGCGGGGAATGCACAGTATACCATGCGCTGCATCCTCCTAGCTTGGGACCAGATGTGATGATTCTTTACATGCAAGCCAGGCTGAAGAAACTGGAGCTCATGACTTCAGCTCAACACGTTTCAGAATGGCAGAAAAGCCTAGATCTACAATGTAGATAATACCAAGGAATCTTCAATTTGGTATTGGCTGTAAAAGAACGAGAAGCCCATCATCTCACTTTATTTCCTTTACCTTGAAGATTCCAGATGAAGTACTGCAGTCTTATGTTGTCAGCTGGTTTCTCATAAAACCTAGCACAACGAACTGATACCTAAATCATTATTTTCATATTCTAAAGGCTTTGTTGGATAATGTCGAAAAAGGTCACTGTCAGAACTCTTCACCTTTTGGAAAGGTCTCATATACCTTTGCCTGACCAACAAGTTGCCGACATTGGTAAGGGTTTAGTTCGGTCCTTCAGTTTCACATGATGATAGTTTAAGTTTCTCACATGGGGAAATTTTTACATTGCATTGTTAATCAAATTCCTTTTATAAAATTATAAACATTTTAATCCCCCGAGTTTTCTTTTTTGTCATTTCCCAGAGTTTACTTTTGTTTTCCTTACATTTTTTTTCCCATCATTCCAGACATTAATTTCCTTTTTTCCTGTTCTTTCATAATTGAGCTCATGCACAAAGGGAAAAATGTGCATTAAAAAATTACATCTTTGTCTATAACTAACATTGATTTTCTAGGGGTTATGACCTGTCATTGAGGTAGGATATATTTTGATTATATGAGTATTTAGAGATTGGCCAAGTGGTTAGAGGGCTTTCCTGTTGCTGCAAAGCTACCAGGTTTGGGGATTGAAACCTAGTAGTGTCAGGCTCCAGTCTGCCCAGCTGTAAATGGGTACCTGACTCTGCTGTAGGCTAAGGGAAGGCAGAGGCAGCAGGGAAAGAAACTGGTCATCCCACCTCATAAAGCTGGACCTAGTATTGTGAAGTCTCTAACACTTCACACCCCCTACTGCAATATCTTCAATGGGACTACATTTACCGTATCCCCATGTAGTTCCTGGGAGGGTCGATCCTCAGAAGAGACAGTGAAAGAATAGGTACAACTGCACCCTCAGGCATGTTGTATAAGGTGACTAATATGATAAGCTGGCAGCCTCATCATGTCAAACAAATAGCCACAGAAACCACCACTACAAGAGAGCATGTGAATGCTTGATGCAGGCCTCCTGCGAGGTGACCAGCAATAGTGGTGGTACCATAATCTGTAAGGAGCGCAAAGGATAATGATGAATGAATGATGATGAGCATACAGCCAAGATATTTAAACTCTTTCTTACTTATTCTTAATTTAGTTTTCTGATAAAAACTTTGATCTTTCTGTCTGTTGGCATTTGACTTATGTTTAAGAGCGTCCGGTTGACAGAGTGAATAGAGCATTGGTCTCTTGCAGCAAAGGTGCCAGGTTCTGTTCACGGTTTCGACACGCTTCAATCTACACAGCTGTAAATGGGTACCTGACTTTGCACTTGAGTTAGGGAAGGAAAGGCAGTGAGGAAGGGAACTGGCCACCCTACTTCTTGATGCTGGACCTAGTATAGTGAAGTCTGTAACACTTCACTCCCCTACGGCATTATCGGCTTTGGGACTATCTTTACCTTTTTTTAGTATTAAATAAATCTTAATGAATGATAAAAATGCTAAATTGTTGAGGAGACAATGAACACGAAGAATATTTTTAGACCTTCATGCTACAACCCACTCATTATGGGAGGAACCATAATAACTAAACGAATACATAAAGCAGTGTGAATACTTCAGATAATGCAGCGTGAATAATGCACAAACATTTGTCTTTGCATTCTCTTAATTGAGGTGTTGAAAAGTCACTTCCTAATTTTAATTGTTTATTTTTGACTTGTATCTACTGGATACACATGAAACAAGTGGCAAAACAAGGAACAGTAACTATCATTTGAGGAATGAGTGTAAGGAGATTAAGGGGCCGAAACACTTGATCGACAGGGGACCTTTTCTGATGATCAGATTGCCTCCTGTTATATTGCTCTGTTTAGAGTTTCCTGCCTGATTTTTTTGTTTTTGGTATTCCCAGAAGCATAATAAAATAAAACCAAAATGACCAATAAATTGATGTTTCAAGAGACAGCAAAAATTGCTGCCTGCTATGAAACTATGCATGGAACAAAACCAGATTTTATGCTAAGTTATATTGTTAATGTGACATACCAATTATGTAATAAAATGGGAGTTAATGGTCTTTACTTTCATGTTTGTTTCAGACAAATTCATTGGATAATAGTGAGAAAAAAAAACCAAAATAACTGTTTAAAAGAAAGTGACTCAATCACTCTGTAGAAATATCCCAGTAATTAACATTTTTCAGTGATTGAGAGCTCTAAAATGGAAAAATATACTGTGATATTATAAACAAATAATTAAAATTTATAGCTAGCCAGTCTTAGTTGCTCATCTGTTTGGTATTTTTTAAATCGCTTGTCACGAAATGGATTTAGGACTAGAGACTGTCTACCTATAGTGACAAGACACTAGTGAGAAGGAAGACTGGAAAATTAGATTCAGATAGAAATATAGTGCAAAAAAGTGAAAGTTGAGACCATTGGCTCCGAGGTTGAGAACCGAGGTTGATTCTTTCCTCGCCACTTCGGACGTTTAAATTGCTATGGCCTCGAACCACCTCAACTACCCTATGGGATAAGGTTCAATTAAGATTCACAAACACCAAGGTACAGACAACATATAGCTACTGTACTAAAGGAAATGACTGATGCCAGCTACAATTTATACAAGTTTATTATACACCTATACACAAACTCATATACATGTCAAAATACATGAAGTGCGAGGATGCACACCTGAAACAAAATCAAGCACAGTTAAAAATGCATCAACCCCAACCCTTCTCCCACAATTGCAACCTGTATGGAGAAAGAAGGTAAGGTTAACTGAAATGAACTACACTGCACTTGATGTCGCCTACACTCCAAACTAGCTGTTCTAAATTCTAACTCTAACTCTAAGTCCACTGATAGCTGGAACGACTGCGAAGTGACTACACAATCTCTGCACAGACTTCGGTTCTACACAGCCTATCCTGGAATCTCCTGAACACAACTAACTGCACCTCTAAACTTCAGCAGCTGTCCTCTGCTATGATTCACCAAAACTAACAGTTCTGCCTATCTGTGCTGACTTCAGTAGAGAGAATGTTTACCCTCTCTCTCTCCACTAACTCTGGAATTGATGACTGAGGTTTAACAGAACCCCACTGGATTCTGGACTGGAACTGTAGCTGACTTCTACCACTCTGAAATTACCTGCCCGAGTACCTATAACTGGGCCGTCGGCTTTATTATGGCCGTGAAGAAACGAACATAAAAATTACAACGCTGGCAGCCTGCCAAATCTGCGTGTGTAACGAGCGTCAGAGCTCAGGATTTATCCACAAAAAATCCTATTCGCTGGAAAATGTCTTCCCCTGGCTGGGAAAACGTATTTTCTTCCTCTCCTTCCACTACTGGCAACTAACGTAAAACCCTTGCGGTTCTGCGAATGCCCCAACTTTGCCGTGGGAGAAATTTTGTGGTCTCAAAATTCCGCTCTCATTCCCACAAAGCCGGTACCTGCTGTTTTAGACAAAACAAAACAACAGCTTGTCATGAAATATTCTAATCCACATATATAAATTATTAGGTAAATATGAAGCCTAACAAATAAAATTAATAAAGAGAAGAGCAATGGTAAAATAACAGTGCTGTCACAAAGAATGTACTCGAAATCCCCCTTGTTTTCTGCTTCGTCTGCAAATTGTAACGCTTTCACGTTGATAGTAAAAGCTTACTGTATTATACCCGCTTTCTTCAATGAAACGTGTGCTGTATTTCTTGGAAAAACATTAAGAGGCAGACTGCGTAATGACCTAAATTTTAAATTCCATTCATGTCTTTTTCTACATTACGTTACCAAAACGAACGAACAGATGGACAAAAGGATAGCGAGAAGGGAGAGGCAGAAAGCCGAACATTAAACACGCGTCGCGCGATACACAATTACTACTATCACGCGTGTTAGGCTACAAGCACTAACTTTTTTTCAGACGGACAGTGATAAAATACACTACCCTTTCCCAGAGTTAGGTTTATAAATCATAACAAACTCTTATTAGAAAAGACAACATTAGATGGGTTTACGTTTGAACACATAACAGTACCCAGACAGCACATCTTCGAAACAGGAGGTAGAAGAAATTGCATATTTTGAACGCAGCCACGTAGCTCCTTTAAATTAGTATTTTTGGGTTCCTTAGGGCTTGCTGACAAATAATATGTAAAACGTTACGCAAATAGTCCAGGAATTAATAAATTATACCCAAAATAAAAAATTGGGGGTGCCTGACAGCATAAAATCATTTCTGCTCATAAGATTTTTTTTTTAACGTGTTTGAAAAAAATTTACGTTACAGAAATAGCCTACCATGTAAACTTCAAATTGATTGGAGCGCAACAAATGAAAGCCTAACCACGATTGGTCGGGCTATAAATACTATCTTGGTTGTTAGGGGAGACGGGAAAAGATAACATTTTTTCAAACACTTGTCGAAACGTGGCTCATTGGCCAGTCTCGCTGATATACACACTTGGGAGCGTTAGTTCGAAACCACTTGTTTAAATACACTTGATAAAGCATCAGTGCGTTGAAGCCAGCTTATATTTGGCTCAATAAAAGCCTGGAAGATAAGCAGATGGAAATTTGTGCCAGTTTGTGCCAGAATTCATTGCTAATCAACGTATCTGTGTGTATTCGTATGAATTGTGGTAAGCTTGAACCATTTAATATCTTTTAATGAAAATTGAATGTGAATTGTTGATTTATGCCTGTATATATATGTGTAGTTCAGTGGCAAACGTGAGGTAAAGCCTAAAATGCTCCAGCCTGAACAGAGGGTGTCGGAGAGAAGTAAAACGGCATGGAATGGCCAAACAGTACACTGACACCTGGATGATTGACTAGAAAGAAATAATGCTGGAAGTGCAGAGGCGTAGTAACCATTAAGAAGGGTAATACTGGAATAAAGTATTTCAAATGAAGCTGACTGTTGGCCTAACGCTCTGAACGCAATGTTTGTGCTGTATTGTGATCAGTGTAAAAGAGAATATAAATTAGTTATGAAGTAGAAGGTACATCCTTCTTGATTTCAGGGACAGTGGTCTTGATGGTACTGAGCAGCATCTGGTCAGAGATTTGCTGAATCCAGAGTCGGACAGCATACTCCTTGGTCTTTTTAGCTATCAGTGAGGTGTCTCCTGAGCCCAGAGGAGAATTCGAGCAGAGGAGTCCTTTCCTGCCGCCATCACTCAAGATAAGCAGAGTTGGCCAGCTGAGCTCAACATTATGTCCCCTCATCTTGAACTGACTTTGTAAAATTAACATTAAGAGGGGAATTTACTTGTCTTAAAATCAGGAACTGTGAACATCTCCAATACTAGTCCCTAAAGACAAACTATTGAAGTCATGATGACAAATACCAACAGAGCTTGAACAAAACAAAACCAGTATTACCTCATTTTACCACTACACAACTGACACACATAGAACATTTGTAATAATATATGTCACTACAATATTCATATTAAATACATTCTGTACATAACTTGTAATTTAAATTGATTGTGATTCCTGATTCCCTTGTAGTTGAATCAGGACACATATTCATTCATGCCAGTAATGAATACATATTGTTATTTGAAAGTTATCAGTGCCTCCTTTAAGATATTATCATAGAGTGTTATATGTATGTGAGTGTCACAGTGTTGTCAAGAGTAGTGGATTACATTAAATTGTTTATCTGTCTGTTGTTGTGACTTACACTTCACCATACTCATACCCTAGACACATAACGTAGCATCACACTATTCCAGAATAATTCTGACTGAGATATATAGATATGTGGTAGCAAGTAAGGTTATCTATAATACACTACTCTTAATAGATATAGATACCTTCACAGCTGATCTCAGTCAGTACACTAAGTTCCCTATAAGTATTTATAACATCCCACTTCACCACATATATTGGGGTCTCGCTCCCGGGATTTTGAATCTTTCCCTATTAAAAATATTGGGGGTAATTCACTTCAGGGAATATAAGAATTAAAAGGTATCCTTGGGTGGAATTAAATAAGGTTGAGCTCACGGTGCCTGTGTTGTCCATTAGATATATAGTTAGAAATTGAATTGTTGGGTAGACATTATAAAAATTTACCTGATAGACAATGGCGGACCTGGCCAAATTTCGATCTGCTGCGGTTCAGACTGCAAAAGAGTTAGGATTAGATGGGCAAGTTATGGTTGCCTATGTCACAACGGAATGTGACAAATTTATTGAACGCGAAGAAAGAAGATTAGAAAAAGAAGCCGAAAGAAGGTTAGAGGCTGAAAGGGAAATTAAGAAGTTACAATTTGAAGCTGAGGCTGAGACTAAGAGGTTGCAGATTGAGGCTGACAAAGAGGCTAAGAAATTGGAAGCAGAAAGAGAAGACAAAAGATTAGCTGCAGAAAGGGAAGAGAAGAAATTGGCTGCAGAAAGGGAAGAGAAGAAATTAGCTGCAGAAAGGGAAGAGAAGAAATTAGCTGCAGAAAGGGAAGAGAGGAAATTAGCTGCAGAAAGGGAAGCAGAAGATAAAAGATTACAAAGGGAACATGAATTACGACTAAGGGAGTTTGAGTTTCAAGGCCATGCTCCTGAAAATGGTGCCAGTCCCTTTGCCTCTGATGCTACGGTTACTCAAGGAGCCTCAATCTCAGCTATGAATTTTCATTTAGATCATTTTGTTGAGAAAGACGATGATATTGAGAGCTACCTAAATAGGTATGAACTATTAGCTACCACGTATGGGTTAGAGAGAGAAAGGTGGAGCTTAAAGTTATCTCAGGGACTTCGTGGGGCAGCTTATGAAGTTTTTGCAAAAATGAGCAGAGGTGATCAGGAAAATTATGACATGCTAAAGCAGGCTCTTTTGTTAAGGTATGAAAAGAATGCAGAGTTTTACAGGAAAAAAATTTAGGAATGCTAAACTACTGTCAGGTGAAACCTATCACCAGTTCTCTGCACGCATAGAGACATACTTGGAGAAATGGACTTCTCTGGGGAAAACCCAAGATCTTAAGGAAATGGTCCTTATAGAGCAACTAAGAGAGTCCATGGCTCCAGACCTGAGAAAGTTTCTCATGGAACAAGGTGCAGAGAGGCTGGATGAGTTGCTAAATGTTGCTGAAAGGTATCAAGCAGCTCAAGCAGAGGTAACAGGTAATAAAAAGAAACAGGTGGACAACTTTAGGGCACCACAGAACTTTAATAAATTTGATCCTAGGGATCAAAATAAAGGTAAGCACCAATTTGATAGGCCACGGTATGAAAATAAAAATAAATTCCCACAATTCGATGAAAGGAAATATAATGATGAAAGAAAATCTTTCAACCAAGGAAAAAGGTGGTGTAAGAATTGTCAGATGGACAATCATGACACTGACCGTTGCAGAAGGAAACCTGTGTATATGGCAACCCTTCAGGTCAGGTCGACCTCAAGACAGGAGGAGGATATTATGTTAGATACCACTCCAGAAGAGATGAGGAAGGCACAGGCTGGGGATAAAACACTCAAGCCTTGTTTCAGAAAATTGTCAACTTGTCATACAACTCCAGGCAAGGGAGATTTTTACATGAAAAACAAGTTGATGTATAGGAAGACTGGAGCTAGATCCAATGGTCACGGACAGCTGGTTCTTCCAAAAAGATATAGGACAGAATTAATAAGGAGCCTACATGTGAAACCAGATGGGGACCATGAGAAAATAGGTACCCTCATTCAAAAGGTGGCTCACAATTATTATTGGCCCAAAGCAAGATGGGACATTGAAAATTTTGTAGAAAGGTGTAGCATAGCACATGAGGGAACAC
This sequence comes from Oreohelix idahoensis, assembly GCA_024509875.1. Lineage (NCBI taxonomy): Eukaryota > Metazoa > Mollusca > Gastropoda > Stylommatophora > Oreohelicidae > Oreohelix > Oreohelix idahoensis. The sequence continues at coordinate 241,382 of JAMPIV010022833.1, forward strand.
CCACAAGTGGGAACATGGATCAGGACCTGGACACGCCACGGGGCAAAATTAGGCCTGATAATAGAAAGAAATATAGATTTGATAAAGTGGACCAAATGGAATGGGAAGCCCCTTTTCACGGACAAGCTTCACTTAACTGTTTTACAATGGCCACTATGCGGAGAGTGCAAAAAGATGTCTTACCCCAGGATAAGCCGACAATCCCTCAATCGGACTTAAACAAACTGGAGGAAGAAGATGTAGAGAGGAAATCTCTCATCAAGAATTTTAAGTGGGGAGACAGCCCCAAGAGAAAAAATTGGTAGCGGTCGTTTTGTGAATGATAATTCTGGGAGGAAAAATCATCACTATAAAGCTTCGAGTGGAAGAGACCATACCGGTGCATGGACAAATAGGTCCACACAATTAAAGGTCCATATGTAGCTTTGTTAAGAACGTGGACTGATGAAAAGGCAGAGGAAAACATTACATCTTCATACCAATATGTGAATGAGCTGACCACTCGGTTGAAAACTGGCTGGAAACTTGCCAATGAAAATTTGAAACAAGCCAGGAAGAAACATGCTGCCTATTATAACAGGAAGGCGAAAGACAGAAATTTGGCTGTGGGAGAGAAAGTACTGCTTCTTTTGCCCGGGAGTCAGAATAAGTTACAAATTGGATGGCAGGGTCCATATACAGTTTTAGAGAAGGTGTCTAAAACAAATTATAAAATAGATAAGAAGGGGAAAGAAAAAATCTATCATGTGAATCTCCTGAAGAAATATTTGGAAAGAGAACATCAGGAAGAGACACACTTGTTGACCTTGTCCATCGCCATGGAGATGAAAAAGGAACCACTTTCATCATTTGAATATCCATTACACCCCTGTGAGACAGCAGCACAGGTGAAAATCAGTACACATTTAACGAAAACTCAGAAAGAGAGAGTGCAACAGGTTCTAAATAATCATGCAGAGGTGTTAACAGACCGACCAGGGCATACAAACCTATTGGAATATGATATGAAACTCATAGACTCCACACCTGTCTGTATGAAACCATATTCGATTCCGTTTGCTAAGGAAAAAGCTTTGAAGGAAGAGATAGACTATCTATTGAAGGAAGGAATTATTTCGCACAGTGAATCTTCGTATAGTTCCGGTGTTGTACTCTTAAGGAAGCCCTCTGGAGAACATAGACTCTGTATAGATTACCGGAGACTGAATGCTATTACAGAAGGACAGGTGGATCCATTGCCGGATACAAATCAGCTGTTTGCCAGACTAAATAAAGCTAAATATTTCTCAAAAGTGGATCTGAGTAAAGGATACTATCAGATTCCAGTAAAGCCTGAGGTTAGACCATACCTAGCTTTTAGTACCTCAGAAGGACACTATGAGTTTAATAGATTGCCATTTGGATTGAAGAATGCGCCTAGTGTCTTCTCTAGAATGATGAGAAAATTATTGGATCCTCTGAATAATCCCTGTATAACAAATTTTATGGATGATATCCTTATAGCAACAGAAACATTTGAGGAACACATTGACTCTCTGAACATGCTGTTTGATCGACTTAGGGAGGCAAATTTAACAGCCCGACCAACCAAATGTTGCGTTGGATGTAAAGAATTGGAATTTTTGGGACACACAGTTTATCAGGGAAACATGACCCCTGACCCAAAGAATTTAGAGAAACTACAGAAAGCCCCGAGACCACAAACCAAGAAGGACGTGAGATCCTTTGTCTCATTATGTGGTTTCTACCAGAAGTATATCAAAAACTTTAATTCCATATGTGCACCGTTAACTGAATTGACACGTAAAGGACATCCAGATCGCATTACATGGACTCCACAATGTGAAATGACTTACCAAGAGTTGAAGGAAAAGCTCACAAGTAAACCCATTTTGAAATTACCTGACTTAAGTCAAGAATTCATAGTAAGGACGGATGCAAGTAATATTGGGCTAGGTGCAACTCTACTACAGAAATCAGATGCATTGGATGGGGAATTAAGCCCAGTGGCATATGCTAGCAGAAAGTTGAATAAAGCTGAAATCAACTACTCAACTAGCGAAAAAGAATGTCTTGCAGTAATATGGGCAATAAAGAAATTCAATATTTATCTATATGGGAAGGCATTTAAGTTGCAAACAGACCACAAACCTTTATCGTTTTTAGCACAGGCTAAGCATGAGAACTCTAGGTTACTCCGATGGTCTTTGCTTCTGGCTCCATATAATTTTAGCATTGAGTATATATCTGGAAAAACCAATTTGGGAGCTGATTTTTTAAGCCGCCATCCGTGTGATGAGAATCACCGTAAACCCCAGAAATAATAATAAATTTCTCTATGTGTATATAGAATAAAGGACTGACATATAATGTCTGTTTTAAGAGGGGAGGTGTCATGAAATATTCTAATCCACATATATAAATTATTAGGTAAATATGAAGCCTAACAAATAAAATTAATAAAGAGAAGAGCAATGGTAAAATAACAGTGCTGTCACAAAGAATGTACTCGAAATCCCCCTTGTTTTCTGCTTCGTCTGCAAATTGTAACGCTTTCACGTTGATAGTAAAAGCTTACTGTATTATACCCGCTTTCTTCAATGAAACGTGTGCTGTATTTCTTGGGAAAACATTAAGAGGCAGACTGCGTAATGACCTAAATTTTAAATTCCATTCATGTCTTTTTCTACATTACGTTACCAAAACGAACGAACAGATGGACAAAAGGATAGCGAGAAGGGAGAGGCAGAAAGCCGAACATTAAACACGCGTCGCGCGATACACAATTACTACTATCACGCGTGTTAGGCTACAAGCACTAACTTTTTTTCAGACGGACAGTGATAAAATACACTACCCTTTCCCAGAGTTAGGTTTATAAATCATAACAAACTCTTATTAGAAAAGACAACATTAGATGGGTTTACGTTTGAACACATAACAGTACCCAGACAGCACATCTTCGAAACAGGAGGTAGAAGAAATTGCATATTTTGAACGCAGCCACGTAGCTCCTTTAAATTAGTATTTTTGGGTTCCTTAGGGCTTGCTGACAAATAATATGTAAAACGTTACGCAAATAGTCCAGGAATTAATAAATTATACCCAAAATAAAATATTGGGGGTGCCTGACAGCATAAAATCATTTCTGCTCATAAGATTTTTTTTTTAACGTGTTTGAAAAAAATTTACGTTACAGAAATAGCCTACCATGTAAACTTCAAATTGATTGGAGCGCAACAAATGAAAGCCTAACCACGATTGGTCGGGCTATAAATACTATCTTGGTTGTTAGGGGAGACGGGAAAAGATAACATTTTTTCAAACACTTGTCGAAACGTGGCTCATTGGCCAGTCTCGCTGATATACACACTTGGGAGCGTTAGTTCGAAACCACTTGTTTAAATACACTTGATAAAGCATCAGTGCGTTGAAGCCAGCTTATATTTGGCTCAATAAAAGCCTGGAAGATAAGCAGATGGAAATTTGTGCCAGTTTGTGCCAGAATTCATTGCTAATCAACGTATCTGTGTGTATTCGTATGAATTGTGGTAAGCTTGAACCATTTAATATCTTTTAATGAAAATTGAATGTGAATTGTTGATTTATGCCTGTATATATATGTGTAGTTCAGTGGCAAACGTGAGGTAAAGCCTAAAATGCTCCAGCCTGAACAGAGGGTGTCGGAGAGAAGTAAAACGGCATGGAATGGCCAAACAGTACACTGACACCTGGATGATTGACTAGAAAGAAATAATGCTGGAAGTGCAGAGGCGTAGTAACCATTAAGAAGGGTAATACTGGAATAAAGTATTTCAAATGAAGCTGACTGTTGGCCTAACGCTCTGAACGCAATGTTTGTGCTGTATTGTGATCAGTGTAAAAGAGAATATAAATTAGTTATGAAGTAGAAGGTACATCCTTCTTGATTTCAGGGACAGTGGTCTTGATGGTACTGAGCAGCATCTGGTCAGAGATTTGCTGAATCCAGAGTCGGACAGCATACTCCTTGGTCTTTTTAGCTATCAGTGAGGTGTCTCCTGAGCCCAGAGGAGAATTCGAGCAGAGGAGTCCTTTCCTGCCGCCATCACTCAAGATAAGCAGAGTTGGCCAGCTGAGCTCAACATTATGTCCCCTCATCTTGAACTGACCTTGTAAAATTAACATTAAGAGGGGAATTTACTTGTCTTAAAATCAGGAACTGTGAACATCTCCAATACTAGTCCCTAAAGACAAACTATTGAAGTCATGATGACAAATACCAACAGAGCTTGAACAAAACAAAACCAGTATTACCTCATTTTACACTACACAACTGACACACATAGAACATTTGTAATAATATATGTCACTACAATATTCATATTAAATACATTCTGTACATAACTTGTAATTTAAATTGATTGTGATTCCTGATTCCCTTGTAGTTGAATCAGGACACATATTCATTCATGCCAGTAATGAATACATATTGTTATTTGAAAGTTATCAGTGCCTCCTTTAAGATATTATCATAGAGTGTTATATGTATGTGAGTGTCACAGTGTTGTCAAGAGTAGTGGATTACATTAAATTGTTTATCTGTCTGTTGTTGTGACTTACACTTCACCATACTCATACCCTAGACACATAACGTAGCATCACACTATTCCAGAATAATTCTGACTGAGATATATAGATATGTGGTAGCAAGTAAGGTTATCTATAATACACTACTCTTAATAGATATAGATACCTTCACAGCTGATCTCAGTCAGTACACTAAGTTCCCTATAAGTATTTATAACATCCCACTTCACCACACAGCTAAACAAACCATAATAATACATTTCAAATAACAATTAACTTCCTTACTCTTCACCACGTAACTCCCCTCTCTACCTGAGCCTACAAAGTAAACATTGGCTAACCCAGATCACTTGTTCTGCCTGACTAACTCCGAGCAACAACAATATTTTCACTGGCCCGTCTGGGCAGACGTACTGTGGCCTACTTCTTACGCTGACACTAATGCCGTAATGTGTAACACAACTAAAACTAGCCCTCTCTAGGAATTCCTAAAATTCCCGTCAATAATAGTAATCACATTCAAAATGTAATACAAAATAATTCCCTTTAAAATTACTTCTCCCATCTTCTGAATTCACAGAACAATAATGCACAATCAATAACATATAATCCTGTTTACGCTAGCATCTACCTGCCGTCAAAAGTTATACATAACCCCCGATTATCAAATTGAAAACCCCGTAGTTCAGCCACGTGGTGCCGCAGTTTTTCAACCACGCGCTCCTGCATACATTCATTACTGATATCACACACGTGCTCCAATTAATACCTCTATCACTTCCGTCCACAGTTATATGCGTAACTATATAAATAGCGAGCATCAAGACTCTCCATAAAAATCACAAATGAAAATACACATTACACACGCTCCCGACTATACTCTCACTAAAATCACAAATGAAAATACACATGATTCGCAGATGCGAGTTTCTCTCCCGACCGACTTTGCAATAATACAAAGCGGTGATATCTCAACTTTTAAACCATGCCGCTATTCCTTCAACAAGGAATTAAATGGACCTATAAAGTTTCTCAAGTCTATCACTCAGATCGAATTGATGGCTCTGGAGTTAAGAATTAAATTAAACTAAAACTTCCCAAGAAACTAAATGATCGGCTAGGACTAGAAAAATTAAATAAAGTCCTCACGCAAAAATTCATGCTTACCAAATCTCGAATGTCCAACTGAAGGCAATCGACAATATGCTTCTGGCACCCGGCTTTGGCAATTTTTCATTAAAAGAGAAAGAGGCTATGAAATATAGGCCTTTTATAATCAAGACCCCCACGCGCCGACTTCATGACGTCATATGCGCGGCGTGGTTCTAAAGCCAATCGGAGCTCGGCATTTCAACTGCAGTTGCCAATCAGAACCTTAGATCTTTCTGATGCAACCAGTTTCTGCTAGACAAAGAACCGGGAATTGGTCCTAGCCCTATACTGCGGAAATGAAGCAAAAATGGCCGCAAATAATTTAACTCCCGAAAAATGCGTATATGGCCACGCAATATCTTTAAAAAAAAGGCCACTGGTGCAAATCCTGATCTAGCCTCTATAATCTTTCTTCTAGAAAAATACTGTCTAATTCCCTACACCCCCATTCTAAACACATAAAGAAGAACCATAAAGCAGATGAGATCAAACTCCCTCGTGATCTCATCTTGAAAAAAACGTAAATAATAGAAGGAGAAGAAACATGGAGAAGGATTTCCTGTAATCCCTCCTAAAAATAGTGAACAAAATGCAAGGAGAAAAAGACATGGGCCATTTGAAAGACAGAATCTCAGTACTTTCGTCACATCACTCCCCCCTTTCAAAGATTGAGCAACGATCTCCTTACTGAAATCTCTGTGTTTCACATTGGCCCTTATTCCTGTCTACAAGGCTGTCTGTCCTTACCCCTCCTATTCAGTGTTCTTCGACCTTCCTCTTTTGCGTTTCCTCCTTCCTCCTCTCCTAGAATGAGCTCCTATGCTCCGTTGGGAGAGTTGATCTCTCTTCAGACCTGTGCCGTCTAATGGCGGGTCTGAACTTTCCCTTGCTATGACCGTCAAAAGGCTGTTCTGGTCAGCTGATGTGACCGGCGGGCGCTGTGGCGACCTGGCAATGGCGACTTCCTCGCTGCGCGTCAGCAGAGTTGTGACTGCTGGTACCGTGCGAAACTGATGCAACGTCTCGGGTTCCTCTGGTGTAGAGCCTCCGATTTCTTGCTGGGTGTCTATTGGATCACGATCGACCTCAATAGCTTCTACCTTTGAAGAAAGGTAGGTAAGATCTGCCCCTGGCAGTGGTTCTGGACTCGCTCTTCCCCTACCAATCTGAAGCAGGACAGAGCTCTCCAAAATAGCTCCTTGCAAATGCGTAAGGTTGCTTTTCTCACTCTTTTCTGGCCTGAAAAGTTGGTGAGATGAAAATGTAGACCACGGGAACTCTCCGTCTAACACCCTGGTTCTACCTTCAACCTTGCCCTCCCCTGTGAGAGTTACTGGCGTCAGTTGGAATGTGTCCTGCAGTGACACTTGACGGTTTAAGATCCCGTTAGATCGCGGAGAATCTGAGTTAAAGCTCTCAGTAACTGGTTCCAATGTTCCGTGAAACGAATTGGAAAAGATAGCCAATTTTTCAGGCTGCTCGTTACAAGAGTTGTTTCCTGTAAACGAGATACGAGAGTTGTGGGGCCCATCTCCGTCTATAGGCAAACGGATACTCAGATCACTGTCCTCCTCCGTTTGAGTAAAGTGCTGGTCGGATGGGGCTCCAGGGCTGGTTGGAACTATATGCTCGCTCAGACCGCTATCTTGTGCCCTATGAAGATGGCGCTGGTCATTGACATATGTAATACCGCTCTTGTCAGTATGTCCCTCACCTGAAGGAGCTAATACCATCGGGGGCCTAATTCCCGACAACAAAGAGTGTACTTCCGGAATCAGAGGCGTCGTCACCACTGTTTGGCCGGTTGGCTGAACAGGGCTGGCGGGCGAATTTGCCTCTGCAAATAACATATCACTGTCGTCAGAGGCGTTGCACCCCTCCTTGGCACGACAGCTATGTTTGAGCTCGCTCGGGGCTCCGTGAATTAGGGGTTCTCCTTTTTCACTTATCTGGCCTGCAGTAGGCCCCCTTGCATCAGCAAGGATCGGTGTGGGCGGGTTCCCCAAAACTAAATATGGGTTACCGAGAATGAAGTCGTAGGCCGGCTGAGCCGTTACAGCTGCCTTGATGGTGCCAGACTCGAACCTACATTTCACCTCAATATTGGCTACCGGAAAGCACTGTGAAGTCCCTTTCCTTAAAACTCCACCAATATTCACTTTTTCCTTCGTCATCTGCCAGGGCTTCACCAGATGTCGGGCGACTATGCTGGGGTATGTAAGCCCGCTGTCAAATAAGCATGTTGTCTCAGTCCCGTTCACTTCTGCTGGCCCGCTGTTGGAAAACAACTTCTCTGACTGGAAGGGTTTCCACTTCTTCCCTTGTTTCACCCTCACAGGCCTTAAACAAGCCATCTGATGAGCGGGTTGTTTGTTTGGGCACCGTGTTGTCCAATGAGAAGTAGTCCGACAGAACCTACAATATCTCTCATTATCTCCCCGGTTCCTGACGGGTTCATGAGAAGTCGGCCCCTGTGTTCTGTTAGGCGGCTGGGAGCGCATGTTATGACTGGGAGGGAGCTCCTTGCGAGACGGCCCTTGCTGCTGTTGATCTGAAGAGGAAGGCGACTGCGATGAAGATGCTCCTTTGTCCGGGGCTGGCAGGTCAGGGTGTTTTCTTTTCTGTCCCAGTACTTCGGCCTGTGCCGTCTGGAACCTTTCAGCAAAAAGAATTATCTGGTCCAGTTGCTGTGCGCCCTGCTCCGCCAGGTACTTCCTTAAGTCCGGAGACATGTTGGCCTTTATCTGTTCGCACATGATGAGCTCTTCGAGTCCTTCAAACGATTTAGCCAAACCCGACAACTCTCTCCAGCGAGTGAGGTAATTCCTCAGCCTCTCCGCGAACTGGGGAAAACTTTCTCCAGACGACTTTCCCGAAACATTGTTTGGCACTTCCGGGGAGTCCATTGGAATCGCTGTAACAGGGCGTTCCGCAGTGCCTCAAAGTTACCTTGGTCATCTACCAGCATCTTGCTATAGACCTCATACCCATGTCCTCTTAGAGATTGAGATAATTTGAGACACCAAAGACTATCATCCAGCCCGTATGCCTTTGCCATCCGTTCAAATTTTTCTAAAAATACCTCAATTTTCTCATTCCCGTTAGGAAAAGAGTCCATCGGAAAATTCATGGCTGCCATCCGGGGTCCTCCATTTCCTGAGGTGTCTGTCGCCCCTGCTCCGGGAGAATCTCCGTTAGCCGAACTGCCTTCCGAAGATCGGTACTGCAGTTCCAGTGAACGCAGGGCAAGTTCATGCTGTCTCTCGGCTGCCTTCTCTGCTGCTTCCCTTTCTGCTTTTCTCTCCTCTGCCGCCGCAGCTCTTTCCTGCGCCTCCCTCTCTGCCTTTTTTCTCCTCTGCCTGTCGGGCCTTCTCTTCTTTCTCCGCTTCCAATTTACGCAGGTCCATCTCTGCCAGTCGGGCCCTCTCTTCGTTCTCTGCTTCCAATTTACGCAGGTCTTTCTCCGCTTCCCTTTTCTCTCTCTCCGTCTGCCGGTCCTGTTCCCTCATAATGTAAGCCCTAGTCTCGGCCTCATTCATCCCCATGCTTTTAGCTGTGTCCTTCCATGCAGTAAGTAGCTTGACCAATTCAGCCATCTTACCTGACAAATCAGCAGTACTCACAACGAGGGGAAATGACAAAAAAGGAACAAGAAAAATTTACTGTTACCTACTAGGAATATGCTGTCGCAAAAACCCGCACTCAGACTAGCACCAAGTCTGACTAATAACTACCTGAAAAAAATTCAAGTTATCCAGCTACCCAAAACCCGAATTTACTTTCCTGTCAAGAAAAAAAAATTCAATTAGCCATCAATTACCTCTAAGTCATAAACAACCTTACTACAACTATCATCTAACTAACTGTAACCTGTGGAAAAAAACGTTATAGCTGGATCAGTCTTAATATAGCTCAAGTCTAGGGGATATTATAAAGAAAATCTATTTCCCAGAACTTCCTACAGAGACAATCTATGAATCTAGAATTGATCCCAAGGACGACGCCACCCACTTTGTCAAGATCACAGAATTGAACGTAACAAAGATGATTCACCGGACGATAGCACCCACTTTGTCACGAAATGGATTTAGGACTAGAGACTGTCTACCTATAGTGACAAGACACTAGTGAGAAGGAAGACTGGAAAATTAGATTCAGATAGAAATATAGTGCAAAAAAGTGAAAGTTGAGACCATTGGCTCCGAGGTTGAGAACCGAGGTTGATTCTTTCCTCGCCACTTCGGACGTTTAAATTGCTATGGCCTCGAACCACCTCAACTACCCTATGGGATAAGGTTCAATTAAGATTCACAAACACCAAGGTACAGACAACATATAGCTACTGTACTAAAGGAAATGACTGATGCCAGCTACAATTTATACAAGTTTATTATACACCTATACACAAACTCATATACATGTCAAAATACATGAAGTGCGAGGATGCACACCTGAAACAAAATCAAGCACAGTTAAAAATGCATCAACCCCAACCCTTCTCCCACAATTGCAACCTGTATGGAGAAAGAAGGTAAGGTTAACTGAAATGAACTACACTGCACTTGATGTCGCCTACACTCCAAACTAGCTGTTCTAAATTCTAACTCTAACTCTAAGTCCACTGATAGCTGGAACGACTGCGAAGTGACTACACAATCTCTGCACAGACTTCGGTTCTACACAGCCTATCCTGGAATCTCCTGAACACAACTAACTGCACCTCTAAACTTCAGCAGCTGTCCTCTGCTATGATTCACCAAAACTAACAGTTCTGCCTATCTGTGCTGACTTCAGTAGAGAGAATGTTTACCCTCTCTCTCTCCACTAACTCTGGAATTGATGACTGAGGTTTAACAGAACCCCACTGGATTCTGGACTGGAACTGTAGCTGACTTCTACCACTCTGAAATTACCTGCCCGAGTACCTATAACTGGGCCGTCGGCTTTATTATGGCCGTGAAGAAACGAACATAAAAATTACAATGCTGGCAGCCTGCCAAATCTGCGTGTGTAACGAGCGTCAGAGCTCAGGATTTATCCACAAAAAATCCTATTCGCTGGAAAATGTCTTCCCCTGGCTGGGAAAACGTATTTTCTTCCTCTCCTTCCACTACTGGCAACTATTTGATACATTTGAAAAAGTCATGAATAACTTTTTTTAAATCGCTAAGGACTTTATTTTACTTTTTTTTATAAGGCAACAGCATCTTGAAAATAGAATGAAAATACTGAAAAGTTACAACACAAAAATCGATTATTATTGACCATACTTGCCAAATTACAAACCTCTAACATAGCAAATGCTCTCGCATTTAAGAAAAAAATGTAAACATTGTTAAAAATGGAATAATCAATGAAAGTTTGTTTTATCAAGTAAGCCATAAACATTTTTAAAACTGATTAATTAATCGTAAAAAATCCCAATCCTAGTAAAAAGTATTGCTAGAACCTCACTTGACCTTTACATTCCCACCATACCCCAACTAACCATTAAACTATTATCTTTTGTTATTCTTAAATACTTATTGACTATACTGTGCAGTTTCTTAGGTCTATCTGTTCTTAACATCTATTCTACAATTATGAGTGAGTGAATTGCGTGCCTGTAAATAATATAATATTGGGATTTTCTGTTTGTTCGTACGTCTAATTTTATAGTAGAAAGTGCTTTTTATTGTTGTCTTGTGTAGACATTCTGCACAGTACGGTTCCTCTGTTCTAAAATAGTCAGTTCACATTACAGCCTGAAACGTTTCTTATTGCTGGGAATTTAAAAATTCCGTAGATACTTGACATTCTCTAGTTGGGGCTTTGAACAGCTTATGTGCATGTCTTCCTTTTAGATTTTTATCCCAGAAGGCTGATTATTCATCTGCTTAATATTTCTTTTAAATTACTGTTTTGAATCTCTGATCCACTTTTCCCTACATTTATTCAATTTTTACCAGATCTACCTTTCTTGGCTATTTATCTGCCTTTTCATTTCCTTCTATGCCAATATGTGAAGGAGGTTAAGCTATTGAAACTGAACATCCTCTGGTGTATAGGTATTATTAGCCAGAAATATCTCCTCCGCTGTATCTGGTGTATTGCATTATCATAAGGTTCTTAGTGCTTGAATTGTTGACAGTGAGTCTGTTCAAATTGTCAGTTTCTAGCGAGGGTTGTTAGAGATTTCTAGTGTTGCTAGTATTACCACCATCTCTTTTGTTTGTAGAAATGTATGGTTTGTCCTGAGAGCTGTTCTTTCATTTGTGTGTATAACTACAGCTTTCTACTGAGACACAAGGCAGGATGTGATATTGGGTGAGAGAGGTCCATGACTGTGTTAGATGGTGAGTTTTTTACCAGGTCTTAAGTGCTGTGGGATTTGGGGAGAAATGAAGATGATGTGATACATTTCTTGCTTAAGATATTAGGTAATTCAGCTTTTTTTCCTGACTTGATGTTTCAATATAAAGTATTGTATTTAATTTATTTAGTCAAACTTTAAAATATTTATTCACAATTCTGTTTTCGTTTAATACGTTAACTACAAATTGAAAAACACACTGTGGCCGAATTAAATTTTTTTCCCATTTTTATCCTGTAGGTGTTTGCACAAAGTAAGCTGTAGTTTTCGTAATTGTTTACAGATTTTTATGAATTACACGTCATTTTAAAGATAAATGAATGTACTATTACAATAAGCACCATTTGTAACTCTAATAGAGGTTGTTGCTATTTAACGGCCCTCCGATGGCCGAGGGCTTGCAGTATTTTCACAATTATAACTGCTTTCGCCCCATCTCTATCAAAATCCCTATTTCAATCAATGTACACACTGTTTTCACTCTTGTCCTCATCGCTAGATCTATCAGTCAATTTTTGAAACACGTTTCTAGCCTATTCAGCCGTTAGACGAGTTATACAAGCATTTTTTGTGGTCCTATCACTAGTTGCCACTGTAAACAGTTTTACAGGATTTGGTAACTAACCCAAAACGCTGAAAAACATGAACATAATATCAATTTTCCAGTGTTCTACAACAACCATGCTTTGGTAATTTGTTTTCCGGTAGCAACTTAAAATTTCGAACTAGATCAGAAAGTGTTTCAGTACATTTTTCATTCGTTTTATTACTAAAATTAGATCGACGCTCTGAGCGGCTCGCGGTCCAAATGATAGGATTTCAAAAGCCGGTCCCACCGGCTTGCGGTAGTTAATGTGTTAATGTAATTTTATGATTTAAGACCTCACACAACTATATACTAGTTTCCAATTTATTTAACTGGTGTAATAATGTTTTTTTGGGTTTGTTTTCTAAATTATCTTTTCAGCAAGCCTAAGGAAGTTCTGCACAAGCTTCAGTGGTTGTGACAACTTTATTGCTGAATCAGGGCTTTACAATTGAGTTACTTTATAATTTATTCCATCAACTTCTAAAGTTGCAGTCATGGAAGGTGGAAAATGGGGCTTGGTGATAATCCTCTCAGCTTTCATGATTCAGGTCCTAGCTTTTGGTGCAACAGCTACAGTTGGTGTCTACAACATAGAATTCTTGGATTATTTTGCTGGTGCAACTGTAGAAGTTTCTTTGATTGGGTCCATTAACTATGGCGTGTTTCTGGGTTCAGGCAAGTTACTTTTTCTTAATATTGTCTTGTCATTTATTATATAAATTATATACGTATAAAACATAAATATTATTTTTTTTAAAGTGAAGAAGAGAATCATATAAGCTAAAGCTTGTTTCAGCAGGAGATTAAAACACATACTAATAAATAAATCTATTTGTTTAGAAGTGAGAACAAATATTATTTAAACAGTTATTTTGGTACGTATCAGTGTCAGAATACTTGAACCAGGAAAATCGGTTGCACTAACTGGAATGCGATTCCTGAGTAAAGGACTGCACGCCATGGACATCACTTTTATTTCTGCTCCCCATGGAGCGTGGAGCCACCACTGCAGCTGGCCTCCTTGCTGGAAGCCTGTACCAAAGCATTCATGGGCTATTGCAGCAATGGTATCTGTAGCAGTTTGTTTTACTTGATGATGTTGCCAGCCCCATGTACGTTCTCATGACAGTCGTCTTGAATGACATGCCTGAGGGAGCAGTAGTTCTGCTCTGTCTCCTTAAAGACCCATGAGAACTACAAGGGTATGTCATGGACAGCTAAAAATTCTGGAAATATTAAAGAACCAGCCCCTGCAGAGCCAAGTGGAACAGTCCAAGTTATGATGGTTTGGCCGTGTCTGCAGAATGAGAGATCTGCTACTATGGGAAACAAAGTGTCAGACCTCCAGGATAACCCAGAGCTCGCGCCAGGACAACATCAGACAATCCCTGAAGGACTGAACTGGAATCAGGCCAAAAGGAAGACAGCTGATAGGACAGCATGGCGCTCTCTCTGGCAAATCTCTACACCCCAAACGACTAAGGACGTAAGTAATATATTAGAGGAAAGCAGTGTTACAATATCTCTACTAATAAAAGTGAACAGAGAAGTGGACAAATTCATTAGTCACAGAATTAGAAAGGAGGGTATAGACAACCTGCGGTCAGCAAGAAAGACGAGAGCAAAAGAGGCAGAAAAAGAGAGAAGGAAATCATAAGATTGTATCGTACCTCGAGGTATTGCGTGGGGATGGCAACCTCATCTTGTAAAATAAACGGCCACAGAAACAAATTCTGCAAGAGTACATGAATGCTTGGTGCAGGCTTCCTGCAAAGGGACCGACTACAGTGGTAGCTCCATGTCCCATAAGGAGAGAAAAGGAAAATGCTGAAGATGACTGGGAAAGCAGCAAATGTTCAAAGTAGTGAAATGCTGAAAAAATAAAGTTTTAGAGAATTGATTGTCAGTGCTGCTACACATGAAGGCGGATTCATCACACTTTGCTGTTTTATTTATTTTGTACTTTTTATTTTGTCATCTGCATTACTTATCATTCCAGTGTAATTATGTCACATTGTTGTTTCTTTCTGCAGGGCCTATAGTGAGTTTTCTCATGACAAGATTCAGTTATAGAAAAATTGCCTTATTTGGTTCAGCCCTAGTTATTATTGGTCTGTTAGGAATGCCACTTCTACCATACATTCCTGCCATGTGTGTCTGCTTTGGATTACTTACTGGTGGGTACTTTTTGTCTGTTGTGTATGTTTGTTAAAGGAGGTTAGTTTTGTTCATTATTAGTGCATAAATGCAGGTCGTAATTACTATAATTGAATTAGAGCAGGGTTTCTTAACATTATTTGTACCATAGACTACTTCTGATTGTCCGGTAAAGGCTATGGACCTCTTCTTGGAAAAAATGTACCAACAGGCATACCTCGGAGGTATTGTGAGTTCAGTTCCAGACCACCGCAATAAAGTGAGTTGCACCCATTTTTTTTTGGGCTTCCCAGTGCATATAAAAGCCTAAAATCATGTTTACACTATGTCTATTAAGTGCACAATAGCGTTAGGTCTAAAAAGAACGATGTACTGTAAAATTAAAAATACTTTATTGCTAAAATAATGCTAATCTTCATCATCTGAGCCTTCAGCGAATCGTAATATTTTTGCTTAGAGCCAAAATCTATCGGAAGAAGAAGGCACGTTCTAATAAATAAACATGAATAATTTGAAAACAAGCGCAATATCTGTGAAGCGCAATAAAGCGAAGTATGCCTGTAAAAACATATTCAAAAACTTTACATTTACAATTTTAGGTTCTGTACATGGACTCCCAAGGATCTTTGGACCATAGATTAAGAAACCCTGAGTTAGGGGAATGGTTTTTGAAATGTTTCCACAGCTGTGTATGTTGTTTTCAAAGATTGTGGGAAGTTCAACTTTTCATTGATATTTTTAAGATGGGTTTTTAAGTCAGAGTAGAAAATACAACTGGGATTCATCTTATTTTTCTGAAAATCTCCTATATTTGATTATATCAAAATCGGTTGTCAGTCCACATTCTAATTAGGTGTATCCTGGCTTTGAAAATTACATTTTCTTAGGAAATGTTTTCTCGTACTAATTTTTTTAATGACTCGTTTATTAAAAACAACATTAAATTTGGTAAATATACTTTCCTTTGCATGTTAAAACTTTTTTCAGGTCAGATTTATTGAATTTTATAATAATTTTGGTCTACTACAATTAATGCAAATTTCTTACCATTTTGTGATACTAAATTTAAAGTTCTGTAACTAGATCTACTTGAATTATCAAAAATTTAATAGGACAAAAGTTCCAAAAATTCAGTTTTGAGCTTCCAATTCAGATTTGGTGATCATAGCTCAAAAAGCCTTAGTGAATTTAAATATAGCATTAAAATCCAATATGGCAGCCAGCTAATAACTCCAAAAGCATTATGCCGCCAAATGCTTTGTTATGCCTAACTATTATAATTGTAAGTCAAGCTTGTACATTTTAAATGAAGTCATGCAATTAGTTATGACAATAGCACTTCACTGTATCACCTTTAGAAACAGGGTTTGGAGCTCTCATTTAATGTAATTTTTCTTACTGTTCCTTATATGTTCACATTTTGTCATTTTTCTTACTGTTTCCTATGTGTTCACGTTTTAGGAGATATTCTTTATTGATGACAATATTTAATTGTTTTTAGATGTTCTTTAATAGTTACAATATTTGCTATAATTGCTTATAGAGTTACGGTATTTATCTATGACTATATTTGATATATCCTTTAAGGCGATCTTTGTCCTCTCAAGGCTGTGTGTGGTCCCGGTCGCCGGGTCCTCCCAGCATAGTGGAGGCAGAGAGTGAGAGCTGTGCCTGTACCAGACTGTCCTTTTTCGCGGACCTTCGGTCCCGAATAAAATTTTGGCTGGATGGAAGTATGGCTGGCATGGTGAAATGGTTTTATGGCGGCAAAAGTAGAGTACACTCGAGGGCAAGTTCGGGGCACAGTGGACTGATCATCCGCTTGCTTGTCACTGATCAAAGAAACAACAGTTAATAATCTGTTGTACCAATAAACGCCGTTAGGTGTAACGGAACAACGGATAATTTCTTGTTGCCCTATGACGCCGCAAGGTGTGATGGCCGGAGACTGCTTAGTCATGTCAGTCAATGGCCAAGGGAGAATGATGATGATGATGATGATATTTGATATAATTGCTTATAGAGATTATTTATATGTGACAGTGTTTGATATAATTTTTTATCTTCTTTGATCCTTAGCCACTGACTGTTAAAGCTTCTTGTGTGATGGTAGGCAATTCCTAGGCCGAGCAACTCTTTCTGTTGTTCTTTTAATTGTTAGCAGTTAGTGATCACTTCCAATCTCTGACCCGCTCCAGACTCTAACATCTCAGACATACTTGAATGAGCTCTTCCTAACTATGGCATAGTTGATCACTGATTTTTCATTCTTTGTTGGTTCACATTTAGTGTATGCATGTATGCGCTAATGGGGGAACTTTGTGTTTGTAATGATCAGGTTTTGTTCAGTGCAGAATCTAAGGAGTCGTTTTCCATTGTCATTAAGTGCATCTTCTCCATACCTTCCGCTAACTCCACTCCATCAGGCATGGTTATTTCCAACTCTGGCATTAAAATCTCAGAGCAGGATAATTTCATCTAGGCAGTCATCCACTGTCTTTTGAAGCAGCTCGAAGAATTCCTCCTTGACCTCTACTCACTATTCTTCATTTGGCCCATACGCAATGACAAGGTTGACTATGGTTTCTCCTTCTTTTAGCTTTAGTACCATAATGCGCTCCAAGACTAAGTTCCATCCCTTGATACTGTCCTTTTGGTTTTTAGCCACTAGACAACCCATGCCCCCTTTAGCTCTTTCAGATGTGGGGACTCCACTATAGAGCAGTTCTGTTTTCTGTCTTGCCTTTCGTGTAATCAGGTTTTTAATCCAAACAGGTGATTGGCCTGTTGTGCCTTTTCATGATGAGGAGCGGCCTCCATACAGGCCACCCTCCTCCTTTTTCAACCGGGCTTTGGACCGGCCTAGGCGTAGTTGATTTTTTATTGATGACAATAATAAATACAGTTACTTATAGAGATTATTTATTGATAACAATATTTGATATAGTTGTTTATAGAGATTTTTTTTTATTGATGACAATATTTGAAATAATTGTTTACAGAGACTCTCTGTTATGACAATATTTGATATACTTGTTTATAGAGACTCTATTGATGACAATATGTGATATAATTGTTTATAGAGATTATTTATTGGTGACAATGTTTGATATAATTGCTCGTATCTGCAGGCTTTGGCAGCTGCTGTGCCTATATTCCATCTCATGTTCTCAGTGGTCTGTATTATGACAAGCATCGGAGTCTGGCTACAGGTGTTGCAACGAGTGGTTCAGGTTTGGGGGGAGCTATCATGCCAGTCGTAACTGGAGTGCTCATTGAGCATTATTCCTGGAAGGGGTCTCTGATATTTGTGGCTGGTCTGTGTCTTCACCTGCTTGTCTTCTCTGCATTGTTACGTGAACCCCCACCTATGGTGATTGCAGATGTAAGCATCCTACCACCTGCAAAGGAATCAGATGAAACAGTAAAAGTAGTTGATGAAGAAATGGCGTTGATAGCAGAAACTTGTGTTTGGAAACCGAAAGGAGCATGCCATGACATGTCGCATCATGACCATCTAGAAATTGATATAAACAAGTTTGATTTCACAGACAAACTAAGCCCAACCTCAATTGAAAACCTGTCCATGAAAGATAGAACAGAAAACCATGTTACTCCACATCTACTTCAAGAGTCGAATGGTCACCTTATTGTTGGGTATGAGGTTGGTGCAGGTGAAGCCACTGAAGATGGGGCACTCATTCACAAAAAGAAAAATCACCATATTGCTGTCTTGACTAGCCAGCTTTCCCTTTCATTGACCTCACTGCATTCAGTTAGCTGCATCCGAGGTGCAAGTCAAGTTGTTGTAGACAATAGTGTAATTATCCAGAGTACAAGATCCTTGAATGAAGTCATGAAAGCGATTGAACCCGGCAAGAAAAGTATACCTAAATCGTCTCAACACGTATATATATTTACTAACTATGGATTTGACGTCTACTTTGCAAGCAATATTATGTGGAATGCCGGCAGTGCAATTATAAATGCTTTTGCACCAGAGTTTCTCACAGAAAATGGCTTTGCACCCATGGAAGCAGCCTGGTTCAGTGGGGTTTATGGATTTGGATGTTTCCTTGGGGGTATCTTGGGAGGTGTTTTTGGAAACTTTAAGTGGATCAACAGGCAGATTCTGTATACTGTGTCCAATATAATCATGGGCGTAAGCCTTATTGCTTTTCCATTCTGTGACCAGAGATCTCTCTACCTGCTTTGTCTCATCATTAGTGGAGTATTTTTTGGAATTATACTTGGACTTTTGATAGTTGTGCTCACTGATCTTATCGGAGTTGAGAGCCTTGGAAATGGACTCGGATATCTTATGCTGTCAAATGGGCTTGGGACGTTTATAGGACCACCACTGGCTGGTAAGATTTGCTATAAAACACAGTTAGTTTTCAAAATATGCACTATTGTTATGATCTTTAGACCTGAACAAGAAATCTGAATGTTGTTGCCATATCATCATCATTATTTCCTTTCGTTTGCCCCCTATGAATCAACCACTGCAGCTAGTCCTTGCATGAAAGCTCATGTGCTCTTGTAGTTATAGTTTCTGTAGAAATTTGTATTAACATGAGGTAGTTGCTAGTCACATACACAGCCTCACGTTAGTAATCTCTTATGACATGCCTGAGGCAGGAGTAGGCCTGTTTTTTTTTGGTCTTCTCAGTGACCCCTGGAAACTGATTTCTGTTTTTCTTATGTGTTGGAAATTTCTCTGTTGTTATTATTATTCACCAGTATGTTACATAGGGTCGAAATGGGAGCAAAGAATAGCTGTTCTGTACCAAACCACACATAAAGAAAGATGGTTTCAGGAGGGTTGGGCATTTGGGGCTGGTTACCCCATCCTGTTAAAATTTAAGCCTCAAAAAAACCTCATTTAGAAACATGAACAAGTAGTTAAAGTAATTCAATTCAGCTGTTCAGGTTGGAAGTGAAGGTTATGAATGAGTATGGAGAAAGCCAACAGGAGTCGGAACTGCTGAATCGCCTTGTTTCACCAAGAACCTCCAGATTAATAATAAATTCTTTAAGCACCAAACACGGCGCATAAGGCAGAAACCAGTGCTCTCCAGGTTGTTCGTTGTGACGCCACTCCTCTTAGCTCTTGCACATTATTTAGGCCCAACGTTCTTCCTTCTCTTATTATTGTTCTTCTGAGTGTTTCTTTTGGTCTTCCTTTTTTCCTCTTACCCTCAGGAACCCAAGTGAGCGCCTGTAGTGGTATTCTGTTGTTTTGCATTCGTAGGACATGACCGATATATGACCATCGTCTTTTCCTTATATAGTCGGAAACATATTTCTGCCTAGAGTCTTCTCTTATTTGTCGATTAGTCTTGAATTCTTTCCAACTGATGTTCATGAGTTTTCTAAGACATTTGTTCTCGAATGTATTCAGCTTGTTCTCCAATGATTTTGTTATTTTCCAACTCTCACAGCCGTATGTTAACACTGAGATAACATTTGAATTAAACAGACGAAGCTTGGTATGTATATTCAATGATCGTAATTTCCAAATGTTAGATAATCTATTGAAGGCGCTAGCTGCCAAAGCAATTCTAGTATGGATTTCTCTTGTTGTGTCACCATCCTGAGTCATTTTACTGCCTAAATATTGGATACCTGGAATGTTTGAACACTAAATGAACAAGGAGGAATCACACAGGTGGCTTACTTACTTACTTAGTCGTTCCTCTTCTACCCTGGGGTACAGAGGTTTGCCAGAGAAAGCACCATACTATCCCATCAGCTGTCTTCCTCGTTCCCTGGTTCCAGTATAGTCCTCAGAGCGAACTCTGGGTCATCCTGGAGGTCTGGATCCCTGGCTATTGGTTTCCCATTGTAGCTGATCTCCTATTCTGCAGACATTGCCAAACCATCGTAATTAGGATTGTTCCACTTGGATCTGCAGGGGCTGGGTTTTGAGGCCATGACTTATCTGGTTGTGGACTATGGTTCTTCTTGTTACTTCAACCACATTCCTCTGATACCTCATTTCTGAGGTTTGAGCTGGCTTTTGTGGATTGTAGTCAATACCCATGACTCACATCCATAAGTCAAGACTGGAACATAACACAGGTGGCAGCAGGCTTTAACTTGGTGCTGCAGATAGTGGAACAAAATTTGTTATTATTACCTACCAGTTAAATGTCTGCTCAGTATGTTATAGATCAACCCCATTGTTCCAGGGGGTCTCTGATGAGACAGAAAGATTATGACTACAGCTCCCTCAGTCATGTCATTCAAGGCAACTAATATTTGGTTGTGCATGAGGTTGGCAGCCTCATCATATATAACAAATTGTTGCAGAAACCATTGCTGGAAGAGCACATGAATGCTTGGTGCAGTTTCCTGCTAGGAGACCATCTGCAGTGGTAGTTCCATGCTCCTGATGGAGCCAAAAAGAAAAATGATGATGGTTTATGGATGACTGTCATCACCTGCAGAAGAAAAGTTCATACAGCGTAAACCATTTTATTAAGTAGAACCTGTTTTATTTATTATATGTTGGTCACTGAATCCAAGCTGGAAGCTGAAATATTAACGCTACTGTTGTTTGAAATTTTATTTTTCAGGTCTTATTAAGGAGGCAACTGGTGGATTCAAGGAAGCAATAATTGTATCTGGTGTCTTGTGCGTATTTGGTGGTTTGATCATGTTTTTTATGCCATGCAAATGGAATTGTTGCAGTTCAAGAAAATCTGATAAGTAGACCTGTGATTATTGTCCTTGAGCAAAACTATGAATCTTCGTGTGTTGGTTATTAATGATGAGATTACTTAAAATTATGTCTATACAAACTATTGAGTTATAGAAGTGGTGATAGTCAACAGATGTTCTTGTGTGCAAAGGGATAAGTGAACTTTGACTTCTATTTATTTCATATCTCTTCTGCTTTAAATGTCTGCCCTTCATCTTATCATCTCTTTTTTTAGTACTTGGAATTTTTACATTCCATTATTAATAACTGTTGGTTTCCTTACTTTGTGTCAATTTAGCTTTACTTTTGTTTTGTGTTGTTCAGTGGGCTTTGTTGTTATTGTTATTTTTTTAAAGGCCTTTTTGCCAGCTATACTGACACTCAGTTTATTGTATCCTTCTTAACTGTATGTTTATGATTATTTCCTTTGTATATAGCTTTTTGTTCTCCACTTAAGTGCACTATACACCTCAGCAGGCTTGGCATTGCTGTAGAAAGTCTTCTAAGTTCAGTATTTTTCTCATATCTGTATATCTCTGGTTGTTTCCTAGTGCAAGAAATAACTGCTGTTGCCTTTTGTTTTGTTTTTTTTCCCTTTTGTGTGTTGCCTGGTGAGTCATATCCTTTTGAATTTTATTTTAAGGCTGTGTGACTAAAGTGCCACGTAATCTAGAAAGTTTAGATCTTATATCAATGTCTGTGGGTTCCACTGTCATTCACTTTTTCTCTATTCTGATATTGTTTAATATTCCAGGCAGTGGCTATAAAAAATATGAAGAATAACAAAGTGCACCAAAAACTGCCTGTCATTTTTATCTTCTGACCACTCAAGAACGAACATTATAATAAACATTATTTATTAACACATTAACTACTGAATTGGAAAACATGCTGTGGCATAATTAAATGTTGTTCCCATTTTCATCCTGTAGGTGTATGCACAAATTAAGCAGTAGTTTTCGTAATTGCTTACAGATATTTATGAATTATACGTCATTTTAAAGATAAATGAATGTACTATTACAACAAGCAAACAAAAATTATGTTTACAGGTATGCTAAATATTATTAATAATATTAATTGATTGAAAGACAAAGTTTAAATTTTTTTAAAAATTATCAACATATCAACATTTTGCTTGTTTCAAAGGCAGTTAATGCTTTTCTGTAGGTGATTATCGCGTAGTATATCCAATTACAATAATAACAAGCCCAAGGACAGACATACTGACTAATATTTACACTATTGGTGGTGTTACGGTGGGATAAATTAGAGGATCATGCATGTATACGCGAATGATAGCAGGTGTTCATTCAGGACATTATGGTCAGTACACATAACAAAGCCGGTAGGTGAACAGGTCCACGGGAAAACATGGTTGACATTTAATACATAAAGTCACTTCACAATAATGTCCATCAAACATCAAAAGTACATGGCAATGGATAAGCGTAGTAGATTATCCCTGGTCCGTCAATAAGGTTCAAACGTTAGGCATCGTTAAGTGGCAATAATATAATAATAATACACTCCTCTCATCTCCACTCAATCCTGGCATTGTAACTAAAGGTTCGGGCAATCCACGAAAACCAAAGTAATGCGGCAGACGAAATCAGGCCAAACAAAATATTAGTTGCCTCGTTATCTCAAAGTTACTTGTAGTAATTTATGGTATGAACTTCTAGATAAGTTTTATGAACCATCTTACACATAACGTGGCGGCCTCCTAAAATCAACAATGCCACAATATATATTTATAAATCACTCCATTATCCCGCAGCTCGAAAATTTACATCTCTCTCGGACGCAAACACAAAGACGGAAGCCCAATTAATTAACACACTAAACCCCACGACATGTGACCGAAACGTCACTAGTTGACCGTCGCTCAACACGGGTGAACGCATCGCTCACCACGGGTGGACGCTTCGTGCAAACCGTAGTTTGGCTACAGGCGAACATAATTCCTCACATAAAAATGGAAATGTGCTAGCGTGTAGTAACATGTCACACTATTTTATCTGCATCTCAAATCTATCCTTAACATATCACCCCCTTCGCGGTGTAAAAAAAAAACAAATTTTTTTTTTTTTTTTTTCCAATTCAAATATTTTCTATGCGGAAATATCGGCCAAAATTGATCATCTCACAAATATTGAGCCATATCAAAAATAATCTAGTCGCAGTCAGTCTGCATAATGTAACTTATTATTAAAGATCATGCTATACGAATTTGTCATCTGTCATAAACAGTCACATGTCAATAAGTAACAAGTCATATACAGTCGATATTCCAATGATGTGAAAAAGAATACATAAATGTATGATCAATGTGAGTTTATAATAAACATATAAAAAAATAGCATGCATATATGAAAATGGTATGAGATATATAAAATAAATAAAAACAAAAATCCAAATCAAAAATTCAAAAATGCATGAATAATAATTTTAAAAAATAATTTAGAAGGTTATATCTCCAAGTAACAATGCTGTCAAAAATCCTAAAATTAAGCTTAAACGCAATTCACACATGACACATCAAATAAGATATGAAGCAATGCGAAATGACATTAATGTAACTAAAGTACATGAATATTTCACAAAAAGAGAAAAAAAAAAAAAAAATAGTACAAGAACGCAAGTATAACTAATTAACACAATTATTCCATTACTTAATTATTCTGCTCTAAGTACCTTTTGTATGTTGTGGCAAGACAAGTAATGTCCAAAACAAACTTGCAATAATATAATCATACTCCAAACTATCAGTGTCAGGACTAGATTTCTACCATTAATATAGCAATCTTAATGTGAATGTGCATTCCAGAAAATTAACATGATGTTGTAGTTGGAAATTGTTCGTGTCTGCAAGTAATATAATACTGTTCATTGTACCACTAGTTAAAGTGAATAATGATTATCTCAAAGTCATGTAAATCACAAATGTTAATATGAATGGTTTGGAAATCAACTTAGTGTTTATATATTCACCGTCCTTTGTCATAGTGACTAGTAGTGGATAAACACCATGGCTTCACACATGTGTAATATAAAGTCAACTAACTAAGTCAATATGAATCTTCAAGTTCGAGCTGTGGGCATATCGATAAAGCATCTGCGACTATATTTGATGAATTTGGGATGGTTTGAATATCATATTTTCTCAGCATCAGTCAACGTTCTTGAGATATGGAAGGTTGGATGCACCATCCTCTCAAATTCTTGCATCAGCGAAGCAACGAAACTCTGGAACAAGCATCTGTGCGGGGATAATAAATTCAAATTTATAACTGGTTACCTCAAATAGGTGGCATAGAGAAAAAAAAGAAATTTGAATTTTGAATATAATTTACCGCGTCCTGGCACTCTGGTGTCCAATGCACGTGGTTTGGTAAGCCTTTTTTTTTCCAAGGCAGAGAGGTCAGCAGTGACGAAAAACAAGTTGGGTTATATATCTACTGTATTACTGAATTAAATCAAGATGACCATGAACTTGCTTCTGAGTAGTAGGTATGGACAATTTTAGAATTTTGGAAATGTTCTGTGGCACGAATGAAATTTAAGACATAATCAACATAAGATATACGTGAAATGACTTTGTATGATAACTGATACAGGAGAAAAATGCGCCCGAGAAAACACATTAAAAACTGCGTGGTGCAGAATCATGAACTAATTGCAGGTGTAGGCAACGGTGTCGAAAATAGGCTCCGTTGTCGAAGTTAATAACTTGACGAGCATCTCCTTGTGAATAAAAATAAACAAGTGCTACTTTATCATTAGAGTTGGGAATAGAAAAAAGACGCACATATCGGACGTCGGCAGTGTACTGAAAAAATTCAGCCAGTCCGCGCCATGTAGTGCTTGGTGGAAGATTTCGCTTTAATACGGTGCGTGAGCGTGTATTGATACCACCATATGTGGGGGGCGATCCCACGAAATTCGCGTTATCAGCACGTTATCGTGCGCTGGGAGAGTATGCCGTCGCAGTGGAATGAGAGACATGGTAATTAATTTTCCGTCTGCGCGTCGTGACTGGCTTAAAAGGTGCATCATACTGCATGTGCTGAGTATGATGTTTATCGGAAATCGATCTCATCGGCTTGGAGCATGTTGTAGGTGATCGCTCATAAGGTACTGCTAAACCTGCTTTAACAGATGTAATGGGTCTAGTATGATCAGGTAAGTTCATTGGGACATCTGGAAAAGAAGAATTTTCCTCCTGAATTACTGATAGTGCGGAGTAGTGAGTAGCAGGCCTAGGGTGCTCATCAACATACTCATTATCTCTGACTAATCTAAAGAATTTCTTCAAAGAGTTTTCTTCTCTTTGAAGTTTGATAAAGGATTGTTTATCTATATCAGAGTGAACGTGAAAATTGTCCTGAGTTCCAGGATCGGTATCATCATTTTCCTTTGGTGCCTTGGCCTGGGCACGCGTAGTAACTGCAGCAGCAGTTGATAAATTTTGACGTTCCCATTGAACAATTTCTTCGGGTGAGCAATCATTGCTGCCGTGTATCCGACCAAGTGTGACATCCGCTTTTGGGCTTCTTAACAAACACACTTTAACCTTGCCTGTAAAAAATGGTGAGTGAATATCCACCACGGCTGTGGGATAAAATTCCACTGTCCCGCCAAAAGTTACACATTTAACAAAGTCACCCGTTGCATGAGACGGATGTACTAATGACTGTCTCACTACGACAGTCGTGCAACCAGAATCACGGAGTACTGTAACTTGAATGCCATTCAATAAGCCTCTATGAAGCTGTAGTACCCCTGTGCCATCATGTGCTGATGAAGCAGTAACTGCTGGGAGCGGATGACCACATTTTAACAAGGAAGTCACATTAGGCTGGAATAAAGTTTGGCAATCTGGACACTGTGAAGCAGTATCAAAGTCAAACGAACAACATGAAGCTGAATGATTAACAACATTGTTGTCTTGCGCGTTCTCAGGTGTAGCAGCAGCATTTGCTGAGTTGGCATGGTAATTCGAATATGCAGCATTTCTAGAGCGTGACCTATGTCTCTGATCGTAAAAAGAGTTATTTTGACTCCTGTCATTATTTCCTTGGTTCCTATTGTTGTTTCCTTGATTTCTATAGTCTTGTGACCTATTCCAATGTGAAAAATTTTGGTTATTTGGTCCCCAGTTATTCCAATTCTTATTATAGTTACCAAAATTATCATTCTTTCTCTCTCCTGAGTTTTGTTGAAAATTACCTCTGTTTTGGGGTA
Organism: Oreohelix idahoensis; assembly: GCA_024509875.1. Taxonomy (NCBI): domain Eukaryota; kingdom Metazoa; phylum Mollusca; class Gastropoda; order Stylommatophora; family Oreohelicidae; genus Oreohelix; species Oreohelix idahoensis. The sequence continues at coordinate 268,154 of JAMPIV010022833.1, forward strand.
AATAGTTCCTATATGGTTGTCTACCTCTATATGGTTGTGAGTTATTGAATTTGTTTGGTTTGAAATTCCCATCAAAACTGTAGGATCTTTGTCTATAATTGTTGTGGTTCCAAGTTGTAGCTGCGGCAACAGGTAAAGCTTCCTTAATATTGTTGTTACTGACACAAACTCCCGGATGTGCATTACAATATTGCCTACATAATTCCTCCATTGAACTCAAACTCGACGGCTTCCTTTCCTGTAGATATTCTCGCAGTGGTCTGCTTACAGAAGACAAAATTTTGTCTCGCAATAATAAGTCCTTAAGGCCCTCATAATTCTCTTCCATGCCGGAAAGCTGTATCCATCTATTAAATGTTAGTCTAGTTGCAGCTACAAACTGTGTAAAATCTTTACCAGTTTCAGGAATCATATGTTTGAACTTCAAACGATAACCTTCAGCGTCTAACTGATGAAGTTTTAATAATAATGTTTTAGCAGCATCATAATTGCGTCTATTCGGCCCGTCTAATTGGCACAGGGCCGTTAAGGATTCACCAGTCATGAAATCCATCAATCTTGTACACCAATGAGACCTATCAAGATTATTTTTTTCACAAACATTTTCATAGCGTTGTAAGAAGGACGAAATGTCGTCTATTTCTGGCTTAAACACAGGCAAACGAAATTTAACAAAACCGCTATTGTGGTTGCTAGAGGAACCTCTATGTTCAGAGTCGTCATTTTGTCTACTCTGATGTTGCCCTCTTTGCTCTTCAATACGTAAAGTCACCATTTTTTCTTCATGTGCAAGTTTTGCTGCTTCAGCAGCTTGTTGCAACTTTTTCTCTTCATGTGCAAGTTTTGCTGCTTCAGCAGCTTGTTGCAACTTTTTCTCTTCTAATTCTTTTTCATGTGCAAGTTTTGCTGCTTCAGCAGCTTGTTGCAACTTTTTCTCCTCTAATTGTCTTTCCAACTTTTTTTCTTCTAATTGCTCTTCTGCAATCCTTTTGTTCTCTTCCGCAAGTAGCTCTGCTTTTCTGAGCTCTCGCTCTTCATACCATGCATCTCTTTGTCTCTTATTCTCTAGGGCTTCTTGATTTTCTTTGGCATTGAATTCCGCTTTGGCAAAGTCCATTAATTCCTTCGCCTTGTAACCATATTCTTGGCCCATAGTAATAAATTCCTGATACTCCATTATTTACTTCTTCAGTATCTTACTATCAATATTATAAATTGTGTAATAAATGTATCTCAATTAGTCCGTCAATACCAATTCACTAGCTTTATGCTTTGCAATATTATCAATGCAAATAGATTCTTAATATTACTAATCAATAACAAAATAATATAGTATGACAGAGCAACAGTAGTAAAGATACGAGGGAAACGAGAAAGAGAGGAGGAAAAAAAAAAATTATGATAATGTACAAGAACGGAATTATTGGAACTAAACAAAAGACAAGTACAAGTGACCAAGACAATGTAATAATAGCAGCAAGTAAACGAAGAAGAATGCAAATGGGAAACTAAGAAGAAAGCAACAAATAGAACAGACTTACTGCTTAAAAAAAACAGGACAGGACCTGTAACAATATATATAAATGTAAACAAGTGATAGAAGGTTAGACTAGCATTACGAACAGAATGGTTGTCAACTAAGGAGAAGAAAACAAAACCAACACACTACAAAAGCTGACAACTAAAAGGACGGAGCAGCACACCTAACCAAATTAGGTCACACTAAACAGACAGTGAACTAAATGTCGGTGAGAAAACTCGTGCCGGAAATTTCCCTGCTTGAGAAATGTAAGCAAAACCTATAGAAATATCTGCTGAGCGGTCATTTTACAATGACATGTCTCGCTAACAACAGATTTGTACAAAGACATAGAAACCAAGAAACCGAATAACACAGATGTAACAAAAATGCTTACACCACAGCAAAGATACAAGAGTGTATTAACAGGCACTTATCTTATCGTAATCCGATCAGATGCAAGTCCGGAAAAAGGCGTCAACACTGGAACAACACTGTCCCTCAATACAAGTGAAGCACGGATGAAATGTAAACAAATACACGGTCGCAGTCAGATGAGCATCATAAACTGTGTAGACCTCGAAACGTTGTGTTGACTTGGCACAAATAACTTGACATCGCCGTGGTATAGACTTGAAACTTGAAAGAATCTTACAAACGTTGTGATGTAGACTGGAACACGTAATAAACTTGCAGACTGGTTGGCTTGAAATTGTAATCTTGAACGTTACAGCGAACAATAGGACATTGAAACTGGAACATTGGACATGCGCAGTGGCAGAGTTCGTTATCCAACTGGACCTGTTGATAATGACTGAGTTCACGAAGCGGTGTGTTCACAATAACACTCTGAACAGGAGTAAAGATCGAATATACTGATTAAATGGTAGCTGTAGATTTGCAAAGTACGAAGGTATACTTGCTCACGTGAATTTGAAACCCATGTCCTGATGAAAGTATCGATCCAAAACCATACTGGCCACCAAATTATATGGTGTTACGGTGGGATAAATTAGAGGATCATGCATGTATACGCGAATGATAGCAGGTGTTCATTCAGGACATTATGGTCAGTACACATAACAAAGCCGGTAGGTGAACAGGTCCACGGGAAAACATGGTTGACATTTAATACATAAAGTCACTTCACAATAACGTCCATCAAACATCAAAAGTACATGGCAATGGATAAGCGTAGTAGATTATCCCTGGTCCATCAATAAGGTTCAAACGTTAGGCATCGTTAAGTGGCAATAATATAATAAAAATACACTCCTCTCATCTCCACTCAATCCTGGCCGTTGTACTAAAGGTTCGGGCAATCCACGAAAACCAAAGTAATGCGGCAGACGAAATCAGGCCAAACAAAATATTAGTTGCCTCATTATCTCAAAGTTACTTGTAGTAATTTATGGTATGAACTTCTAGATAAGTTTTATGAACCATCTTACACATAACGTGGCGGCCTCCTAAAATCAACAATGCCACAATATATATTTATAAATCACTCCATTATCCCGCAGCTCGAAAATTTACATCTCTCTCGGACGCAAACACAAAGACGGAAGCCCAATTAATTAACACACTAAACCCCACGACATGTGACCGAAACGTCACTAGTTGACCGTCGCTCAACACGGGTGAACGCATCGCTCACCATGGGTGGACGCTTCGTGCAAACCGTAGTTTGGCTACAGGCGAACACAATTCCTCACATAAAAATGGAAATGTGCTAGCGTATAGTAACATGTCACACTATTTTATCTGCATCTCAAATCTATCCTTAACAGGTAGCTTACATAATCACACCTACACCACTTCCATAAAATATTGGTAACTAACCCAAAACGCTGAAAAATATTAACGTAATATCAATTTTCCAGTGTTCTACAACAACCATGCTTTGGGAATTTGTTTTCCGGTGGCAATTTAAAATCTCGAACCAATCAGAAAGTGTTTCAGTAAATTTTTCATTCGTTTTATTACTAAACATAGATCGACGCTCTGAGCGGCTCGCAGTCCAAATGATAGGATTTCATAAGCCGTTCCAACCGGCTTGCGGTAGTTAATGTGTTAATCTAAATGAAAAGAGGTGAATTACATGAGAACAATTTGTTATTTATTCTTCTAAATCAGGGGTGGCCTGCCAAGGGGCTCAGTCTGGTCCACCAGTTACTTTTAAAAATTCCATTCCAAGCAAAAAAATAATAGTTCTCCAACTAATGTATGAAAATTCCAAGCAATTAGGTAATGAAATTAAATTAATTGGTGCTTTAATTTTTTAATACGTTAAAGTATAGCAAAATATGCTTCTTTATATCGGCGTTTAAATTTGTACGAATTATATCAATTTTATATGGTTGCATATCTGCAGCGGCAATTTTATTTAAAGTCTGGCCCCTGGGGACTGGCAATGTGGCCCATGATGTTATAAGGCTGGACACCTCTGTTCTAAATGAAGAGGAAGGACTTACATGAGGACAGTTAATGATATTTATTATTATAAGCGAAGAGGAAGGACTTACATGAGAAAAATTAATGTTATGTATTATTCTGTAAACTTTTAGTAGCATCCATAAGGCCCCGCGTTGTTAAAAGCTCTTGAGATCTATAAAACTGAGCACACAAAAAAGTGTATTTTATTTTAGTTTCAGTTCTATTTTAATACATTTTGTTGCTAGTAGTGTCTACACATGGTTTCAATTTTTTAAAATGTCAGGGTTTTCAGACAAAAGATACTCCCATAGAAGATACTGCCGTAAGGGTAATGAAGTGTTAGAGATTTCACCATACTAATTCCAGTATCGAGAGGTGGGGTGTGACCAATTCCTTTCCTCACTGCCTTTTCCCTCCCTAACTCAGGAGCAGAGTGAGGTATCCATTTATAGCTGGGTAGACTGGAGAATGACAGTACCGTGAATTGAAGGCACCTTTGCCGTGAGAGACCAGCGCTCTAACACCTAGGGTATCAAGATTGTTCTTGGAACAGCATTACCTTATTCCTTCTTCAGTTTTTACATTGAGGTAAATTTCCCTTTCACATACTGGTGGGACAAGATGTGAAAAGACTAGTTTTGGATAAGACACGCATTGAGAAAACCGGCTGAAAACATTACAAAGCAGACCCTTTTCTGGAATCCACAGGGTAAAGAGAAACAGATGGAAAATAAAAGCACAAAGAGAACTGGCGACAGACATGAAAGAGATAAAGGAGACATAGAAAGAACTTGAACTGATGGCACGGGACTGGAAGACATGGTGTGTATTTATTGAAGACCTGTGCTGCAGAAGGAAAGGAAAGGTAATAATGATGAAATTTCACTTCTCTGGTGGTTTAACTAGTGTGATCCATTTCTTGAGCATTGCTTATTCTTTCTAGATATGTGTAAAGCATGCAGTGCTTATGTAAACTATTTCAGTACTAGGCAAACAAGGTTGTTTTTAATAAAATAATATCCGTGATTATCATAAACAAAAATGTTTATGTTGTCATACGTGAAAATGAAGGTAAATGCGTATTGATGGATTTGTTATGGTGCTTAAAGTATTAGTACTTTCTGGAGGAAAACATTTGTTACTGCAGTCTAAAATGAGATGCTGAGAAAATGTGATGATGAACAAATGACAAAAAAATCAGCTTACCAAATGTGATAACTTTTCCTTATATTTGTAATTTTTTTTATTCAGAATCTCTTCAAATAGCTTTCTACATTGATATATAGTAAACTGTGAGACCTTTTATATAGTGGAGAGGTCTTTAGTAATCCTGAAATATTAGCTAAAAAATACCAATGAAATAAACACCGAACAAAATGTCTCCTGCTTCAACAAGCATATGTTTTGCAGAAAGCAAATAGACGTATTTGATAAAATCCTGTGCTAAACGTTAAAATTGTGAACTGGCAATATGATAAAACAAATTGTATACAACACCAGCTTGGCTGCTGGGAACAGAAGAGTTAATATATCTGTGTCGGGTGTTGAGTACTTCAGCAGTGACTACATCTGGTGGTTGGTAAAGGTTCTCTTTAGAATAATAATAGTATTATGTGGTCACTAAAAATGATTCTTTTTAAACCCCCCCCCCCCCCCCCCCCCCCCCCCCTCCATAGAGTGCTAACATGCCAGGGGGATGTCACTTGATAATTTACTAGTCTAACGAGAATCTTTACCATGGTGCCTCCTGTTTCATTAGATAAATAAATAAACATAAACTATTTAAAAAAAAGAATTCTTTCTTCCTTTTTTCTTTTAAATGTTTGGTCTAGTTTTTTTAATGACTCCCATGTTGTTCTCATTAAGGTAATTTTAATCAAATTAATATGGGGAACATCATGCCATAATAAATTGTATGAGCTTCCGCTTTTGTTAAATGCAAACAGGATGAGGATAATTATTAACCCTTGACCTGTCACAGTGTTTTTGCTGACACATTTAGCTAAGATAAATGGATCTAAATTTAAAAAAAAAAAAAAGATGGCTGTGTCAGTCTCAGTGAAGAGGGAGGTTTTTAAAGGGTTACAGTGTTACAGAATAAAGAGGTGGGCATTCTATTGTAGGCAATGGGGGAAAAATGTAGTTTTGGAAACAGGTGTTTGTATTTCCACAAACAGTAAACTGCACATGCACACAATTTTTCTTGTTCTTCATTTCCCATTTTGTTACTCCTTATGAAGCATTGAGCCACCACTGCGTCTGGTTGCTGTGCAGGAACCTGCTCTAAAGCAGTTATGGGCTCTTGCAGCTGTGGTTTCTGCAGCGGTGTGTTTTATATTATGAGGTTGCCAGGCCCAACATACAAACTCATACTAGTTGCCTATTTCAGCATGCCAGAGGGAACCGTAGTCCTGTTCCTTCTTTGTCACCTGAGATACCCTTGGGAACTACGCTTCAGGTTAAAAAAATGATGATGGCTGTTCATCTTCAAAAGAGCAAATAAAACTGCCTGTTTTCCCATAGTTTAAAAAAAATTAAAACAAATGGAATTAGGAGTTTGGGTTAAGCTTTTCCTTTGTGGAAATCCTAACAAGTGTTTCTGAAACAATATTTTTGAACAATATCTGAAACAATATTTGAGATTCAGTGTTTTGCTATGTATTGAATCAAGAGTGCAACAGACTCCATGCTTTGACACTCTGTCTTTATTTAGGCCTTGAGTCGCCTTCCAGGGTTATACTTGATAGCGTTACATGTAACAATACTGTGGGTTCAATTTAGGCCAGACATATCCCAACTCCCTGGCCCGCACACAGGCACTCAGGCACTAACATGTCAATAACCATTGACAATGTACAAATATTTATTACAACACAAGGTTGTTCATCTCTTCAAGTGCATAATATAAGGATTCTCTTCTAGTCGTGTCTAGACTACCGTCTCGTCCTCGGAGACATCATGCATTTTAATACAGTCTGGTACTCACGCATTTAGAAACTTCACACTCTGCTTTTGTCTAAACTGATAATACACTTGCAGTTGAAGATGTAATACAATTGATGGTAAAATAGCATGCAGGTGGATTAATAACACAAGCTGAAGATATCGTCCCCACAGACACATGCCATCTACACAGGCCGAAGACACAAGCCCAAGTGTTTTTAAGAACGCTCAACTTGTCCCAATTCAAAGTTGCCGTCTGCTATCAATTATGAGCAGCAGTCAAGACGTCACTTCCTGTAACCACGGACTACCGTGTATAAACAATATACATCAGGAAGTGATCGTATACAAAACATGATATGATATTTACTCATATCAGTAGTGAAACTCATTTTGTGTGTAAAAATGATCTTAACAGTTGTGTAAAAATCTACAAGTTGCTGCTACAATAGACTGACTGACACCAGTCCCTTTATTTGTTATATTTAATCTTGAAACAAAGTTTTTTTTTATCAGTTGTAATTCATGTACCCTATGTGTTTGCCATGTTAAAACACTGAAATTTAAATATCATTGAACTGAGCAAGTACTGTTTTATATGTTTTTGGTGGCTTTGCACTGTTTCTAAAAGTATAATTTATTTATTGTTATGGTTCAGTGTTCAATAGTAGTGTGTAATCTAAAAATTTATACAACCTTGAGTTTTTACAAATTGTCGCCTTAGTACTGCTTTATCCTCTCCACTTTTGGCCGAAATTGACCTGAGGTCAAGAATCGGCATATAATATTTAATCTATCATTCTACACAGTATTTCACCGTAAACTGTTCGGACCATGATATAAGATTTCATTTTAGTGTGACATATCCTTCTTTTCAACTAGTAACCCAAAAACTCTGAACATGTTTTTCTCAAAACAAGCTGAAGTTGAGATGGAATATAGCAGGTGATGAAATCTCATTGTCATTACGTTATGACGTTGCTAGTCATGCTGAATCTCAGAGCTATTGCAAACAATTGTTCCAATGTTGCATTCTAGCTTTGGCAGAATGAGATTTTATTGAAAGATATTTTCATTCAGCTCCCCAAGGAGCATAGGCCTTTGACAAACATATGCCAGATCCTTTCATCATGTGCCATCTTCTTTGTCTTCCTCATCCTTTTCATGTTAGTCTCTAGCTCTCTTCTCCACTTGTGTTTTTTCAATCTTCTCTACCTCTCTGACCATGAGTATTCCAGTACAAGGGATGCCTTGTATTGCTATCAAGTTTTGATGATACAGGCAGCTAAAAAATGGCACCTTTCTATTTTTAGGGAAGGGATAACATGGGGCAGGAGAGTTATCATTGCAGGAACTTTGTGCCAGTGCTGTTCATATGCTCTTGTAATTGTGATTTCTGTAGCAGTTTGTATAACATGATGAAAATGCTATCCCCGTGCACAACGTCACATTACTTATCTCGTCTGTAGTATGGAAGGTTCTAATATTAAGTCACCTGTAACTTGCACTTTCGAAGGGAGTCCTATAGCAGATAGTGCTTTAGGGGAGTGAAGTGTTAGAGACAATAAGTCTCCCTTCATCACTGCTTTTGCCTTCCCTAACTCAAGAGCAGTTAGGTACTTGATTAGAGCTGAGTATCCTGCATTGTGAAGCTACCTGGTAACTTTGCCTCAAGAAGCAAACACTAACCAAAGTGCATGCTAATACTTCCAAGAAGGGTAATAAAGGCTGAAGTCATTTGTATGGTGTGTATTGAGGGACTAGCAAGGAGGGTACTAAATTACAAAGTACTTTGTAACTTGTACTAGTAAGGCTAGTACTAAATGCTAAAGTAGTTTATGACATGTTTTAGTCAAGAGGGTACTAAATAATAAACTGATTTGTGACTTGCATGGAGGGTACAGAAAACAAGTCACCTGTAGCATACTAGATATAGAGATACCAATTGTTAGTAAACAAAAGAGGTCCTATACAAATCAGTCCTCACGTGTTGTCTTTCTTTTAAAAAAACTTGCATAACTCTTTCCCACCCTGTGAGATGTTTGACATGTCACGGATATGATACTTTATTATCCCAAGAGCTATCTTTTACGCCCACCTGGTTAGTTATCCTCATGTCTGCATGCTATGCTATAAAAAGGTAGTCCCAAAGCACAGCTGTAGGTGAGTGAAGTTTTTGAGACTTCACATTCCAGCTTTTTTTTTTTGGGGGGGGGGGGGGTGTCACCAGTTCCCTTTATTGCTGCCTTTGCCTTTCCAAACTCAAGAGCAGACTCAAGTACCCATTTACATATGGATAAACTTTAGCATAACGCTTCCAGGTTTCGATGCTGAAATGATTTATATTAGTGTTAAAATATATTTTTTTTGAATCTACAACCCTTTTTAAATATGAAGTTAAAATTTTTTTTTCTCATAAGTATTTGCATACTGCTTTGTTTTAAAACATCACAAGAGGGAAGAAAATTGGCATTTATTTTTGTACGTGAGTGAAACCTAGAAACTACCTGGAACAAGAAAAGTTGAAGGAGTCGTTGGGCTTGAATGATACTTTATGTATATAACTAACATGAAGGGGTCACAAGTGTGAACATCATCAAGTGTTATGTTGTGTGGTGTAGGTGATCATGTCTCATCACAACCCCTGTTTTGTGTTTTCTGTGAGTTCAGCCCACACCAAGCTATCATTAATTCATTACCCTTCAGATTTCCAGGGCAACCAACGTCCTTTTCAGGACGAACGAGGAAGGAAGAAGAAGATTTCCGCGAGCATAAGTCCTTCAGCAAACACATGCCACGTCCAACGGCACCAGATCTTTGTTGTCTACTACATCATTTTAATTTCTATCTCTTCTGCATGTGTTTTTTGGACTAACCTCAGCTTCTATTCCAGAACAAGGACTGCCTGATAATTTTATCAGCAGGTTTACTCATTGTGTGTCCTATCCATTGCTAGCATCTTCTTCTCATCTATTGTTCCAGTGGCACTTATCTGGCTCTTGTCATCATTTCTACATTGGTGGCATTGGACCATTTTTATCCTTTTGTTCTATGCAAGCACCCGTCATGCTGTCAGTCCATGTAACATTTCCATGTCTTCTTTTGTCCCTTCTTAGCTCAGCATTTCCTGTTGTTATCATGTGTTCAGATTTGTCTCCTTTGAAAACATATCCCATATATTTTGGTTACCTTTTCCTTATCTTTACAGAGAGTTGTCCCTTTTCCCCATCCTACCTCATCATTTTTCTTAGCTGTCCATGGTATTTTCATCAGTATTGCTGAGAAACCACATCTAAGTGGCTTCTGGTAAGCTCTGCATTAGTTTTCACTGTCCATGCTTCAGTTCCATTAAAGAGGTTAGGTACAGAGTAACACTGGATATACTCTTTCTTAACTTTCATTAATACTGATACATTTTGAATTGTTTCTCATTTTCTGGAATGATGCTTTTGCCTGGACTTTCTGCTCTTAATCTGGTGTCAGAAATGTTTCTCTTTATGTTAATAGTGTACCTTAGAATTTGATTTTCTAAGCTGGTTTCAGATTTATACTATTTGATTTTTATATTGCATTGTGATGGTCTTTCTTTCTCTAAGATGACCATGACACCTCCACAAGAAGAACACACGTTTGTTTAAAAAAGGGGTAATGATAGCCCAATAGCAGATACTGCCATAGGGGAGTGAAGTTTTACTGTACTTGGTCCAGCGACTAGTTCCCTTCCTTGCTGCCTTTGCCTTCCCTAACTCAAGAGCAGAGTCAGCTACCCATTTACAGCTGGGTAGACTGGAGTGGGATGCCACCATGTTTCAAATCTGGTATATTTGCCGCGAGAGGCCAGGGCTCTTAAGATATTTGTTAACAAAGCTTGCACTTTGTAGTCCTCAAACATGATAACAATTAGATTTGAATTGCGTCAGTGATATTATTATTTACAATATCTATTTAACATCATTTAATTTATCATATTGCTGTTAAGCCAGTAATGATGTAGTCATTTTTTAACACAAAAATGTTAGCTAGTTGCTCTTAAGTAAAATTAGGTTTGTTAGTTTGTAAAAGAGAACTCAAATTAACTGTTTCTATCCCGTGCAGTTTTTCGAATTTAACTTGGCACTATAGTGGATGTCATTTATTTTTTATGGGTGGTGTTTTAAAACAAGCAGTAAACCTTTAATTATGAAAAAATATCGTACCCGTTGGTAAACGTGTTGTAAACTGGATGAGAAGATTTTTAAATGGTGTGAGTATTAAATGCAACAGGTACATTTGTATTGTGTACAGTACATACATGAAATAACCGGATGGACGTACCAAGTGGCCCTTGGGAGAATAATGTACCATACGTATCGTACCATGGCTTATGGCCCATGTGGTGGAAAGAGTTAAACATGTTTAGAATCGGTGTTAGTTATTTTTTATTTCTTCTTCCTGGTGTCAGTTAAGATATACCTTTATTATGTCTGTTTAGATCTGAAATTATTGTACTTCAGTTTTCAAGGTTTCTTTTTTTCTGGGCTAAAATGGTCATTTTTGATGTTTGGATTATTAATTAAAGCTAGCCTCTGTCACAATTTTTACAGCTAATTTTTTTAATGTATAGTCTATTAGGTAGGAGATAAATTAATTTTTGTTGTTGCTGATATGCCCCTGTGACATGTTTGCTGAAATAGTCGCAAATATTCCTTCTTTTTTTTTTGTTCCATGTTCATGTTGTTGATTATTAATAATATTGCCACTATTGTTATTATTATCGAGAATGACATATCTGTTTGACTAGTTATTGTTACATATTTTTTTAACAATATTTATATCGCATGTACAAATAAGATTTACTTCTTACAGAATTGTTTCAGTTTATAATACTTAACTGTCTATGAGTTTTTTATTTAAACATATTTCAGAAGAGGCTTCACCATGCTAGCTGATTTATAGTAGTTGTCCTATTCAGCATTTAGTATCAGTCAACATTGCAAGTGTAGCAGTCCTTTTCAGGACTGGCCCTTTTGAGGGTTTCACCATGTTAGCTGATGTCAAGGCCTAACATTTATGAACACTGCCCTTGAGTTGACAGTTCACTTATTTTTTAATGGCACTAGCACTCTTATATAATTGATGAACTTCAGTATAGGTTGAAAAGGTCATGCCTTGGCACAAGAAACCAAACACCTCAACACAATAAACAAAATAAAAAGGCAAGGACATAATTTCTGCAGAAAGCTACAAGGTACACTGCATAAAACAGTGGACAAATGTTGCAGTTTGAGATTCCCGTGTTAATTCCTTTAGGAGGTAACATTTGAGATGATTATTGTTGTTAACTTCTTTTGTAGGTAACATATGAGATAACTAATGGGTTAACTTCTTTGTGAGGTAACATTTGGGGTAATAATTACTAGTGTTAAACTTCTTTGTGAGGTAACATTCTGCTGCTGTGTTAGATAATAATCTTTTCCTTCCTTATCAAGAGCTTATGCCTTGAAATATCACAGATGAGATTGATTATTAGTTTTATATAGAATGCATGTCATGTGGATTGGTGTGCTGACATGTTGTGCTTCTTTATGATGCCTGCCACCCCTTTGATCAACCTTCTTCTGGGTCATCAATTATACCTGGTTTCTTTATCTCAAGGTTCACAAGATGTTCAGGCCAATATTTTCTTTGTTTCTTAGTACTTTCATGCACTGGTACTGTTACACCTATGACCATAGTCTCTTAGTGTTTCCCCACTAGGTGTGTTGATGTGTTATTAGGTATCCTTTTTTTTTTTTTAAGCTCATAATCTCATTTAACAGATGATCATTCTTTCTTGTTCTTTGGTTAGTGTTCAGATCTGACATCGATAGTAAGCACAGTCATCATCATTTTCAGTAGATCCACACGAGTTCCTTAAAGACTCCAGGCTTCTGTGAATATTTTCCATTCATGCCTTAGCCATCCATTTTGGACCTTCCGAAGCATGGACTGAGAGTCTGACACAATGTATAAGATGTACCAGGCTAACACCACTGATAAGGGTGGATTTAGGCTGACTTCTCAATGATGATAAGGCCACACTGTCTGGCCACTATGGACGTTGCAAGTATAAGTCCAAGTACGTTGTAAATCTTTAGCTCTGTCAAATACCACCCCTATTGACACCAGGTATATTATAGTTGAAGTTTAGGGTGTCTTATCTGGTTTTTGTTGTTGCTGTATGTATAGTAGTGAGGTAGTTCACAGAGTTACAGCACATGAAATATGACATGCGAAGTCATAAAAAGGGTAAACTGCTCTGGACGTTTCATCATTTATTTGACGCCACAAGTACAGATACGTTACATAAGTCATAGACATCAATAGTTCAATGTATTCAGCATTCTAAAGTTTCTTCATGGATCTGCATACATAAGGTTCATCAAAATCCTGCAACAGTGTCAGCTGCATATCATTAATGTTCATTAAATAATAATCAATACTCCTCTCTGATGCTGGCAGATCAGATGTACAAAAATAAGTCTATTATTGTCCGCACGAGAATAGCATTGCAGGAGTACAGGTCAAGCTGACCTTTATAGCGTCCCTAAGTCTAACCCTCGACATAGGTGCAATCGCTGGCATAGCGAATCCTAGAACATAGAAATTGTTCTGTGGGCCTAGAGCGACCCGTGTATATATATATATATATATCTCAGGTATAAAGATACCGGTGGTGAAATTTCCTAGTAAAAGAACCTCTCCATTCTGTAACACACAAGCGAGCAGAGATCGACACAATGTCTAACATCTAGGTAGATCACAGAGTTCAATAAAGGAGGGTATTACCTTTCTTCAGAATCAACACCACAAAACATACACCTCCAGGCGGTTTTTGAATCATATAGGGAAAGCCTCGTTAGCTAACTAACTCACAGGAGGACTATAGAATTCCCTATAAAAAATCACAGAGACGCAAGAAGCGTCCTCTCTCTGCTCAGTACATCTCGTCGAATCCTTGGGCGGAAGACGATTCTAACTTTCTTAAAGTTTAGACATGCGCAGAACGCATACATCTGACTAACACTCACAACGAAATGATGAAGGAACCATTTCAACAAAGCTATGTTCAGAAATCACGCCTTATATGGACATGGGAATAAAACTCAACCCTAGTTTCAATCATTCCAAGAAATAGTTGACCGATACTACCGTATAAGGAGACATCGTTCGAAAAAATGAATCAGCAAGTCAAGACACAAGATAAGATAACCAACGAGTCAACCAACAAGAGAAGGTAACCCCCATAGTACAATGTACCCATAGTTTAAACAAGGGTTATCTGCCTTAGATCACACAAAATTTAAAGTGTACAATTCATACAGATTAATTACACACAGTCTTAGAAAAATTCTGTGCGTAACAACCACGTATGTCCACATTACTGAAGGGGGTATGGAATCATCATTGAAAGGTCAAATTGTCATGAAATTTGAGCAGTACTAGTTCTCAAACTCAGCTTCTGGTGGTGACAGAGGCATGTAGCTCTTGCTTTGCTTGTCTCTCAGACATTTTTTCTCCAGTTATATAGCGATTTTTGTTTTTGCACATAGTATGTACTGATAAAATATGTTTCATAGATTCCCTTTTGTTGTCGTATTAATATTGTAAAATATGTACTGTTTGTACTTGTTGACACAAATTCCTAAGTACATTTGTTACACTTTTGTCCAGAACAATATGTACGTCACATTGCCATGAATTTTAACTCCTGTTGTTTATCCCCTTTTATTTATTTATTTTTTAGTACATTGATAGCACATTTGTTGACTTTTTACACTTTTGTCCATGACAATATGTCGTACTCATGAAAATGACATAGACATTGTCCGGAATCTTAAATTTTATTGAGAGGAAGTGTTTACATTATGTAAATTCACATTGCCTTTTAATTATGTATTTTAACTCCTGTTGTTTATCCCCTTTTATTTATTTATTTTTTAGTACATTATAGAGCTTTGATACCCTGTTCAACCTGACCTGAGGTGGGTCATTTTGGTTATTGTTGCGTATATTACACAGGGTTCGTAGCGACCTGGAAAAACCTTGAAAAACCTGGAAAACGAAAAAAAAAATTCCAGGCCTTGAAAAGCCTGGAAAAATGGCTATAAGCCTTGAATTTTCCGCATCGGACCTTGAAAAATAATACGAAATCGAAAGTTCGTTACTTTGTGTCCATTTTTTGGTTATTGATGGTATTTTTCGCAACAACAGACGCGACGAGTCTAAAAATAAATCTGCGTTTACGCCATTAACGCAAAGCGCCGAAAACGAAACCTGCCGAAAACTTCTGAAAATGGAAGTGCGCAAAGGGAAGTAAAAATTGTAAAGTTACCGTACAATTTTTACTTCCCTTTGCGCAAAGTTACCGTACAATTTTTACTTCCCTTTGCGCATTAAATCCATTTCCAGAAGTTTTCGGCGCTTTGCGTTAACGACGTAAACGCAGATTTATTTTTAACACTCGTCGTAAGTAATAAATTCATTTATCTCATTTATAAAACCTATTTAAATAAGTCCAGTTTATAGATAGACCTACTGTACTTGCGTCTGTATTTACAATGTAACTGTAATTTTAACCATGGCCAAAATTAGCCTATAAGCAAGTGTTTGAACGAAATTTTTTTTTACCTCTGCATACGGGAATATATTTGACACAGTTTATGATGGTCAGGAATAGAAATTGATGGCAATTCCATATCCTATAGCCTACCCTGTTATCAGACCCATGTCCCACTGTTCATTTCACCACATTTTTTGGAAATAAATATATTTTGAATGCTTTTTTATTATATTTATGATGAAAAGACTTATCCCGTTCTACCTTTGAAGGGTTATAGGCTAATTAGGATAGGCCTAGGCCTACATGTTTTCAATTTCAGATAACATGAATAACCGCCGATACACGAAAGTGGCATCACATCTGTCAAATCACTGTAATTAGGATAAATGAAAATCAGCAATTTTGTGGATAGGCCTATGTTATTTACAATTTAAAAAAAATTTAATTAAATTTTAAATAAAAATCTAAACAATCAAACTAAACAAAACCCAACAAAAATAGTGGGGGGGGGGGGGGGGGGGGGGTGGGGTGTGTAAAGGTCTCCAGTTAGATATTTAATAGATTTTCACTTATCATAAGTATTACCCTCCCAATTACTATATATATTACCTTTTGTTCTAGTTAAATATTGTTTGACTATTATGTATGCGTTTAGAATTTTGAATTGGTAAATATACATAGCTTAGGCCTACTCATAAGTTATTTGTGTTCCTTTTTTTTTTTAAAACTAACACTACTAGGAGACCTACAGATGTGACATCATTTGTGACCAAGGAAAAAACTCTTGAGAGCTGAGATTATTTGGACTCTTTTTTTTTTTCAGTGAAAAGTCACCATAGTTTTAATTCAAATTTCATACGCAACAAGGGACATATTCTCTTCTGTGGTAGTTTTTATTCAGCCTTCAGCTTTATTTCAAAACCTGAAATTCAGATTGGTGCATTTGGAACAGTAGCGGAAAATAGGAAGCATTTTCCTGTAGCACTGAAGAAAAAACAACTCAAATTGAAAAAGACAAATCATCCTGTGTTTTGTGCGACAGAAGATAAGGCATGCCGACAGTCACCTGGCATGATACGAAAAGATTTAACCTTATATCCACTGTTCACTCCAATGATAATATAAACAAGACAGTTAGAAAGACAAATTCTTTAGGGCAGAACAATTCAGAAGCCAGTGCTTGCAGAAAAATACAGCAAAAGTATGGGAGGTGTCGACCACTTCAGCCAACTAGGTGCAAGCTACCCCTACCCACACAGATCCTATTTTTATATTATTTCTTAGTTGAAACTGCCCTGGTCAATGGGCACATAACCTACAACACTGCCAACTCTACAAAAAAAAGATCAAAGTGAAGATCAGGATGTCAGTATGACTCTTATTGAACCTGCTAGGAGCCGCGCTAGCGTAGTGGTTACCACACCGCTCTGGCGACCGGGTGATCCAGGATCAAACCCGGGCGACGGCATTTGAGGATTTTTCGTCGACCGGGATTTGGACTGGATTAACTCGAGACCTGGCGAGGACATTTGAAGGAGTGTCGTCGACCAGGGATTGGCGGCTCCTGAGCCGACCCAGCTCTAATGGGTACCTCCGAAATCGGCAAGTATCTGCCTGAATGGCGAGGGACACCTGTCTCTGTACAAGAAAAAAAGGGATACTCACGTAAAATCAATGTCAGGTTAGACATTAATAATAACCTGAGATTTCGCCTCTAGTATTAGCGGGCGTACGGGAAAAAAAAATTGAACCTGCTATTCTTCGACGCAATGTGACACCTTCAAAACAACACGACTTACTGAGCACCACTTCATTGATAAATATGAAAGGGCAAGGTACAAACCAGACTGTAAAGTGTGTAAGGCTGCAGGGAACAGAAGCCAGACTTGCATGTACTGCCCAGATTGCAATGTACCTCTATGCCTGATACCCTGCTTCAAGTTATACCACACAGTCAAGGATTATCAACGTGGATCGTTGACAAAGACTCTTGCAGAGGCCTACAGCTACAACTTCAACCCCAGTTAATGAAAAAAGCAGCTCAGACTCCAACTAGAGGTACTTAACTACTCAAACATTTACAAACGCTCATTGTCAGATGCCACAGACGCAGAATACATTCAAAAAAGACAAACACGAAAAATACAGTTTTTTTTAAACATTTTATTCCAATTTTATTAGCCTTTTATGTTGATATGCGTGGTTAATCGTTAAATCAATACGTCAATCAAGCTTATTTTATTCATTACCATCCATGTCACTAACATTTTATTGCGCTGATGTTGAACAAATTCACTAAAAACTTGGAAAAGATGTCTGTTTTTCAATCTTTTATGAACTTAAAAAAAAAAAAAAAATTCTTTTTAAAGAAATCTGCAAACACCCTTGGTAATGGGAGACGGTAATGCTCCGGATTGCTGATCAGCAAAGTGATAATTATATCTGAGAAAATTAGATGAGGAAAATATTAGAGTTTCCCATCCTTGAAAATCACGTGCTGGACCTGGAAAAACCTGGAAAAAGCCTGGAAAATGCTTGAAGAAATTTGCTATGAACCCTGATTACATGAATTTTTAATCAAATTTTAGACTGATGTTAGCCCTGAAAAGGGTTTGGTTCTGAAAAGGACCACTAGCTGGTTGTCTGGATTCCTGTTGTTTATCCCCTAACATATATTATATTTTTATTTACAAAGGTTGTGTACTCTTATATGTTTATTATTGAAGTGTTTACATAATACTGGCTTACTAGATTCACATCATATTTCACTGGAAACTTGTCTGTTAAAAAAAAAAGAGTTAAAATATTTATTGTTTGTGTTATATGCTATACCTATTCTTAACATAATTATTAAAAATTAATGTAACAAAAATTTATAGTCAAGTTATTTGTCTTTACTGATGTGTACTAATTGACCGAGCATCTGATTGATTACAGCAAAGGTGCAGGGTTTGAAATACGGTAGCGTCACGCTCCAGTCTACCTAGCTACAAATGGGTATCTGACTCTGCTGTTGAGTTAGGAAAGGTAAAGACAGCAAGGAAGGGAACTGGTGAACCCTACCTCTCAAAGCTGGACCTAGTATAATGATGCCTTTAACACTTCACTCTTCTTTTTTAATATTTGACCAAGGATGTAGCTGGTTGGATGTATTTGTGTACAACAGCTGTGGATTTAAAAGGAAAATGCTAGAAGGACATCTTTATTTTTTTGTCATCACTTTTTGCATGTCTTTGTGAATTCAGCTTCTATTGATCTTTCTCTGCAGGAAGACGAGTACTTCAATATGCACTTCCATGATCTCTGTTGCTGTAAATTTTTGCTTTTCCATTAAAAAATCTTTTGTCATCTGTTGCTTGTGTCATAAAGCACCACAGGTTGATCCATTGCACATATTGCAGCCTATTGTGCTGTCATGTTTTGTTTTGATGATTGAGAATAACTAAAACCTTATTTTATCTCATATAAAAAGGCATGGTAGCAGTATGCAAAATATACATCTGCTGGAGAAAGAAATATGTGACTGTTTAATGGTGTTGACAGATCTGAACATCTAGAACCTGATCGCCATCATCTTGCATAAACTTGGTATCAGATTTCAAAAGTATCGTCCAAAATGTTTTTTTTTTATTTCTTTAACAATTAACAAGCAGAATTAAATAGTAAGAAGATTAGAATCTTATTATGCTGGAATATTTATGAAATTTATGTAATGTAAATCGATGAAGCACTCGGGTCAGTCAGAATCCCTCCTCACTTGTTCAGCAGACGGGCTTGGGGCTG
This sequence comes from Oreohelix idahoensis, assembly GCA_024509875.1. Classification (NCBI taxonomy): domain Eukaryota; kingdom Metazoa; phylum Mollusca; class Gastropoda; order Stylommatophora; family Oreohelicidae; genus Oreohelix; species Oreohelix idahoensis. Next base: position 287,416 of record JAMPIV010022833.1, read on the forward strand.
GCTAGATTTGAACAGTTTTATTCATTCTATCCTGAAAGAGCAATGGTTAAAGAAGTCATTCGTTTCCAGCAGACTCTAATTTATAAAGCAGCTGTTGAGGACATCAGTAGTTTACAGCAGGTTATGTCAAAGCGATGTAGTCCAGTTGAAATAGTGAAAGGAGTTAACAGAAGGTTTGTGATAGATGACAAGCATAGAATCGCACAAGCTAATGCAGGCTACTCAATATTAAAGAACATCATAACAGGTCTGTAACAGTGAATGAAGAAGAGGTACTTACTTAAAGTATTTGGCACTGGGAGACGGATCCTATCTTTGGCATCCTCTGTCACGGGTTGTCTCCCCTTTTCTCTGCAGTGATGGTCCAACAATGGCCAAAACATAGAGTGTATAATGTGGGTCTTCAAAGGTTTCTACCTTCGCACAAGAGTACTCTTGGCAGAGATACAGATAGAAGGATGAGGATGCTTCTACCTCGAGGGAGTTCTCATAAGATAATTAAGAAATCAAGAACAATGCTGAATTGGACTGAGCAATTGTTAACTTTGTATCTGCCCGACACCTTTTATAAAGAAATATTATGTATTTTAGCTCGTTCAAGCCCCCAACTGATTTAATTCAGTGACATCTTAATTGAGCAGCTCTGTTTTAAGTTTTTTTTAAATCGACTGAGACATACGGATGCAGTACACTCAAAAGAATTGAATTAACTATACATTTGTATATATACAAATAACAAATTTAATAACACTAGTCAACAAATTCTCAAAAGTTATTTGTACCAGAAATTAAATATACCATTTCTTATTGATTTTGACATGCTGATTTCAAATATCATAATGAAATTCACCAATTGGCTCTGTTTTTTTTTTTTAAATGATGCATTTACATTACAGTAATACAAATAATGTATGCTTGTTTAATTCTCTGGGGTGAACAGCTAGTCTTTCTACTTTATCGTTATAAAAATTGTGGTTACATACTCAATTAATTGATATTTCAACATAAAATGATAGAAAAAATAAAAACATTATTTAAAGTTCACATATCATGTTTTAAAAAGACACATTTGAACCCATTCCATCATTATTCAGTCGCTGTTCGAGCTCTCTTTGCTTGCTTCTTGTAGTCATTCGATGAGGTGTCTCTTGTCACAGTCCAACAGTAATCAGCAAGCATTGAAGGGCTCCAATTGCCTTGATATCTTGTCTCCATAGCAACAATGTCCTGGTAAAATCGTTCACCATGCTCATCACTGACCGCTCCACAGTTTGACATAAAGAAATCCAGATGAGAATCCAGAAAATGAATTTTCAAAGACAAGTTGCAGCTAAGACTCTTATACTTCAGAAGGAGATTTTCTACAATTTCATTGTAATTATCAGATCTGTTGTTTCCAAGAAAATTGTCCACCACTGACTTAAATGCTAGCCATGCTGCTTTTTCCTTGCCATGCAACACGCAAAGAAACTCGTCATCATGAAGAAGTTTTCGAATTTGCAGACCAACAAATACTCCCTCTCTTATTTTAGCTTCACTCAGTCTTGGAAATTTTCTGATGAGGTATTTGAAAGCCTCATCTGTTTTCTCCATTGCCTTGACAAAGTTTTTCATGAGACCCAGCTTAATGTGCAAGGGTGGCAACAAAATTTTGCTGGTGTCGACAAGTACTGGGTTCTCAACGTTCTTACTGCCAGGCTGCAATAACTGCCTGATTGGCCAATGTCTTCTGATGTAATGGTCACTTCGTGCACGGCTATCCCACTCACAGAGAAAGCAACAGTACTTGGTGTATCCACCCTGTAGTCCAAGCAAAAGAGCGACCACTTTTAAGTCACCGCAAAGTGACCAATGATGATGATCGTAGTTTATACACTTCAAAAGCTGCTTAATGTTTTCATAAGGTTCATATGAACTGCATGACCAACTGGAATTGACAGTAACACATTACCATTATTCAACAAAACAGCTTTAAGACTCGTCTTGGATGAATCAATGAAAAGCCTCCACTCTTCCGGTATGTAATTGATTTTGAGGGCTGCCATTAAACCAGAAATGTTGTGGCACGCAGAAAGGTCACCCTCTTTGAAAAAGAATGTAATAAACGGCTTCTGGCAGCTCCTATACACAGAAATTGTAACATCTTCTGCCAGGAGATTCCACTGTTGCAATCTGGAACCCAAAAGCTCTGCCTTGTTCTTCGGTAAATTCAGATCTCTTACAAGATCATTCAGTTCACCTTGGGTTATTAAGTGTGGTTTAGTGGATGTAGTTTGCTCAAAATCTGGGTCGCTTGAAGTTGATGGTTCAGGACCACCAATGTCTTCATCAGTGGAAGCAGCTGAAAATGATTCTGGCACTTTGGGAACTGGTAGGTCATTGCCATGTGGTACCGGACGTATTGCAGAGGGGATGTTTGGATATTCCAGAGTCCATTTTTTCTTCTTTGATATGCCTTTCCCAATTGGAGGGACCATGCAAAAGTAACAGTTGTTGAGATGATCAGTGGGCTCTCTTCAAATCATTGGGACTGCAAAAGGCATAGCTTGCCTTTTGCCAGTCAACCACAGTTTAAGATGTGCTGCACATGTATTGCAGCATATGTGTGGCGCCCAGCTCTTATCTTGATCTCCTATTCTGCAGCCAAAATACAAACTGTACGCCTTCTTAATCACTTTAGTTATATTTCGTTTTTGTGATAGAAATGTCACCTCACCACATATGTAACAGAAATTATTAGCACTGTTCACACATGTCCTAGGCATTTCTAACTACGATACTTTTGATAAGGACAAATGCACTAACTAATGGCAAAATTTTATCAGAGATAAGATATTTATATACAAAGGTGATGTAATCATTGGTAGGATTGCATCATCAACTTCTAGTTACATTTTTATTGGTCATTAGAAAAAATTATGCAATCGCCCACAACAGTTGCGTCATATATATAAATTGACCGTAATTAAATAAACTAGTAGCATATATCTTGAAAACTAGAGCCAATCAACATTTTTTAATGTCATTTTCGTTTTCAGCACACCAAAATTAGTTAAGATCAGCTATTTTAATTTCTGGTACATTTTGGTTGTTGACTAGTGTAATCAGTTATATTTAACAGTGTAAAATGAATAATTTTCTTTTAAAAAATGGTTATCATCACAGGGTGATGTTATGGATATTGAGGGAATTGGTTTAAAGTTCACTTGGCAGCTTTTAAGTTTGTACTTAGCTACCAGTAAGTTTGTTTATTTCTGCTCTAGCCGATGGTTGGTTCTTTGCAGGTTATGGACTGATGCACTCTCGTCACTGGTCAGGTCTGGAAGTTTTATGGTGTTACTTTGAGATTAGTTTAGTTACATCTGTTGTGTACATAGTTTTGGTGTTAAATTTCCTTTGAGAAGAGGCATTTAGTTGTAGTTATTTAGATTTCTTGTAAACATGATACCCCTCCTTTTGTGCATAAAGCACTTTGAGACATAAGCGTTTCTCTCTTTGCTCCTTGCGGAGCATGGAGACACCAATGCAGCTGGTGTCCATCACAAGCCTACAAGAAGCATTTATATGCTATTGCAGTGGTTGTTTCTGCAATGATGCAGTTTATATGATGAGATTTCCAGTCTCATCAGGCGTCATATACGACACACTTGTTGCCAGTCGCACCAGTCGTCACATAAGACATGCTTCACAATGTAAGAATGCATATTGATATGGATCAGTTGCGAGTGGTAATTTATTCTCATTAAGGAGAGTATTGATTGTACATAGTGTTTAATTCTGTTTTATGCCCATTTTATTATTATTTAATTATTGTCATGAGTAGGATGGTTTATGAGAGCATGTGTGTTCACATAGAGATATGTATTTCTCTTCGCGCTGCTTATGGGGCATGGAGCCACCAATATGGCTGGCCTGCAATGGAAGCCTGTACAAAGCATTCATATGCCCTTGTAGTAGTGGTTTCAGTAGCAATTTGTGTTGCATGGTGAGATTGCCAGTCCCATGCACAACACCATACAAGTCTCATTAGACGACATGTATGAACTGAGTGCGTGTGCATAATAGTTGAATGTTTCAGGTGGCGTGGAAGAAGGGCTGTTTGGCAGGTTAGAGAATGGTGTTTCTCATTATTTAACTATGATGATTTTTAACTAGTCAGTGCTTTATTTGCGTTTCAGGTTAGCACATGAGCACTGGCCGGGTGTTTGTTTGGTATTTGTTTAGTGTTTGTCCGTTAGTTTGCTTTGTGGGTTTGTGTCATTAAAAGGGTTGTATGAATAAATACAGCCCCTGCCTTAAGATCAAGAGTTTTATTATTGTATGGGTCTGGTGCGATTGTGAATTGGCCACAAGAAAGTGATCACATATCACAACATCATCACATTCCTCGCCCACCCTATGACAATACCACTACAACTTACATTATCACAAATAATGTCTTCGTAACAATTCTGTCCGGAAGCGATTATAACATTTCCGTCGTCTTCCAGTGCGTGTCTACAATGCCTTCTTTGATCCATAGCCGCCAACCGTCAAAGCAGTCAGTGGACATCACGCCTGTTGGCATCTTGTAGGGCTGCAACAAATTGACTCCACTTTGTTCGGTCGGCGGCCATCCTTCATACAGTGCCCCAACTCTGGTTCATTCTTTGCATCTCGGCCTCCACAGTTCTCCGCCAAGTTGTTTTTGGTCAGTTTCGCTTTCCTTCAGGGGTCCATAGCATTGCTGTTCTTGTAATGGTATCAGTGTCCCTTCTGAGGACGTGGCCAACCCAACTCCAGCGTCTGCCAGCTATGATGGTGTGCATGTCCTCCTGGTTACTCTGAATAAGTAATTCTTGGTTGCTGATGGTATTCAGCCAAAAGATTTGGAGAATTTTCCTTGGGCAGATTGTGTGGAAGGAAGACAGTTTCGACATTTCCTTCTCTGTTACTCTTCAGCATTCCGCACCTTAGAGAAGCACAGAAAGTACACAGCTCTTATAGTCTTAATTTGGTCTTTGTGCTGTACTGGGAAGACTTCCAAATGTTGTTGAGACTAGCAAAGGCTGTTCTCGCCTTATTCATTCTGTTGTTAATGTCCTTGCATGTTCCACCATCAGGTGTTGCTACGCATCCTAGGTAAGTAAATGTGTCTGTTCTAACTTCTGGTTCTTTATTGTTATTGGCTCAGGATTGCACACATTGAGTGTCATGACCTCTGTCTTCTTCAGATTGATGTTCAGACAAACCTGCTGACCATACTTACTCAGTCTATCGGTTTTTTTTCTCGGATGTGTTGATGTGTATGTGCGAGTAGTGCAATGTCATCTGCATATTCCTGGTCTTCCAGTGTAGAAAACGTCCATCTAATTCCTCTTGGACTGCCCTCTGTTGTCTGGGGCATCACCCAATCTATGGCTGTCAAAAATAATGATGTTGATAATAGGCATCCCTGTCGTACTCCTGTTTTCACTTTGAAAGCTAGATTATTCACTCTAACACTGCATGTAAAGTTAGAATAGAGGCTTTTTATGATGGAAACAATGCAGCTGGGAATTCCATAAGCCCTTAGTATTTTCCATAGGCTATCCCTGTGTATGCTGTCGAAAGCCTTTTCAAAATCAACAAAGTTAATGTATAGATGTCTTATATATATGTGACAATATGTCACCGCCTGGATAATTTACTGCCCTATACCTTTGCAAACAAACATTCATCATGTGACCAGCTGGGTTGTGTTCTGTCCACGAGAGAAATTAGGAAATCACAATAGCCATATAAGCACTAAATAAACTCGCTGGGGCGAACTTCGTATTACTCTGGCATGCCCAGGTTTGGTACACAAGAATTTTACCAACATGACTGTTGGTCAATATTGCATCACCTGTCTACTCTCTCAGCAGGGATGGTCAGGTAAACAGACATGACGAATTATTACAGGAAGAAGTGTAAACAATGACTCGAAAATACCAATACTGCTGGAGAGGAAAAGAGAGCGAACCTAATTATGTGACACCCTCTCTTATTAAGAAACACAATTGTAAGTACATTTTTAACAAGTAAAAATCATAATAGTGTCTGATGGCGCCCTTCTCCTAGCTGTCACCTGAGGCGAACCACCCCAGTGCACCCAACTTAGTACACCTCTGTTATTTTCTTTTACTGTTTCAGTCCACTCTTGCCATAAAGTGTCATGGGGAGCTGCAGCTTTCGTGCTCAAGCTACGTGTGTCACATTTGCTGTGTTTTTGCAGGAATTTTGGATTTCTGTAATATTGTCACCATTCCATATCGACCTTCCTCGCGCTTTAGAACCAGCTCTTCTGAAATATCAGTTCAGAAGCATATTTGTACATTTTGAAGAAACGCTCGGAACAGGGATAGTTTAGTGTTTAGCTAATTTGTATTAAAGTGAAATAACGTTTACGGCTGCGTTTAAACTGGAACACTTTCAATTCAAGAATGGTTATGACCTTTGAAAACAAATACGAAAATATAATTCTCCAAGGGTTCTTGTTCATATTTAACAGTCAGTATATTTATTATAAAGATAAAATAGGACAAGCGTTCCTTCAGAGGCTACTGAAATGAGGTTGTGTATTCGGCTGGCAACCTCGTCATGTAAACCAAATTGGATAGGGGCATTAGTTGCGCCCACAAAATGGGGGTAGAGTGCAATTAAGTCGTAAGAAATTGTGACAGGAGAAGAAAATGAATATGTTAGAATTAAGAAAAACTGACAATTAGATAAGCGAATTCATTTTGTCACAACCATCAAGCTGTTTAGTCCTCTGAATTCCATTTGTGTTGCCTGATGTTGTTTTCATACTTCAAAATCTATAGCCAGTAATAAGAGACATTGTGATAAGAGGCACTCCTGTCGCACTTTTCTTCTTATCTCAAAAAGGTTCTGTTAAATTTCCTTCATGAAGAATTGTGCGTGTCACGTCTGCAAAGGTTTATGAACTTTAGGAGGACGTCAGTTTCATAAGTGTTAAGTTCAGTTCAAAGGTCTGTTCTACTAGTAAGCGCAGTGTAGCTTTCTGGTCTATACAGGATTTGTTTTGTCGAAAACCTGCTTGTGTTTGGGTTGTTTGTTTTTCAGTTGTCTGTCCTGTCTATGGCCCCTTTTAATCTTTCAATGATGATTCTGTGTAATATTTTTATGGCACTGATAGTAATATTATTACCCTGTAATTTGTGCACTCATGCGAATCTCCCTTCTTAGGCAACTTGATCAGATATCCTTCTGTGCACTGTTGCGAATCTCCCTTCTTAGGGGTCGTCCACATATGGTGTCACGCATTGAGAGGGAGGTGTTAAAAATTGTGTGACGAAGAGTGATGATAGGGGGAGGGCACGGCTGTTTGCGGGCGATCTTTTAGTTTTCCATGACCGCGCTATTTATAGCTATCGTGACAGAGCTCACGTGGTCAACTTCCTAACGGGAAAAAAATGTGGCGAAGTTTACTTTTGATAGGGCTTAATTAATGCTTTTAGGCTACTTTATTATTATAAATACCGGCTTAAATTTTGCGTAAAGCTAGACTAGAAATGTTAGAGTAAATTTTAGAACAAGAACAAACATTTTATCACAATTAGAACAGAAGATATAATAGTCTGAAATAGTGTAAAATTTACGTTTTTTAAATATTTTGTTATGGTTTGTTTCTAATGCAATTTACACCAAAACGGTCACAATCAACATGCATAACAAATTACAGAAATCAAAAGTAGAAAACCTGCAGAAAATGGATATCATAGTTTTGTTTTGGTTTCATGCGTCAAACATTAATTATTGACATATTAAATTGCAAGTCCACATTTATTACCTTAAAATAACACACCCAATTGTCCCCAAAACATGAGAGCTAACAATTATCTCAATCATACATCACGATGGTCATGTAAAAATGAGTATGGTCATGAGTAAAACGAAATGTTCAATTTAATAAATAAAATATACACCTATTAAATGATTTCCACACTCTGTTAATTCTGTCACTCACGCAACAATTGCCATAATTTGCTCTAGCCCCAAAATTTCGCTCAATTATCATTCACGCTTCCTTTTTTTATAGGAGGAATCTGTACATTCACAGATGGAGAAATTTGTAACAAATGAGTTTCCATTATATATTTTAATTGTGAAGTTATATTTTTAATACCGCTGGCGAGACTTTCAAAATTCTCTGTTTTCTCTCCTGTGCCCACGTAAGACCTACTATTTCCTTCATGGCTATTGCTAATTCTTTGGATATTCTAACTCTACTTTTAATGCCTGCTTTCCTGCAAATTTCCTGACGTGACGTTTCTGAACAGCGTTGTAGTTCATGTGCCTGCTGCAGGTCTAGTGAGTCAGTTGATGTTCCAGCAATATGTTTCCTAACAGTGTGGAGAAATTGAGATCGCTTACGTTTTGTTGGCATTCTGGTGACTGATGTTTCTCTTCTATGTTTAATTAGTTTTTGTAGTACAATAGGCTGTCCTCTGGTTTTGCATTTTATGATATTATTTTTTTCTGTTTCTATTTTTTTTCTAACAATGGATGTGAATAGGGTTTCTTTCTCTTGTGTTAGTGGTTGTGAAGGTGGCTTAACAAGTAACTGTTGTACTGTTGTTGCGTAGCAAAATGTGTGTTGCGTATAAATGTTCCGTGGATGATGTCACATTTGCCACACAATGTTGAGGGTGCTATATTTCATCTGCTTTCCAAAGGTATGATAATACTGGCACTTGCAGAGTAGTGTATCACCCTCAGACACCAGGGATGATGAGGCAGAGTAACATGGTGTCTTTAGTCTGGTTTAAGTGTGTGACATGAGGATAGAGTCAGATAGCTACAGTATCATACATGGACGTCACATCAGACCATACAACGTAGAAAGTCAATAAAGCTTTTAACAGCAGTGATGTTTTTTTGGCAATATATATTGTGTACGCCACAATGACAAGATGCATGGACATCGTTATGCAGAAACATCACAGGTATAGTACAACAGTCATTGTATCATCGACGTAGTCAATTCAACAGGAACAGCATACAGCATCAAATAATGTAAATCATATGCCTTTTAGGATATCATAATCAGCTGTACATGTAGTCAGGTAGTAAACTTCCCCTTTCCATAAGAGCTAGTAGATATCAACTAGGAGATTAAATCTAGTCTCCTATATTCGACCTCAACAAGACAGGCATGTCTTTTGAGCGTCACATTATCGTCCTTGATAAAGTTGGATTTTTATTCCCGTTAATGATATCCACCAAAAGATAGATATAAGTGGATGGAAGCAGACATCATCATCATCATCAGTTGATAAGATCTCTATGGTGTTGTTTGCTCCACTGTAGTGTATGGAATGTCAACTTGACCTACGCAGTGGTGTGTAGACATGGATTGAGTGTATAATGTGCGAATGATGATAAAGGTTCGTGGTGTTGACAAAAAAATGTTCTTTTCTCACACTCATGTATGGCTGGAAGTCATCGACACCAACGACTGTGTACCTTTTCTAAAGTTTAATTGGACGTACACACTCGACCGCACAGATAGTGACAAATCACAGGTTGCCATAATACATCATAGTACAGTGGATAAATGGTCTTGCAATGTTACATGGGCACTCATGTAGAATAAGTGTATAATGGACTGTCAGTAGCCAAGCACTCAGTATCGCCCATACATATATCATCTGACTTCACTGACTGAGCACGTCAGCTTATAAACAATATTTCAGATGGCTTCTAAACCTAATCTCGTCTAGCGACGATTCTTCAACATAATGTTCAGCACATATTTTTCCATATAATAATATTGAACCGCTAGCAATGGGTTCTCATGTGTAGCAGTGATCTCTGGACTGATCAAGCGATAATACGGGCATCCCTTTTCTCTTCTTGAAAGTCACTACATGTTTTGGTTCCAAGATGGCTTCACTCGTGAGCTGTCACTCACGTTTGGATACAGATAATGAATCTGTCCTAAAGTTAGTCATTCATAAAACATTTCATTGCTCTGTAGATTTGATCATGAACAATTGACTGCAATCTACAGGATATAGTGCTGCTAGGAATCGAAGTCGTTTTCATCGAGTCAAATATATTCTCTTAGACATTCAAATCGTAACTATCGAAAATGGTGGCTTCGATCGAGAGTTCATAAGAGTATCTTTGATTACCTTGGTATAGGAAATATGAAACTGCCATTCCTTGGCAATACGACTAAACACTGGGGTAAAGCATACACGATAGGTTTAGACGACTATCACCTTCCCCACAAATACTGAGATCACTTTTTCCCCGGCGACAGGCCGACATGGAAAAAACACAGTCCCTATCAGGACGAAGCCAAATCACACCACTCTCTAGCGACACATCCGCCGAATAGCCTTCGACCTCTCTAGAGACAACAGAACATATAGTTCGACTTAGATATGTAAAGATATACAGATATAAGACAGACTCGTCCTACTCAGACAAACAATACACATAAATTCAGGCCATAGATATTCTGAAGCAAGAACAATCTATTATTACCCAAACAACGAATAAATCGCAGTAAAATGGATTTATCCGCGGAGTTTGATCGAAAGAGCCGACACAACTTTCAAGGGAAGTAACACAATAATGACTTTCCCTTAAGCACTATTTTGCTTTCAAAATATTTGCGAAGATAACAAGAATACCAATGTATAATATTGTAAGATATCAAAGACTGCACGTAACAGTCTTACCACACCTCCCGGGAAAAAAAAAAATGGAACATTTTTTTTTTCCTTTTTGAAATACATCTAGGAGCAACGTACAATAGGCTCACAACGCATGAATAATGCGCAGATGAAAATATCAGGAATACCTATAACGCCTAATATGAGGCTAAGTCGACTTATGGAGCGACTGGTGAGAATGTGTCTCATAAACTGAGAGAAATTATTTCTCTACAAGTATATTTTTCCAGGAAGGTGTCATCAAAGTATAATACAATTCTGGCAATTACACAATGCCTAAAAAATTCATATCATCATTTCGTATTAGATATCTTAAATTTATGATTTATGAAGAAAAAATCATCAAAGCACAGCGGTGAATAAACATCAATGAACCGCTATGTAGTGATACAATCATTATATTATTAAATTACAAATGTGTATCTATCATGATATAGAAAAGGAACTACTATAGAACTAGACATATCAAGAAGTCTAAGCCCTAATAGTTATGTGGAATCATGTGGGCATCTTGACAGAATGTCTGCCATCACATTATCTGATCCACGAATAGCTCGCACAGAGAAATGAAAAGGTTGAAGAGCAATTGCATATCGAGTAGACCTCGAGCTCTTCAAATTCTTACTCTGTATAGCAGTAAGAGCTTTTTGGTCGGTTTCTACTATGAAATGTGCGCCTAGAAGGAATCTCTGTAGTTTGAGGATCGACCAAACCATAGCTAATAGCTCACGGTCTAAAACCGAATAATTCCTTTCTGCCGCATTAAGTTTTCTGGAAATATACATTACAGGATGCAGAGTTCCAGAGTACTCTTGCATTAGTGCCGCTCCAATCCCAGTGGATGAAGCGTCACTACGAAGAACGAATGTCTTATCTTTAGTGGGTAGCACTAAAATAGGTGGTGTTGAAAACAGTGTTTTAATCTTATCCAGAGAGCATTGGCATTCCTGAGACCAGTGGACCACATTAGGCGAACCTTTCTTTAGAAGTGTTGAGAGAGGTGCCATGATAGAGGATAGATTCTGAATGAATCTGCCATAAAATTGAATAAGACCTAACAGACTTCTCACCTGTTTTTTAGTCTTAGGGATTGAGATGTTAAGTATCTTACTAGTATTATGGTCCTCTGTCTTTAGGAAACCATGACCAACTCGGTGGCCTAGGAAAGAAATTTCGCTAAAACCAATATAGGCTTTAGAGGGTTTCGCTGTCAGGTTGTGCTCACGCAAAGTAGACAGCAATTCATCTAACCCTGAATAGTGATCTTCCCAAGTATCGCTGAAAAGACAGATGTCGTCTAGATATGCAATGACATCTGACCGATAAGATAGGATTCGGCGCATCATGCGTACGAACGTAGCTGGTGCGTTCATAAGACCGAAAGGCATAAAATTCCATTGGAACAAACCTCTAGGTGTTGAAAAAGCCGTGAGAGGTTTGGCGCGTTCAGATAAAGGAACTTGCCAATATCCTTTAGACAAATCAAGTTTAGTGAAAAAATGAGATTTGGAGAGTCGAGTAAGTAGCTCTTCCAGTAAAGGCATAGGTTCGGCATCGAACTTAGTTACTTGATTCAATTTTCGATAGTCAACGCAAAGACGTATGTTATTGTCTTTTTTACGCACAATAACCATCGGCGAAGAATATGCAGAGGTGGATGGTTCGATTATTTTCAAATCTATCATCTCATCCAACTCTTTCTCGACCTGTGCTTGAAAATGTATAGGTATAGGATAAGGTCTAACCCTAATAGGAGTATGGTCAGTTAGAACAATGTCATGTTGAATGACATTCGTTTGTCCAGGGATGTCAGTGAGTACATCCTGAAATGTTTGCAACATAGTTGAAACTTGTCGCTGTTCTCCTAGAGACAAATCAGGAGAGACAGTAACGTTCTTCCATGATTCACTGGAATGAAGTGGGATCATTGGAAGAGGAAGATTTACATCTGAAAAACTTGTTTCCTCATCCTGTATCACGGACAGTGATGAGTAATGACCATGTTGTACTGGAGAATTGTCCGTTGCTTGGAAAATGGGTTGCAAATAATCCGGACGTTCATGGAATTCAGTAAGCATATTGATGTGGAAGGTTTTATGCTTCCCATCAATATCGACAATATAGTCGACATCGGAAATTTTCGATATTATATCGTACGGACCTTTCCAAGAAATAAGTAATCTGTTTTCCCTACAAGGTAGTAATACAAATGCTTTGTCACCAGGACAAAGTTGTCGTAAGCATCTCTTCTTATTGGCAAATTGCCTTGCCTTCTGTTTCGCAAATTCAGAAGAAGAAGTTGCTAATTTGCATGCTTCGATAATTTTTTGTCTCAACGCGATGACATATTCGTAGGATGACTTTGTGTCATCGTCAATATTGTCAGATGTTATGAGATCGTGAAGCAACGACATAGGGCCACGCGGACGCGCGCCAAAGACGAGTTCAAAGGGAGAAAATCCCGTATGTTCATTGGGTACCTCTCTGTAAGCGAAGAGGGCCGCAGGTAAAACTCTGTCCCAGTCTTGAGGATGATCCTCAGTTATCTTCCCCAGTAAGTTTTTAAGTGTTCTATTAAGGCGTTCGACCATACCATTAGACATTGGATGGTAGATACTACTTAAAGATCTATCTATCTGCAGAGTAGACATTACTTGAGACATGGTATCTGATATTAGTTGGGTGCCATGGTCTGACAATATCTCTCCGGGGAACCCCAGACGAGAAAATATAAGCCAAAGAGCATCTGCAATATCAGCAGTAGTAATGCTCTTCAGAGGAATAGCCTCTGGCCAACGTGTGCACATATCAACACACGTCAAGATAAACTGATGTCCTCTGGCAGACTTGATCTTAAATGGACCAATAATGTCTATGGCCATTTTTTGAAACGGCCGAATAGGAATGTCCGCCGCCTGAATGGGTGCAGCATGCCGTGGACCTTTGGATTTAACTTCCTGACATACTTTACAAGATCGACAATAAATACGTATGTCCTTGTTTACCAATGGCCAAAAGAAAGCCGCAAGGACTCTTGACTTAGTACGGGAAAAACCCATGTGTCCAGCACACTGAGAGTCGTGAGCGTGCTGCAAAATTTTAACTCTCAAATTCTTGGGAACCAGGATTTGAGAATGACTTGACGTAATGGAGTCTTGAACCATACGTACAAGTACGCCATTCTTCTTTGTAATCCACGATTTACGACTTGTGTCTTTATTCGGATCACCTTTAGTTGCAAGAATGAAGAATTTCTTCAGAGTGGGATCATCTTCTTGCTGTTTTATAAACGAGTCACGAGAAATTACCAAGGGATTATCTTGGTTATGCACTTCATTATCTTCAGTAGATGAAGTTTGAGGCATATTAAGAGCCTGAGCTCTAGTGACTACAGCGTTAGCAATCTGCATGTTTTGCCTTTCCCACGTGGAAATTTGTTGCGGAGTGCATTCCTTGACTCCATGAATGCGACCGATGATGAGGTCAGCGATCGGATTCGGAAGAAGACATGCGTGTACATCTCCTGTAAAGAAAGGAGTAGCAATCCTAATGATAGCAGTAGAGTATTTCTCTAATGTGCCGCCAAATGTTACACATTTGACTACTTGTCCAGTGGCACGGGAAGGATCTACGAGTGACTGCCTAACACCAATTGTGGTGCATCCAGAATCAAATAGCACAGAGACTGGATTGTTATTCACTAAACCCTTATGTAAGACAAGAGAACCTCTTCCATCATGCGCGACTGATGCTGGAAGAGCAGGAAGAGGATGGCCACAGCTTAAAGTAGACACTGTGGTTGGCTCAAATAACGTTTTGCATTGGGGGCACTGAGATGCTTTCCCAAAATCAAAAGCGGCACATGCCATATTACTAGCATCATTATTATCTTTACTCTGTTTATAGGCTTCATGGGACTCTTGTTGTGCAGAGTTTGCCTGAAAATGTGGTTTATGTCTTTTGTTTTGAGATCTACCTCGGTTATTATCACCTCTGTAGTTATTGTTACCTCTATTGTAACCCCTATTTGGGTTTGAGTCATAGTTCCCTTGGTTACCATTATCATATTCATTATAATGAGTATCTCTGTAATTATGATCTTGTTGACTCCAAGACGGATAACCCTGATAGTTTCTATAATTACTTCCTCTACGGAAATTCCTATAATTATGACCACCCCTGTGTCGAGAGCTATCAGGTCGTCTCCAGTTCTTTGAAGAAGAACCCTGAAATGATTGGTTACCTTGGTTTTGATAACTATTATGGTTACCTTTTTTATCAAATCTGTTTTGAGGTCCCTGAAATCTGTGTGAATAATTGGGATTGTATGGTGTTGCTGAAGCAACTGGCATACTCTCCTTAATCTTAGTGTTGCCAAAAGTCACGTCGGGGTGTGCAGTGACATATTGGGAACAATATTCTTCCATTTCTTTTAGAGATTTAGGTTTACGCTCATGTATAAATTCAAGGAAAGGTTTGTTCACACATGACATAATCTTATCTCTGAGCAACAAATCCATAAGTCCTTCATACGTTTTTTCTGTTTTGGAAAGCTCAATCCAACGATCAACTGTGAGACGTGCCTTTGCAGTGAATTCTGAGAATTCTACACCCGTCTCAGGTACCATCGTTTTAAATAAAAGGCGATAGCCTTCCTCACTTAGCTGATATTTTTTTATCAAAGCCGCCCTAATGACATCATAATTATCCTTATCTGCTTCTCCTACAAGGCATAATCTAGTCAAAGATTCACCTTTCAAGTTTTCTGATAATTGATTAGCGTATTGTGATTTATCCACATTATGTGTACGACAAGAACGTTCAAATCTATCCAGCCAGAATGTAATATCGTCACTGGACTGATTGAACGGTGGAACCTTAACCTTGTAAGTAGAAGGTTTATCATTACCACTAGATGCCTGATTAACATTACTCATACTTGTCAATCTTAATTTCTCCAACTCAAATTCATGTTCTCTTATTGCTTTTTCTTCTTCAGCCTCTCTGTCTAATCTTTTTTGTTCAGCTTCCCTGTCTAATCTTTTTTGTTCAGCTTCCCTGTCTAATCTTTTTTGTTCAGCTTCACTGTCTAATCTTTTTTGTTCAGCTTCCCTGTCTAATTTTTTTTGTTCAGCTTCACTGTCTAATCTTTTTTGTTCAGCCGCAGCTTCTCTTTCCAATTTTTTTTGTTCAGCTTCAAATCTCCTTTCCTCTACCTGCATCTGCAATTTCTTTTGTTCAGCAGCAGCCTCAGCTTCTCTTTCTAATCTTTTCTCTTCCGCCATAGCTTTTCTTTCTTCTGCAGCTAATCTTTTCTCTTCTGCCATAGCTCTTCTCTCTTCTGCAGCTAATGCTTTGTCATATTGAGCAACTGCCCATTGTTCTAATTGTTGACCAGTCTTATCAAGGGCTTTCCCTTGTGTAATGAAGTATTCTAATGTAGCCATGATGTCTAACAATAATACTAATCACCTGAATCAATAATAATACCACAAGTTCTCAATGACTTGATTAATCAGTATACTATCCCAATATCTGTGGGTCACAAGCCTTTAATAAGGTCTTGTATAATAGTAATAATAATCAGGTACTGGTTTATACCATAATCCAAGTGCAGTGCACAGGCAATTGTGTCTTATGAAATATACCTATATAAAACATATGTCAACCAACAGAATACATAAAGTACAAATAGGACTGACAATACAAGAACGTTTGCAGAAATCAAAATAAATCAAATAGGGAAATCAATGAAAATAATCACTGAATCTGCAAAGAATAACAACACAAATGACGTCACAATATATGAATATAAATTGTGAATAGAACTGAAAGATAGAAAAGGTTAGACCAACAAATTACAAACAAATCAAAACAAAACTAAAGAACAAAGAAATATTACAAAAATAACAATAATTACAGACTTCACAGCTAACACAAAAGCAACAGTTGTCGCAGCAAATTTTCAATCAAGAAAATTGCACCTATAGAAAACGCCCACAACGGACCCTCTATGACGTGGGATATTCTGTTGTGAGGACGCCGCCCAACCTTAAACACAACCCGCTGACATAGAAACTAACATACTATACAAACAAATAACATGCAAACATAAATATATATAAATTATGTGTATGATAGTATGTGTTGCAAAATAGGCTCAGTTTTACAGTAATGGCAAAGTTATTTTTATGAAAACAAACAAACTGCCACTTTATTCAATTAAACATTCTGGCCTTAAATATTAAAGTTCATATATGGAAAACAAGAAGATCCATCGATGAAAATAGGACTTCTTAGTTCACTCATACTGTCTTCCTGTTAACATTGAGAAGAATTGATCCAACTGTTCTGTGAAACTCTATAATGTCTAATGTAAAAAATGTCAACAACGCTGACCTACATACTGCATTCACCTGACAGGTCACGTGACGAAGTGTTGACAAAGAGCAAACCAATACTGCAAGTGTGTCGTATCAGCCACAGGAAACGGTCTGGTATCGGTAATCTGTTGACTTCTGAACTTCTGCGAGGTCAAACCCAGAAAGCTGGTCCACCAGTTGATAAAGTTGATAAAGTTGGATTTTTTATTCCCGTTAATGATATCCACCAAAAGATAGATATAAGTGGATGGAAGCAGACATCATCATCATCATCAGTTGATAAGATCTCTATGGTGTTGTTTGCTCCACTGTAGTGTATGGAATGTCAACTTGACCTACGCAGTGGTGTGTAGACATGGATTGAGTGTATAATGTGCGAATGATGATAAAGGTTCGTGGTGTTGACAAAAAATGTTCTTTTCTCACACTCATGTATGGCTGGAAGTCATCGACACCAACGACTGTGTACCTTTTCTAAAGTTTAATTGGACGTACACACTCGACAGCACAGATAGTGACAAATCACAGGTTGCCATAATACATCATAGTACAGTGGATAAATGGTCTTGCAATGTTACATGGGCACTCATGTAGAATAAGTGTATAATGGACTGTCAGTAGCCAAGCACTCAGTATCGCCCATACATATATCATCTGACTTCACTGACTGAGCACGTCAGCTTATAAACAATATTTCAGATGGCTTCTAAACCTAATCTCGTCTAGCGACGATTCTTCAACATAATGTTCAGCACATATTTTTCCATATAATAATATTGAACCGCTAGCAATGGGTTCTCATGTGTAGCAGTGATCTCTGGACTGATCAAGCGATAATACGGGCATCCCTTTTCTCTTCTTGAAAGTCACTACATGTTTTGGTTCCAAGATGGCTTCACTCGTGAGCTGTCACTCACGTTTGGATACAGATAATGAATCTGTCCTAAAGTTAGTCATTCATAAAACATTTCATTGCTCTGTAGATTTGATCATGAACAATTGACTGCAATCTACAGGATATAGTGCTGCTAGGAATCGAAGTCGTTTTCATCGAGTCAAATATATTCTCTTAGACATTCAAATCGTAACTATCGAAAATGGTGGCTTCGATCGAGAGTTCATAAGAGTATCTTTGATTACCTTGGTATAGGAAATATGAAACTGCCATTCCTTGGCAATACGACTAAACACTGGGGTAAAGCATACACGATAGGTTTAGACGACTATCACCTTCCCCACAAATACTGAGATCACTTTTTTCCCCGGCGACAGGCCGACATGGAAAAAACACAGTCCCTATCAGGACGAAGCCAAATCACACCACTCTCTAGCGACACATCCGCCGAATAGCCTTCGACCTCTCTAGAGACAACAGAACATATAGTTCGACTTAGATATGTAAAGATATACAGATATAAGACAGACTCGTCCTACTCAGACAAACAATACACATAAATTCAGGCCATAGATATTCTGAAGCAAGAACAATCTATTATTACCCAAACAACGAATAAATCGCAGTAAAATGGATTTATCCGCGGAGTTTGATCGAAAGAGCCGACACAACTTTCAAGGGAAGTAACACAATAATGACTTTCCCTTAAGCACTATTTTGCTTTCAAAATATTTGCGAAGATAACAAGAATACCAATGTATAATATTGTAAGATATCAAAGACTGCACGTAACAGTCTTCTATGTTCCTTAAACAGCAAAGGTATCAAACCTAGATCCATCAATAGAGTTCAGGAAGCAAATGGTCCTTAGGACAGGCATCAATCGATGCGTGACAATATAAGTGGATCGTGAGCTGAGCAAACTCGTCATATCATAGACTCTATAATGAGGCAGGCTAGGCAAAAGTCAACATCACGAGATGGCGATAAAGTTACTCAGCAAAAAAGGATTCAGTTACCTGTTCATCAGGAATTAAATCACATAGATCACATATGCCTCCAGGCATTTGGAATAACGTAGAGATATATCATCTCAAAAAAGAAGGAACAACAATGATGAGGACTCCTTCCTGAATAATCTAAGCGAAGACGTTAGCACACCGCTACGTCTCGCCTTACCAGCATTTTCGCTCAGACTCCCCTGGGCGGAAATCATACAAAACTGCCACAAACAAAGACATGCGCAGAACATCCGAATCGAATACAACTCAGCTAATTTATGAAACAAAGAATGTTCTACGATGTTCGACTAAAGATTCGAACCTTAAAAGGAAATGACATCGCAAGTTGCCAACTGTTTCTAGGAAAACGCTCCATACATGGTTATGACTTAAAATCGCTCACACACAAATTATCAACAACCCTAGCTATCAAGATAAGACAACCTCTCGACGATGCTATCAAGATTAGACGACTGTAGAAATAAAAGTGACTACAATTCCATGAGTTACTTCCCACGCATTAAAAAATTTAAATATAGTCAGAATGCATGGTCAGAATATATAGTCAGAATAAGTTGCGACAAGTTTAGCGCAACATTACCGCGACCTCCCGATAAAAAAAAAATATGCAACATTTAAAAAAAAAAAAAAAATCCAAGAGTAAAACCAAAAGCGGTTTAACAACGCACGAATTATGCGGGAATAACTAATTGCACTGCCTAATATGAGGCTAAATTGACACATAAAGTGTCTGGTGAGAATATTTCTCAACAGATAAAAAATCTTATTCAAGAAAAAAATATATCGGGGAGGTGCCACCAACACACACTACGCTTGCATGAAAATACAATATAAATATGCAAGTTCATATCATTGTAATCAAATAGCAGTGTCATATTCTAATACCGCTTAGAATGGATGTACACATCTGATATAGAATGTTAAATATTACATTATCTAAATGTTTAATAATACCATTACATAATGAAATTAAACATAAATGACGATCCAGGACACATCTCCTGTCGTTCCAAGGAAAGTGTACAATGTGGAACTCTCCATGTTTGACACCAGAAAGGTAGCTTCTCCGATCAACAATAACATGCTGAGAAAAAACAACCAATATAATTCTATTTAATAGCCATTAAGTTTCATACTATACAATACATTATTATTAACAATTGTGACCGAGTAAACTTTCGGCCCTTATATTAACTACTCAGTCTTCTTCTTATATTAAAGATGGGAACAGAAGAAGATGATAACAAAGCACAATAGTATGTGTTCACCTAAAGTGAGGACAGATGTGCTAATGTATAGTAGTAATATAAGTGTGTTATGACTCTGTCGTATGTCTAGAAATAGGACAGAAGTATTAGTTGGAATCATGTGGGCATCTAGACAGAATGTCAGCCATCACATTATCCGACCTACGGAAAGCTCGTACCGTGAAGTGAAAAGGTTGAAGAGCAATAGCATATCGAGTGGATCTCGAACTCTTCAAGTTCTTAGTCTGAATAGCTGTAAGAGCTTTCTGATCAGTTTCTAGAATGAAATGTGCGCCCAGGAGGAATCTTTGTAGTTTGAGAATAGACCAAACCATAGCCAACAATTCACGGTCTAAAACCGAGTAGTTCCTCTCTGCCGCATTTAGTTTTCTAGAAATGTACATAACAGGATGCAGAGTTTCAGCATATTCCTGCATAAGTGCTGCTCCGATCCCAGTGGATGAAGCATCACTTCGAAGAACAAAAGTCCTATCAAGAGTAGGTAATCTTAGGATGGGAGGAGAAGAAAATATTTTCTTGATCTGGTCTAAGGAAGATTGACATTCCTGAGACCAACGAACCAGATTAGGCGACCCTTTCTTCAACAAAGTTGAGAGAGGTGCCATGATCGAAGATAGATTCGGGATGAATCTCCCATAGAATTGAATTAGACCCAAGAGACTACGGACTTGTTTCTTCGTTTTAGGTACAGAGATGTTCAATATTTTCGAAGTATTGTGGTCTTCTGTCTTCAAGAGACCATGACCAACACGATGACCCAGGAAAGAGATTTCACCAAAACCAACATAGGCTTTAGAGGGTTTTGCTGTCAAATTAAACTCACGTAGAGTGGACAGTAGGTCATATAAACCCAAATAGTGATCTTCCCAGGAATCACTGAAGAGACAGATATCATCTAAGTATGCGATGACGTCTGAACGATGAGAAAGAATTCGACGCATCATGCGAACGAAAGTAGCAGGGGCGTTCATAAGACCGAAAGGCATAACATTCCATTGAAATAGACCCCTAGGTGTTGAGAAAGCAGTAAGAGGTTTGGCATGATCTGCTAAAGGCACTTGCCAATAACCTTTAGACAAGTCAAGTTTAGTGAAGAATCTAGAATTAGAAAGTCTAATAAGTAGATCTTCTAGTAAAGGCATAGGTTCAGCATCGAACTTTGTGACTTGATTTAATTTGCGATAATCAACGCAAATTCGTATGTTCTTATCTTTCTTCCGAACAATAACCATGGAAGAAGAATATGGAGAAGTCGATGGTTCAATTATGTTTAATTGAATCATTTCATCCAATTCCTTTTCCACTTGTGACTGAAAGTGTATAGGGATAGGATAAGGCCTAACCCTAATAGGATTATTGTCGGTAAGAATTATGTCATGTTCTATGACATGCGTGTGACCAGGGATGTCGGTTAGAACATCCTTAAATGTCTGTAACATCGACGAGACTTGACGATGTTCATCAACAGAAAGATTAGGAGAAATGGAGACATCTTTCCAAGATTCCATGGAATGTAGTGGAACCACTGGAAGAGGAAGATCGACATCAGAAAAAACAGATTCCTCATCCTTTTTGACAGACAGGGATGAGTAATGACCATGAGGTACAGAAGAATCGTCCGTTGCCTGGAAAATAGGCAGCAAATAGTCTGGACGCTCATGAAATTCCGTGAGCATGTTGATATGGAAAGTTTTATGCTTTCCATCTATATCGACCACCTAGTCAACATCGGAAATTCGTGAGACTATTGCATATGGACCTTTCCATGCAATCAGAAGTCTATTTTCCCTACTGGGGAGTAGGACGAATGCTTTGTCACCTGGACAAAGTTGTCGTAGACATCTGTTCTTGTTAGCAAACTGCCTTGCTTTTTCTTTAGCAATTTCTGATGAAGCAGTTGCTAGTTTGCATGCATCAATGATCTTTTGCCTAAGAGCAATGACATACTCATATGAAGATTGAGTGTCATCACTAATATCATCGGCAGTGATGAGATCGTGTAATAAAGACATAGGGCCGCGCGGACGCGCGCCAAAGACAAGTTCAAAGGGAGAAAATCCTGTGTGTTCGTTTGGGACCTCTCTATAGGCAAAGAGAGCCGCGGGTAAAAACCCTGTCCCAATCTTGAGGATGATCTTCAGTTATCTTACCAAGTAAAGTCTTGAGCGTTCTATTCAGACGCTCAACTAACCCATTAGACATAGGATGATAGATGCTACTGAGAGATCTTTTAATGTGTAAGGTAGACATTACTTGAGACATAGTATCAGATATGAGTTGAGTGCCATGGTCTGATAGTATTTCTCTGGGGAACCCCAAGCGAGAAAATATCAGCCAAAGAGCATCTGCGATATCTGTAGTAGATATGCTCTTTAGAGGGATAGCCTCTGGCCAACGTGTGCACATATCGACACATGTAAGGATAAACTGATGTCCTCTGGCCGACTTTATCTTAAAAGGGCCAATAATATCTATGGCCATTTTCTGAAATGGCCGAATAGGGATGTCAGCAGCCTGGATAGGCGCAGCA
This sequence comes from Oreohelix idahoensis, assembly GCA_024509875.1. Lineage (NCBI taxonomy): Eukaryota > Metazoa > Mollusca > Gastropoda > Stylommatophora > Oreohelicidae > Oreohelix > Oreohelix idahoensis. Next base: position 310,223 of record JAMPIV010022833.1, read on the forward strand.
TGTCGTGGTCTTCTAGATTTGACCTCCTGACATACCTGACATGATCGGCAGTATATACGAATGTCCTTGTTAACAAAGGGCCAAAAGAAAGCCGCAAGGACTCTCGACTTTGTACGGGAAAAAACCTATGTGTCCAGCACATTGCGAGTCATGAGCATGTTGCAATATTTGCACTCTCATACTCTTGGGAACAAGAATTTGCGAATGTGCTGACTTAGCCGAGTCTTGTACCATACGTACAAGCACGCCGTTTTTCATTTCTATCCAAGATTTTCTTTGTGTATCCTTATTTGGATCACCTTTCTTCGCAAGAATGAAGAATTTTTTAAGCGTCGGATCTTCTTCTTGTAATTTTATGAACGAGTCACGAGAAATAACCAAGTTACTATCTTGGCTATGAACTTCATTATCATTATTCAACGAAGTTTGTGGTGTTTGTAGAGCTTGTGCTCTTGTAACCACTGCATTGGTAGCTTGCATATTATCATCTTCCCAAGCAGCAATCTGCTGTGGGGTACATTCCCTAACTCCGTGGATACGACCAATAATAAGGTCCGCAATAGGATTAGGTAAGAGACAGGCATGCACATCTCCCGTAAAGAAAGGAGTGGCAATGTGAATTACAGCAGTAGGATATTTTTCTAGAGTGCCGCCAAATGTGACACATTTGATAACCCTTCCTGTCGCACAGGATGGTTCTACAAGCGATTGTCTAACACCAATAGTGGTGCATCCGGAATCGAAAAGTAGTGAGACCGGAGTATTGTTAACAAGACCCTTATGTAGGATTAGAGAACCTCTCCCATCATGTGCAACCGAAGCAGGAAGAGCGGGGAGAGGGTGACCACAACTCAAAGTCGATATTGTAGTCGGTTCGAACAGAGTACTGCATTGGGGGCATTTGTTTGCTCTCCCAAAGTCAAAAGAAGAACAAGTGACAGCGTCAGAGTTTTTATTATCAGAAACCTGATTACAAGCTCCCTGAGATTCTTGTTGAACAGAGTTAGCCTGCTGATATCTCTTTTTTTTGTATTGAAATCTACCGCGACTACTATTACCTCTGAAGTTATCACTGTTGTTATTATCTCTGTAGTTATTAGTGTCTCTATTATAATTGTTATCCTGTTTCGAACTACAGTTTCCATGATTATTATCATGTCCACATTGATGTGAACATCTATTTGTTTGGTTTTGAGGTCTACGCGAGGAAAAGCCTCTGTTACCATATCCTCTTCTGAAATGCCTAAAATTATTAGGTTGGAAGTAACGAGGACTGTCAGCTCGTCTCCAATTCTTTGAAGAAGAATCACCCTGAAATTGATTTCCATAATTTTGACCGTAACTACGGTTACTTTTCCTATCAAAATTTTGTTGGAATCTATGACTAGAGTTTTGACCATAAGGTGCTGCCGAAGCAACTGGCATACCTTCTTTTACTTTAGCGTTACCAATGGTTACGTGAGGATGCGCAGTTATATACTGGCTACAGAAATCTTCCATTTCTTTTATTGTTTTAGGTTTACGTTCGTGAAGGAAAGCAAGGAAAGACTCATTAACAGAAGACATGACTTTGTCTCTAAGTATTAAGTCTATAAGTCCTTCATAAGTTTTTTTCTATCTTAGACAGCTCCACCCAACGTGAAAAAGTAAGACGTATCTTTGAAATGAATTCAGAGAATTGCATTCCAGTTTCTGGCACCATATATTTAAATTGAAGACGATAGCCGTCTTCGTCAAGTTGGTATTTCTTTAACAACATAGCCCTGATGACATCATAGTTGTTCTTGTCAGGCTCATCTACCATACTTAACATACTCAAAGCATCACCTCTAAGTATCTTGGACAAATGATAAACCTGCAATGATTTATCTATGTTATGTACTTTACATGAAGTTTCAAATCTGTCCAGTTAGAATGTTATATCGTCGATGGAAGCATTGAATGGTGGTAGATTAAGCTTAAAAGTGCTTGCATTAGTCTTATCTGAGACCTTATTTGCATCATTAGCATTAACTATGTTCATCACCTTTAATTTCTCAACTTCCAAAGCTAAGAGTTTTTCTTCATGCTGCATTTTTGCTATTCTCTCATCAGCCTCTCTTTGTAACTTTTTCTCTTCAGCCTCAGCCTCTCTTTCAAGTCTTTTATTTTCAGCCTCTTTTTCAAGTCTTTTATTTTCAGCCTCTATTTCAAGTCTTTTATTTTCAGCCTCTTTTTCAAGTCTTTTATTTTCAGCCTCTATTTCAAGTCTTTTATTTTCAGCCTCTATTTCAAGTCTTTTATTTTCAGACTCAATCTGTAGTCTCTTCTCTTCAGCTTTTGCTTCTGCTTCTCTTTTTTGTTTTTCCATTTCCATTTGGAATCTTTTTTCATCCACCTGCATCTGCAGTTTCTTTTGTTCAGCTTCCATTGCTTTATCATATTGAGTAGTTGCAAATTCTTCTAACTTATCACCAGTCTTCCCAAGCAATTTACCCTGCTCAATAAAGTGCTCAAATGTAGACATGATGAGTAATAATATGAGTCCACAACCTGAAATAATTAATTATCTTATTTCAAATTTAATTATAGCAAGTCTTAAATGAAGCACTTGCTTACTCACAACACTATATTATTATCCCAATCTTTGTGGGAAACAAGTCTTAGATCAAAGAACTTGTGTATAGACCTTGTTGAAATATCATCAATCAACTCTTGATCATAGGTGCACTTCCCATTCAATAGTGCACAATACTATTCATCATTTATTTATCATCAGTATAGTAGCAGTGCATCAGTATAATCCACTATTCAATTACCATTAGTGTAACCAATGACTATGTAAACACAACTACAATGTAAACATCAAGCATGTAAACACTAGCAATGTAAACATTAACAATGTAAACAATACCAATGTAAACAATAACAAAGGTTTAGCAACAATACGAAAACATTCGCAGAAATCAACAAAAAATAAAGCGAAAAGTAAAGAAATATCACAAAAAATGTGATGATATCTGCGAGAAGATATTACAAATACAAGACACAACAGTGTATAAACAAAAATGGTGTATGAAACTAAACAATAGGAAAGAGTAGGCTAGCAAATACAAACAAATCAAAACAAAACTAAAGAATGCGAAAAATAACGAAAACAATACTAACACATGTCATCACAACTAACAAAAAATAGCAACAGAAGTCGCTTTGCAAATTCCAGTATCGGAAATTTGCACACCCTACAGAAAACGCTCACGATAGACGACCTCTATGACGTGGTATGATCTAAGGGAGACACCGCCCAACCGAAAACCCGCAGACACATAAATATATAAATATAAATATACAAATAACATGTAAACAAAAGAATGAGAAATACAGAAGACTCAGTAGAAGTATAAGGGCACAGTTCACAATCAAACAGGCCACTTAACTTATGGAACTCCAATCGTCAGTACAGCAAAAAACAAGTGGTAATCAGCATTCTAAGATCGAAGATCCAACGCTGATCACACATCTGAACTTGCATGAAACAGCTAAGACGATGGTTGAGACTTGAGCTTCTAAACAGTACAGGCAGTGTACAGGTAGTGTAGTAACGGCACTTGACCTTCTTATCCAACAGTAAATTGCTTGAATCGGTACTTGGCCTTCTCAAGAACTCGTAGCAACCAGAACTTGGCCTTCTCAACAACTACAGCAACCTGGAACCTTGATAGCAGCAACTTGTGTTATCCGGCAATATATACAACGCCGGGTACTGTCAAATTTCTTGCTTTATGGCAAAACTGCAATTTCGACATTTATCGGGCAACGCCGAGTAGTCTCAGAATTCTTTATGTTGATGTCTTGAAAAAATGTTGAAATGTTGATATCATGTAGAATGAAGTGGGTAAGGGACCCCGTGTATGCTGGTACCAGACCAAACCAGCTTATGGCCGCCAAATGTTGCGTAGCAAAATGTGTGTTGCGTATAAATGTTCCGTGGATGATGTCACATTTGCCACACAATGTTGAGGGTGCTATATTTCATCTGCTTTCCAAAGGTATGATAATACTGGCACTTGCAGAGTAGTGTATCACCCTCAGACACCAGGGATGATGAGGCAGAGTAACATGGTGTCTTTAGTCTGGTTTAAGTGTGTGACGTAAGGATAGAGTCAGATAGCTACAGTATCATACATGGACGTCACATCAGACCATACAACGTAGAAAGTCAATAAAGCTTTTAACAGTAGTGATGTTTTTTTGGCAATATATATTGTGTACGCCACAATGACAAGATGCATGGACATCGTTATGCAGAAACATCACAGGTATAGTACAACAGTCATTGTATCATCGACGTAGTCAATTCAACAGGAACAGCATACAGCATCAAATAATGTAAATCATATGCCTTTTAGGATATCGTAATCAGCAGTACATGTAGTCAGGTAGTAAACTTCCCCTTTCCATAAGAGCTAGTAGATATCAACTAGGAGATTAAATCTAGTCTCCTATATTCGACCTCAACAAGACAGGCCTGTCTTTTGAGCGTCACATTATCGTCCTCTATGTTCCTTAAACAGCAAAGGTATCAAACCTAGATCCATCAATAGAGTTCAGGAAGCAAATGGTCCTTAGAACAGGCATCAATCGATGCGTGACAATATAAGTGGATCGTGAGCTGAGCAAACTCGTCATATCATAGACTCTATAATGAGGCAGGCTAGGCAAAAGTCAACATCACGAGATGGCGATAAAGTTACTCAGCAAAAAAGGATTCAGTTACCTGTTCATCAGGAATTAAATCACATAGATCACATATGCCTCCAGGCATTTGGAATAACGTAGAGATATATCATCTCAAAAAAGAAGGAACAACAATGATGAGGACTCCTTCCTGAATAATCTAAGCGAAGACGTTAGCACACCGCTACGTCTCGCCTTACCAGCATTTTCGCTCAGACTCCCCTGGGCGGAAATCATACAAAACTGCCACAAACAAAGACATGCGCAGAACACCCGAATCGAATACAACTCAGCTAATTTACGAAACAAAGAATGTTCTACGATGTTCGACTAAAGATTCGAACCTTAAAAGGAAATGACATCGCAAGTTGCCAACTGTTTCTAGGAAAACGCTCCATACATGGTTATGACTTAAAATCGCTCACACACAAATTATCAACAACCCTAGCTATCAAGATAAGACAACCTCTCGACGATGCTATCAAGATTAGACGACTGTAGAAATAAAAGTGACTACAATTCCATGAGTTACTTCCCATGCATTAAAAAATTTAAATATAGTCAGAATGCATGGTCAGAATATATAGTCAGAATAAGTTGCGACAAGTTTAGCGCAACAACTGTGATGTCGCTTTTGAAGACAGGCGAGGTGGATATACTTGTATGTATAACTGACTTGGTAGGTGTAGATGTGGCAACAAAAACTGGCTTGCTAGGGTGAGTAGTGTTATCCACCTCCAAATGAATAATGGTATCGCCTTTAATGTGAGATGACTCATCAACCTCCAGCTGAACCATATCCTCACTAGTGTGAGCAGGCACATCAACCTCCTGCTGTACATAGCTATCCTGACTACAGCTAACTGACTGACTACAACTAACTGACTGACTACAGCTAACTGACTGACAAGACATGGAGGGGTCAGAAAGAACATCGCAGGGGATAGAGCAGCTTTTTGTTTTTAAAACACCAAAAGATGTCTTTGCAAAATAATTGCACAGTTGACATTCACTTATAGTTAAATTATGGTCATAGTCTTTCCAGATGTGCTGACTGTTTTCCGATAGTAACTTGGCTGTTTCAAGACACTTCTCATTATGCCTCCTTTTTGAGTTTTGTATTCGTAAGTAACACTTCTTACAAAATATAGTCGAATGCTCTGTGGGTTTATCATCTGATACGTTAATTCCAAATACAAAGAACAGATCATTAACGTAATTAGAACAGTTTAGTGCTTTATGATTTGAACTTTTTGTTTTGGAAGTTAATGCTCTCTTGCCACAGGCTCTGCACAGTGCACTGGCACAATTCATATGATGCAAAAAAGTATGTTCCATTTCGTTGTTATGTAGTATAGTTTACTTGTGTATGTATAAAGATAATGGAATATTTGGGAGTATCAAGTCTAACACAAGGCTGTAGAATGCTTTATCTGTGAATGAAAGAAGATATACAAACAGTTACTTAGAATTCTTTGGCAGCCGTCGTGTGCACAGGATTGTCTACCAAAGAACACTAATGGAACAGTCCTTATCTCACATACAATAAAAAAAGACATTCATATTATAAATACAAGATTAACATGACTTGAAAGATAGATCAAAGTATGTGGAAGTAATCTATCTATAGCTTTATATGTTTACTGACGCTCATATACGTCTAGTTAAGTATCATTATAAATGAATGAAAAAACAAAAACAAAAGTTCTTTTTTACAACCTTATTTAAGATTTGCGAGTATCAGGAATGCTTTTGTAGTGATTTAAATGTTATAAAATCTGGTGACAATATGCTTGTTCTTGTAATGCCAAACTCACAAAACTGACTACCAGTACCACACATTCTCAAGATATGAAACCAAAAAAAATAAGTATGAGGAAATCATCTTTAGCTTTCCTTCGAGAAGTCTTTATAATGCAGACTGGACCGTAACGCCACCAAGTTTAGATCCAGGAACCTAGTATCTGTGCCGCGAGAGGATACTGCACAGTCAATCGAGAGCGCAAGTCTCCTGGTATCTCTTCTACATATATCGAACTACTCAATAGTATTTGACTTGTAAGAACTGAGAGTGTGGCCCTCTGCTTGAAAAAAAAGTCGAACAACCCAGGTCTAGCAATTATGACTGGAGGTTAGGGGCTACTTCGAATGGGCCGATTTTTAGATATTACATTAATAAAAAGATTACTTCTGTTATGAATTTCCTCAAATGATGACGCTGTTTTCAAAAGTCTGTAACTCCGTCAAATATAATCTCAATCAAATAAAAATGCAATCAAAGATAGAACACAGAACAAAGTTATAGTACACAAAAAAATTTTAGCGCTGTGTTTATCCAGAACGAGTGTGTAATGATTTATATTTTACACACACATCAGCTGATTTTCCCCACCAAAACCCCCAGTAGTCATTTACGGTGCACATGAAACTGTTACACCTGGTGTCAGAATTCCGGTCACCGAAACTAAAAGAGCGCTCTGGTATAGGGTACAAACAGCCGTGAGGGAGGTGTTAAAGAAATGTGATGTCACACTAAAATACAAGTGACGATTCTTTCCTTTATAAATGATAAATAATAATAATAGCCCCTTCAGTCATAACTGACTATGGGAATACGCCCCTGAGGTGACAGCCCTCAGCTGCTTATTTTCCTGATGTTCCTTTCGACGTTTTGTCCCCTCTTCTGCTTGTGTGAGTTTCTTTTCGCCCAATCGGAGGTGGCGCCCGAGATAGCATCGCCACTTGGTGCGATCGGCAGCTTCATCCTTCCAGGTTGCTGGATTTATGTCCAGTACCCTCATGTCTCTCTTACACACATCTTTGAATCTCAGCTGCGGTCGCCCAACTGTTCTTTTGCCAGTTGTCCGTAGAAGATACCTTTCGAGATGTGACCATTTTCCATGCGTCAGACGTGGCCAAGCCAGCGTAGTCTGCGCTGTTTAAGCAGTGTATACTTGCCTTGAAAGCCAGCACGCGACAACACTTCGACATTTGTCACTTTATCTTTCCACGAAATGCCGAGGTTGTGGCGTAGACACCGTAGATGGAAGGTATTGAGCCTTCTTTCTTGCTTAGCATAGGTTGTCATTGTCTCGCTGCCATATAGAAGAGTGCCGGTGACGCAGGCGTTATATACCGCAGCTTTGGTCTAATTGATGAAACACACACACAAATAAAGTAAAATAAATAATTTTAACATTCACGTCAGCCCTAAGACTTTCAACTTTCTAAAGGGCAGTGTCTTTGATCTCATCGGACTTGTCGGGATGGTGTAACCGTGCTATTGTTTTGTTTAAAATCTCACTTTAATCAACAGTACAGTTTGTTTAGTCTGTATTTTGTTTTTAAGGCGTGTACTACATTTTATGATTGTGGTGGGGAGTGGAGACATGCGAAAGCATTTAGCTTGTTAGGACAAGGGTTAGGCCCTGACTCGTGTTGGGAGGCAGCACATGAAAGGAAATATATTTGTAAAGGCTGGATTAATTAAACAATTTTTAAAAAAATTAAAAAATAGGGGGGGGGGGGATTTGTGACGTCACACGACGGAGTGGAATGATCTGAGTTTTTGTGATGAAGAGGTGATGATTTTTAAAATGTCAAAAATTGCGTGACGTCATATGTGGACGACCTCTTAGGCAACTTGATCGGATATCCGTCCTTCTAGGATCTTGGGAAAGGGTAGAGGTTAAGGTAGTCCCATAGCAGAAAATGTCGTAGGGGAGTGAAGTGTTAAAGAATTCACCATACTAAGTACAACTTTATGTGGTGGGAGAACCGATTCCCTTCCTCGCCATATGTGCCTTCCCTATCTCAACAGCAGAATCAAATAGCTTTTTACAGCTGGGTAGACTGGACCGTAACGCCACCAAGTTTAGATCCAGGAACCTACTATCTGTGCCGCGAGAGGATACTGCACAGTCAATCGAGAGCGCAAGTCTCCTGGTATCTCTTCTACATATATCGAACTACTCAATAGTATTTAACTTGTAAGAACTGAGAGTGTGGCCCTCTGCTTGAAAAAAAAGTCGAACAACCCTGGTCTAGCAATTATGACTGGAGGTTAGGGGCTACTTTGTACGTCAATCTATGCTGACAGCGCCCCCCTGAAGCGACGGAGAAGTGCGAGTATTGATCTTTTGTTGCGGTAAGCACAGTATTTGGAATTAACACTGCGGTACTGAGACAGAATGCTGGTAAAGGGGAAACTGAATTAAAGATTTTATCTAGAATTGCAGGCACCCCCCTCCTTAAAAAAAAGTTATCTCGGACTCCTCGTCTACTTCACTCTCCATTTTCAGAATGTCTGTTGCGTATTATTCTCAAATTTCCTAACCCATCAGTTTCTTTTAATTAGTCTTACCTTCTTAAGAGGTAGTAGCAATCATTATCATCCCCTTTAACTCCCCAAGGAGCATAAGCCTTCAACAAACTTATGCCAAACTGTCATGTCCCGTGCCATCAGCTCCAGGTCTTTCCATGCTTTACTCATCATTTTCATTTCCGTCTCCAGCTCTCTTCTTCGTTTTTTTTTTTTTCGGACTCTGCTTCTTTTTACCCAGAGGATTTTAGAAAAAATAACTGCCTCGTTATGCTATCAACAGGTTTCCTCAATGTGTGTCCTATCATGGTAGTGATATCAACAGGTTTCATCAATGTGTGTCCTATCATGGTAGTGCTATCAACAGGTTTCATCAATGTGTGTCCTATCATGGTAGTGCTATCAACAGGTTTCCTCAATGTGTGTCCTATCATGGTAGTGCTATCAACAGGTTTCCTCAATGTGTGTCCTATCATGGTAGTGCTATCAACAGGTTTCCTCAATGTGTGTCCTATCATGGTAGTGCTATCAACAGGTTTCCTCAATGTGTGTTTCACCCATCGCCAGCGTCTTCTTCTCATCTCTTGTTCCACTGGTTCTTGTCATCAGTTCCACATTAATGATCTTGTCGTGCCACTTCCATACTTCAATTCTGCACAAGCACCAATTTATGAAAATCTGCAGCTTTTTGATTGTTGTTTTTGTTGTTCTAAATGCTTCAGAGCCATACAGTAGGACTGACTTGACATTTGAGTTAAAGATTCTGATTTTTGTGTTGGACTTGATTTCTTGTGACCTCTATATCAATGAAAGCGTCTTTAGCCTTTTGTATTCTTATTTTGCCGCAGAGAAGATTGGAGGGTCAAGATCGCCAATGTCTGTTCCAGACCAGGCACCTGAAGAAGAAGAAGACGATTCTTATTTTGATAGTATTGTCTGTCCCTCCAACTGTCTGTGTTACTACCAAGATATATGTATGTTTCTACATCTTGTAGTGGTGTTTCTTCACAGTACCGTGTTGTTATTGTTTCCTCCATCTGTTCTCATTATCTTTGTCGTCTCCCTGTGTATTTTATGACCCCACTTGCTCTGATCTCTCATCAACTGATCACATGTTGTAATTTTGTCTTGCATCTGATTGGCAGTCGCAATAATCCTGTTTTTTTCTGGAAACCTTATGCTGCAGTAAAAAACAGAAACCTTCACATCTATCGCTACGCTATGAAAGAATTTAAAGAAAAACTTCAGTTTTTAAAATACAGTTTTATTAAATTATTTCGTTAATATTTTAAAATTTGGCAATTGAAAGTTGTAAACATTTTCTTCAGATGTGGCCGCACAAATTGTTACTCTATGACCCACACATCTTTATTGCGGTTCTGCTAACTGCATCCTGTCTTTGACACCAATATTTCGCCAGCATGACGAACGTTTCCCTGGTAGGTGTATTCTTAAATTAACTTTATTAATGGCCTCATTACTCTACGTTTCCTACCCTACATTGAAGGTAACAAGTATCTTTGGTAAGGGGAAGGCAGTGCGTTGATCTGATAGCAGACGTGTAACAACTCTTTAGTTGTCCTAATTAAAAAAGGAGCGTTTAAATTAAGGTGGAGACGGTTTCAATGTACGGATTGACTTCTGGAAAATTCTACACCGTGACCAACCAGTTTTGAAATTAATGACAATTGTAACTTGCAATGGCATAGGGTTGGTAACTTGGTACCATCTGGGATTGTAAATTTGTCTGTTAGAAGTCTGTGCCTCACTTCGGTGAATAAAATCCGCACGTTACTAACTTTGGTTTGGTATCTGTGCTAATGAGTGCTTACCCATTTTAATTGTTTTTTTTTCCAGCAAATTTCTTATCTTAGCGTAGGAATAGGATATGTGTACACGTTAGTTATAGCATTTAAAGTTCCATAATATTATTTGTTTGTACCATTATCGCTCAGTATGTATGTATTTATAAATACACGCTAACTGCTGCACTACTGTTTTTATGTACCGAATAAAGTTTTCTTTGTGAAGAATTAATTAATATGTTTATTTATTATTTTCTGTCCAGATTCACGGTACACTCTGGTATTTATTTCTTCTCATACTGTTTACAGGGTACGTGAAGCTTTACTGGAAACCAACGGGGTACAGGGCCCGAAAAAAGGTTGAGAGCCACTGAAGTAGAGGAGAGAAAGCGAATTCATACTTGTGTCCCCGACGAAGGCCTTGTGGTCGTAACCTTGGCCGCTTCTTTGTATCCAAGTAAGTCGTATACAGCCTATTGCTCATTTACTTGGACCGTTTATTGTAATCTACCTGTAGTCCTACACGTTCTCCTGTCTACATTAAAGCAAAGATGCCGAGCTCTTTCGTGTCGTTATCTATACAGGGTTCCGGGTTCGAAACCTGGTTTCTATACAGTTTCTGCTATATAATAGGACTATCGTGACCATATCCGTATATGGCTTGCATATCTTCTATAGGTCCACATCTTTTATTGTCAATGCGAAATAAATTACAGAATTTGAAATACCACAATGAGCATGTTTAATATCCAAATTATGCGAGACACCAGAATCCACATTATGTGTATTACGTATTTCCATCTATAGAGCGATTGAAAAGTCTGTTCTTGATTTAAATTGTTATTTCTTCACAACTATCAAACTAATTTATATAATGTGTGTGTGTGTTTGGTTTTAAGGACTATCTTCATTGCACACAGATAACTCCATCAGTGCTCCGATCTCCTCCTTTAGACCACACAAGGAGAATCTCAGCACAGGTCACAAACTCCGTAGCACCGGCGAGAATCCCAATGTGTGTATATAAAAGATTTAAATGGAACAAATGTCAAAATAAAGGCATTTTATTACATAAAGTACGATCCAGTCATCGAAGCATCATTTTTTGGTGATGCCTAGATGGCAGGGAGGATAGTGTGATTCGCTTGCATAGCTAGGTGGAGTTGTCGCACGGAAGGTCTGGGGTTCGAGTCCTGGGTAAGCCACTCACGTCTGTTGTTTTTCTGTTGTCTAGTGTTCTACTTCTTTATTTCTTACGAGTGCCTGAAAACATACCTTTATGTTTGTCTCATATTTATTTATCGCATTTACTATACAATTCAAGGTGAGATACGGTCTGGTAAACAAATAATTTCTTAGCGGGAAACAGTTTTTGTTGTCTCTTGTAACGTCAGTTTATTTGTAATTTTAGAGTTCATTTTATTTCTGAGAATAAACAATAAAACCTGTTTGCCAAATGTCAGTTTTTGTTCCTTGTTTTGACATGTGCTTCACGCAGCGCCGGATTATTCATTGGGCCCACTAGACACGGGAATGGGGCTTACAAGGGCCCCCGCGAAAAAAAAGCGACTAAGTCATAACACACAGAGCTCTACAGCAACAGCACGTGCACGATAGTGCGCTCGTGCGTACAGGGAAATATTATCTATATAACAGTTAGTTTATTAGTATCTTCCACCCCTCTGTTTTTTCCTGTTTTTAAAATTATATTTTATTTGCAGGGGCCCTACTACTGGTACCTTTAACAAAATCTATGGGCTGTAACGAACACTTTTTCTTTACATATTATTTATTATATATTTAAAAAAAAAATTTATCTGAAATTAATTAGTTTTTTTATATTTTATAAATAGTTTTACCTTTTAGAAGATTGGAGAGGGGCCCCAAAGTATGTTAATAGCCTAGGGTCTCTGGGGGTCTTAATCTGGAGCTGGGTTTATGTATATCCAATAGATATAAGTGAGGATATTTAAAAAAAAAAAAAAAAAAAAGGAAGTGACTCTTCAACCACCATGTTTAATTCTGCGAAATTCATATTATGTTCTGTAAGTAAAGTGAAATTACTGAATAGGGCTAGTAATGTGAAATTACTGAATAGGACTAAGTAAAGTGAAATTACTGAATAGGGCACGTGACGCATGTAGGAGAGAGAAACTATATTATAATGTCCCTCTGGTCTCATATATCTTGCCTTTATTACATCTCCATACAGTTGAGTGTATGTGCCGTCCCCAAAGCGCATGTAAGACACTCCACGAGCTGCAATGAAAGGTCCGCTGGGACCAGTTAAAAACTGTCAGCTGACGGATAGTTGACGTCATCCGAAATAAAGTGGATTGGAAATAGAACGGACAGCGCGGTTTTCCTTTCCTCACTCTAGAGCAAATCACGCCTCCTTAGTTCCCCCTTGTCACAGTAGGCTATAATTTGAGAATAGATTATGTCTGAGTTCAGACAGAGTATGAATGCAAAGATGTGAAAATAGATGCGAATAGAGTCACTAATTAAATTATGAGAAGAGATATGACTTCTGAAGCGTGGTTGGGCCACGTCTTCAGCCTGTTGTGACTTATTTTACTAAGACAATCTGCTTCTCTCCCTCCTATGCTCCTAAAGCAGTAAGGGACAATGTTATGGCATACAGTGACAGTTATGAAAAGAAGAGATCCTGACCACAGGATATGTTTTTATGTTTATTACACAATACACAAAGAAACGATACCACGACATGAACAAAAGAAAACCCCACCTGAATGCCTTCACAATGTCTGACGGCTACAGGGATACATAAAAATCCTCAAGTACAGAAATTATGATCAACACCCTCTTTATCACATGACTAGGCTCAAACGCACACAGGCCAACCTTGCCTCGCTACCCCTCCACGCACACTCTTACTGGCACGCTTAAAATGTCCAAATAAAAGGGTTAGGCCCCCAGCTATCACAACAATGACAGCGGCCAAATCCATTTAGGTCACTAAAGCTTGTCATGTACTCTCCTACTCTGCAAGGAGAAATCACTCTGTTCCACCTAAGGTATTGGATCCTCGGAATACGAAGTTAAGCTCCCACTGGAAACAGGTAAATAAATTCCAAGAATCACACTTAATATCGCGGGTGGCCACCACTAATTCAGCGAGCTACTAGTATCCATGGCTGGAGCGAATTTCTTTCACTGATTAAAATATGTGCACAAACTACAGAACTATAGCTCTTATAAGCCATGCCAGCAAAATACTATTACAAATCATAATGAAAAGAATGCAACAAAAGCTAGAAACAGAAATAAACGAAGTACAGGCGGGTTTTCGACCAGGTAGAGGCACTAGAGATCATATATTCAACATGAGGATCATCATAGAAAAGTGTAGAGAATTCAACGTTGACATACATACTTGTTTCATTGATTACACCAAGGCTTTCGATTGTGTACAACATCAGCAGTTATGGGCTATTATGAAAAAATATGGGATTTCCAAACCACCTTATACAACTCATCGCACTGCTGTACCAAGAACAACAGGCAGCCGTAAGAATAGAGGGGGAAACATCAGAATGGTTTGAAGTACAGAAAGGAGTAAGACAAGGCTGTACCCTTTCCCCTTACCTGTTTAACATTTATGCCGAGAATATCATGAGAAATGTAAGAGATGACCAAGAACACACAGAGTTTGACTCATTTAACATCGGCGGGTACCAGATCCCGGAAATCAGATATGCTGACGACACAGTCCTCCTATCGACCAACCCAGAAGGACTTGAACAATTACTTCTGTCCACCAAAAAACACAGCGAGGCCCAGAATCTATACCTAAACACCAAGAAGACTAAAGTATTGACAACAGACAAAGTAAAGACCAAACCAGAAATTGAAATTGATAACGAAGAACTGGAAAGTGTTAATGAATTCGAATACTTAGGATCAATCATCAACAGCTCTGGCGACTGTGCAGTAGAAATTAAAAGAAGACTTGCAATTGCTTCACATAAACTAATACAGATGAAAAACCTATGGCAAGGCACAAGCAAAGAAACAAAGTTACAGCTGATCAGAGCATGTATATTCCCAGTGGCAACATACGGCTGCGAGACTTGGACACTCAATAAAACAGTTGCAAAAAAGATTACATCATTTGAAATGAAATGCTACAGAAGGATGTTGAGAATACCCTGGACAGAAAAAAAGACCAACAGAGAAGTACTGCACTCACTAAACGTACAGGAACATTGGCTGCTAAATACCATGCAATAAGGAAGCTGAAATTTTTCGGTCATATAAAAAGACATAATAGCCTGGAAAAAACAGTGATGGAAGGCATGGTCCCTGGAAAAAGGGGAAGGGGTCGACCTAGACGACGGTGGACCCAGGACATCACAGAGAGTCTGAACTTGTCTTTGGCTGATGCAGGTCGACTTGCCCAGAATCGTGATGCGTTCAGAGCAGCTGTAATGGAGACAACGTTCTGGAAAGAATACGTCACATGATGATTAAAATATATGCTCCAAGTGCGAATCAGTCACTTTCAGCTAGGAAATCAGTACTTTCTCTCAATTCATCACAATAAACAAATACGTCCTCCCCACGTCTTTCCCTCCTTTCACTCATTCCTTACAGAAATCACAACCCACTAGCTTAGTTATCCCCCTTCTCTCTGATAAGCCTACACAATAGTATAGGTAACTTCACCCAGGCGTGACGGTTGGCCTGCCCAGGCGCGCGCGTCTGACCTCTCACACACTCGGTATTATGCCGACATTATAAACAAATCCAGGTTACTTATTCACAACGTGAAATGAAAAAATACAAGCGCCCACATCAACATTGGTAATTGGGACTGTACTGGAAGTTATAAAATTAATGTGGCGATGACACACACTACTATCAAACGAGTATCAAAACTCTATACAAAATTAATTATACATCTATTAAAAAATGGAACATACAACACCAAAATAAAATAAATCATCTTCCCCTTTCTGTTTTCAACTTATATTTCTGTCAAATATCTCTTCAGTCTTGCCGTGAAGTTAAAATTGGGAACTAGCGAAATGAAGTTATACCTCCCTGGTTATGTCCAGCAATTATTTTATATTAAGCCATATATATTAAGAGAAATACAGTAATTAAGTCTCCTAACTCTATATTATTTATTTACCCATATATATTGGAAGAATTAAAGCAATTAAGTCTCTTGGCTCTCTATTATTAATCTACCAAAGAAAAACAAACCCCAGATAGATAAGTAAATGTGCTTACCAAATCAAGGAATTCCGATTTACACTCTCTAACAATTGTTAGCTTTCAACTCAACAACGTCACTAGACGACAAAATCCAAGAAACGACAACTGGTGGTGAATGATAGAGACATGAACTTAAATAGTGAGACAGAATGCCGGTGTCCGACGAACGCTTTCCCGCACGTGTGCGTATGAAACGTAAGACAATCGTAAGAGTGTTTACGATCTCTCGTTCGATGCTCGCCCCTGTTCAAGATGAAGGGTCGAAGGCGGCTGGACATGACAGAACGAGGGTTCTGCAAGCGACTAGGGTCACATAAACTAGCTGCTTGCTACAAAGAGACTTCTTTGGCAAGAAATGCCGCTGAAAAACTTAGAGGAGTAAAGAATTCCTTGTTTTCTCCCACACAACAAAGAGACCAGGGCCCGTTTAGCCTCCCTGAATGCCAACAAGAAAAGATCGTTAGACATCCAGCCGCTTTGCACGTGCAAAGAGGTGTGTCTAAACTGGACTCTAGCAAGATTGACAGAATCGGAGAGAAAATAAGAGCTGTTAAAATAAAAAATGACAGAATAAGTGGGCGGTAACATGAGATAGGAAAATAACAGACAGGTTAACCAGACAAGGTTAGACAATTCTAACCATCTGTGACACCCCTCCCTTTTATGTAGATTGGTTGAAACTTAGGAGACAATCAGTCAGTTACATGTTCTTCAACTTTTATGTGCTGTTAGTTTTCTTGGTTTTCGTTAGATCAAAATATTCAGCCATTAACAAGCAATTGCAGTATCTGTATTGGAAAGAATTAACATTAGTCAGCAATTCCTCTTTCCAGTCTTTTAACTCAGGATGAAAGATCAACTCTTTTTGAACTTTTTTGTTTGTTCTTGAATAAATGACAATTTTGTGCACAACAGGCCAATCACCTGTTTGTCTTTATATATGTCTGTACGTTCACCCTGAGAAACATCATGCTCTTGCTGTAACCCAGGGCCGTAGATAGGACTTTATTATTATTTTAAATAAAATAAAAAAATTTTAATGCACTATTTTGGTACTGGTACAGTATCATCTCTCCCCCCCCCCCCCCATACGCCCCCCCATACGCCCCCCCCCCCCTGCCTATCCACGGTCCTGCTGTAACCTCTACACCCATCGGTAGACAAGGAGACGATTACAATTAAATACAATTTAATACAATAATAAATAAAAAAGAACCATTTTCTCAATCACATTACTACAATAAGTGCCTGAAACTAAAATAAAAAGAAAGCATTGCTTTACCTCACCCGTGTGTTACCGGGGCCCTAAAGGGGAGCAAAGAATAGTAACACTGTTCCCTACCATGCATGTCGTAGAAAGCAACTAAGGAGGTTTGGGCATGGGGCTGATTACCCCATCCTGTTAAAAAAAAATGTAAACCACAACAAACTTCAACAAACATGGACAAGTCAATTAAAGAAAACTTGAGATGATGGCACGTGACAGGAGGACTTGGCATGTGTTTGTTGAAGGCCTATGCTTCTTTGGGATTGGAGGGTTATGAATGAATGAATTGCTTTACCTAGTGGCGTACCGTGGATTTCATTTTGTTTTTCAGTGCTTTTAGATTAACAATAAAATCTTTTAAAAATACATCTTCTATGAAAATAGAGAAAGTATAAGAATTACAGAGATGCTACTTGTGACTTCTGAATATTCCATCCTTAAAGAAGACTTAAGACTGATAATAAATCAATAAGCAGTTAAGGATAAAATGTACACAATACAGTGAATGAAAATGACGCTTACAGCAAAACACTTTACTATTTTTAGCATGTAGCACATGTGAATGCAATCAATGCATTAAAAAAAAATTTTTTTTTCCTCGTTTAGGCGAGGCGCGTCCCGTTCAACTTGGTTGGCTATATTAGGCGCATGTCCAAATATAAAAGACATTTAGGTCTGATAACTTTTTATGTTGATACATATCTGATATCACAACAGAGCATTCAAACAGCAATTGATTACTGTTCTGACCGTGAAAGCGCAATGGCTGCATGCTCCGTCGGCAGCATTGCTTCAGATAATATAGTCTAAAATAATACAAAAGAAAGTTAATTTTTAAAACGCACAAACGAACACATGCGGTAATATTTCTCACATTAAATGTTGCAAACTAGAATGCAGTTTCACAATTAGCTGACACTGAGGTCAGGAGCTGTCAATTAAGGGGACGCTTGGCCATAACAAAAATGCATCGCTCATGTTGTATGGTGGAATCACGTGCGGGTCATTTTATGCTACTTGCATAACGTTTAGAGAACACTTTAAAATAACACCCCAAAAGCAAAGACAAAACAATGTAATTTTTGAGTGACATCTTGTTGAATTTATAGGAAAAGGAATGTAGATATAACTATAAACATCTATCCATGACAACACTTGCACTGGTCGCTAACTAGGACGTGAGAACGACAATTATTCGCAACAGTTAGGTTTTACTGTTGTAGTGAAATTGACAGAGATACAACGGTAAAATACCTCCAAAGGTAACATGTAAGGATAAAAAACATAATGCGTAGGCTGCTGATGTACATGATCGCCCAGACCGCGGGTCATCACCCTCCATAAAAATTGACTCGCTAGACAGGAGGGGAACGGCGGATCAAAAAGGAAAAAAATATGACTGGAAAGATTGCGTGAGACTGGAAAGGCTAAGGAGACGCAATTGGGGGGGGAACGGAGAAAAGTCACGTTTCCCAAGTTGACATAAAAAGTAAGCAACTCGACAGAAGGGACCATAGATATGTTACGCCACAGTCATTTATTGGACGCTTTTGCGCGATACCAAGCCCTTGATTTGAATTCAGCGGCTAAACGCAGATGTTCGAAATATTACAAAAATTAAAAAGTAATTTTTTCTTAATATTAATGTTAGGAATATAAAAATTAGCTGGCCGGATGGCCCATTCAGAGCAGTGAACTAATATGTTCTTACTTTTACAGACGGATAGATAACATTGAAGATAATGACAAAAGACAGTGTTGTTCACATCATCGACAGACTGTATTGAATCTAAAAGTGTCGCTAATTGCACACAAAAAAAACACGAACTCGAGACGCAGGTGTTCAAATCTACGTAGTATGGAAGAGAGGGGTTTTGGGTGGTAGCTGTGTCTAAAAATAACTTTTAACGACAAAATTTTGGAGGGGAGAGAAAGGTTGGTTCAAAAATCGAGTACATTTTTGTAGAAACACAAGTAGAGACGGACAGACTAACAGATAACCATCCATACTTGACTGAAGCATGACTGAAATGACTTTAGGGTAGGAAATTTGAAATTCAAATAAACCTGGGCAGTGATTGGCCACAGACAATCATATCATTAGCGCTCAGACGCGAAAGTGGGGCCATTCTTCAATAGTTGTTCAGTGATAGACACAGATTTTAAAGTGTGGTGATTTCCATATGAAAGAAAGTGTAAGAAGTTTAGGGACGCCATACTATAGCCAGCAGCTCAGCTGAGTTTTGCTAGCAATTCTGTGTTATTTATTCGTAATCTGGTAAGATTGAAATTATTTCCTTATATATATTTTGAATATTGTTTCATGTTCGAGTGATTTGATACTGCCATATCGAAATCTAGCCTTACAAACAAGTAGGGATTTGCTCTAGACCCCCCGCCCAAGTCAGGGTCTAGGGACCAACAATGTACATAAACTCCAGCAAGGGTTAGGCAAGACAGATCAAGTGTTGAGAATAATGAAACATATTACCTATCCTCTTTTAGGGCAGAAAACTAATAAATATTTTTCAGAATCTATAGTCTGGGAGGATCTATCTGATGTAAAACCACCATGGTAAATGTGCTGTTTGGTCAGAGAGATCTGACCTGTCTGTATGATGTGGTTGTTGTGTCAGTGTTGTGTCCAGACGTGGGTAGAGAATAGATTTTGACACATGGCCCATACTTTGATTGCAGAGCTGTGAGCTTCTGTTGTCAACCAAGCAGTGTCTATTCAGTTGGTGACTTACTCGAGTGTATCTGTGCAGTACTTGTGACAGAGATCACCATTATTGCCCGCCAGCACGGAGAGGTGGGATCACCAGATTTCAGCACCAGAGCTACAACTACAAGATGAGTGAGCCTCTGGTCTGCTGGACATTCACCAACACCGTTTAGTTACTAATAACCCCATGAAAATTCCTACCATTTTCTGGACACTGTGTAGTCAATATAGACAGGTGTGATGAGGCCACCCCAACAGCACAAACATTAACTATCCTCCCAAGTAGATGACTACTAGAACATTTTAATAAAACTAACTAGTATAGTACATATATATGTACACTATTGCATTTATGATATAATATTCCATGCATTTCTTTCATAATCTCTAAATCCTTTTAAGTTCTGGTCAACCTAAAAAAATTGATCCAGAACAAAATAAATGTAATATAATTCTATCAAAAAATTTTACACACGTGAGTTAGTTCAGTGTATTTTAACATTTATTAATATTATTAGTCTTGTTAAATATCTGTGGGTATATCTATAACCTATTACACCACACTACATATCATAACCCTAGACACTTTACGTAGCCACATTCATTAAAAAAAAAATTAAGTGTGAGGTCGTAGTGGTAGCAAGAAAGGCCTTCTGACAATTCACAACTACATTTTATCTCAGGAGCCTTCACAGCTGGCCTCATACATTACATTTAGTAATATCACCATCATACAATACCATCAAACACCACTACATATATTGGGGTCTTGTCCAGGGATAATTAGCCCAACAGTAATATTAGGATCTCCTGGTGGGAGAAATAAAAGTAGGGAAATAAATTGTAAAATTCCCTTTAAAATTAAAAGTGTCCCTGCAGATAAAAGTTGGTGAATCTTCACAGCCAGTAATAATTAATTAGTTAACTGGTTAGTTAGAATTGGTTAGACTATAGTCATAAGAAGTACTTAGTGTATTTACTGGTTAGAGATTTATCTTGTATATTATTATATTGTCTAAAAAGTATGGCGGAGTTGGCAAAATTTAGATCAGCTGCTGTGCTCACCGCGAAGGAGATGGGAATGGATGGTCAAATTTTAATTCAATACGTAACGGCTGAATGTGATAAATATATTGAACGGGAAGAAAGGAGGTTAGCTGAAGAGAAGAGGTTAGAGGCTGATAGAGAAATTAAGAGGCTGCAGATTGAGGCAGAAGAAAAACGACAGCAAAGGGAGGCAGAAGAAAAACGACAGCAAAGGGAGGCAGAAGAAAAAAGGTTGACTGCCGAAAGGGAGGCAGAAGATAGAAGGTTGCAGAGGGAGCACGAATTACGACTAAGGGAGCTGGAATTACAAGGCCAGGCTCCTGAAAATGGTGCCAGCCCTTTTGCCTCAGATGCTACGCCTAGTCTGGGAGCCTCAAACTCAGCTATGGGGTTTCATTTAGACCATTTTGTTGAAAAAGACGATGACATAGAGGGGTACCTAGGACGTTTTGAGTTATTAGCTACTACATATGGGTTAGAGAGAGAGAGGTGGAGCTTAAAGCTATCACAGGGATTGAGAGGTACTTCTTATGAAGTATTTGCCAAAATGAACAGGGAAGACCAAGACAATTATGACATGTTAAAGCAGGCTTTGTTATTAAGGTACGAGAAGAATGGTGAATTTTATCGTAAGAAATTTAGAAATGCCAAACTGTTGTCTGGGGAGACATACCACCAATTCTCTGCTAGAACTAGAAACCTATTTGGAGAAATGGACGGCTCTGGGGAAGACCCAAGATCTTAAAGAAATGATCATGATTGAGCAATTGAGAGAGTCCATGGCTCCAGACATGAGAAAATTTCTCATGGAACAAGGTGCAGAGAGGTTGGGGGAAATTTTAAATGTTGCTGAGAGGTATCAGGCAGCCCAGGCAGAGGTAAGTGGTGCTAAGAAGAAGCACATAGACAATTTTAAAGCTCCACAGCAATTTAATAAATTTGATAATAGAGAGCAGGGAAATAAAGGTAGGACAAACTTTGAGCGGCCAAGAAATGACTATCGCGACAGAAACTCACAGTTCAATGACCAAAAGTTCAATGAAAGAAAACCGTTGAACCAAGGAAAAAGATGGTGTAAATGGTGCAAGAAGGATAACCATAACACCGAATTTTGTAGAAGGAAACCTTCAAACATTGCTGCAATGAAGTCGGGGACGCAAAGATTAAAGGTTAATCCTAATGGACAACAGGAACCTTATCACCCCCCAGTTTGTGAGGATGTTATTTGTAATGGGGTCACCATAAGGTGCCTTTATGATACAGGTTTGGATTATGATTCAGTTGTGAAGTCTAGCCTAGTGGACCCAAGTCAGTATACCACAGAAACAGTGGAAATACAAGGGGCGACTAAGGACATACCACTCATGACACTTCCCATCGCAAGGATAACGGTGAAAACTCGCTATGTGGAAGGAGAAATCAGAGCAGCAGTGATAGATGAACCAATCTACCCTCTGATATTGGGGTGTAGATACGTCTTCTTGGGGAATCCCGAGAAACCTGTGATCATGGCGACAGTGCAGACCAGGTCACAGAAGAAGGAGGAAGAAGGTGAACCTATAAATGCTCATCCAGAGGAGATGAGGAAGGCGCAGGCTGAGGATAGGACACTCAAGCCCTGTTTTAAAAAATTGCCCAAATGCCACACACCTCCGAGCAAGGGGGAATATTTCATGAAGAACAAACTATTATACAGGAAGACAGGAACTAGATCCACTGGTCACGGACAGTTAGTTCTTCCCAAGATATATAGGGCAAACTTAATAAGGAACTTACATGTTGGAAAAGATGGTGACCATGAGAAAGTCGGTACCATCTGCCAAAAGATTGCTCGAAAATACTATTGGCCCGACGTAAATGTCGATGTTGAAAACTTTGTAGAAGCATGTGGCGTATTTCATGAGGGAACACCCACAAAGGGAAAATATGTGCAGGACCTAGAAACGCCACGGGGCAACTTTAGGCCTGAAAGGAAAACTAATTATACTCGGGTAGACAAAGTGGAATGGGAGCCCCCTTTTCACACCCAGTCTTCACTTGAATGGATTAACATGGCCACTATGCGAAGAGTACAAAGAAAAAACTTTACCCAGGATAGGATGACCATCCCTCGGTCAGACTTATATAAACTGGAAGAACAGAAAAGAGAGCGAAGATCTCTCATAAGCAATCTTAAGTGGGGAGACAAAACCCAGAGAAAAATTGGTAGTGGTCGATTTGTGAGTGATGATTCTAGGAAGAAAAGTCCTCATTATAAAGCTTCTAAGGGACGGGACCAGACGGGTTCCATGAAAAATACGTATGATAAATTAAAGATCCAGATGTAGCTTTATTAAGGACCTGGACAGATGAGAAGGCGGAAGAGACTGTTACCTCATCGTATCAATATGTGAACGAACTGACCACTCGTTTGAAAGCTGGATGGAAACTGGCAAATGATAATTTGAAACAAGCCAGGAAGAAACATGCAGCATATTTTAATAGGAAGGCAAAGGACAGGGAACTGGCAGTCGGAGAGAAGGTGCTGCATATACTACCCGGTAGCCAGAATAAAATAAAAAATGGATGGCAAGGTCCATATACGCTTCTAGTGAAGGTGTATAGAACAAAGTATAAAATTGAAAAAAAGGGGAAGGAGAAAGGTTATCATGTAAACCTGTTAAAGAAGTATCTGGACAGACCACTCCAGGAAAGCACCCCCTTATTGACCTTGGCTATTGCAACCCAGATGCAAAAAGAACCACTCACCTCACATGAATACCCATTACATCCTTGTGAAACCGCAGCACAGGTAAAAGTCAGTAAGCACCTGACTAAAAACCAGAGGGAGAGAGTTCAACAAGTTCTGGAGGAACATACAGATGTATTAACAGATAAACCAGGCCATACAAATTTGCTACAGTATGACATGAAACTGGTAGACTCAAACCCAATCTGTATGAGAGCCTATTCTATTCCGTTCGCGAAGGAGAAGGCAGTGAAGGAAGAAATAGAGTATTTGTTGAAGGAGGGGATTATTTCGCACAGTGAATCATCTTTTAGTTCTAGTGTCGTTTTGTTGAGAAAACCGTCTGGGGAACACAGACTGTGCATAGATTACAGGAAACTGAATGCTGTCACAGAAGGACAAGTGGATCCATTACCAGACACAAAACAGTTATTTGCCAGACTGAACAAGGCAAAATACTTTTCAAAGGTGGATCTTAGTAAAGGCTATTACCAGATCCCAGTGAAGCCTGAAGTGAGACCTTATTTGGCTTTTAGCACTTCGGATGGACATTATGAATTCAATATGCTACCATTCGGACTGAAAAATGCTCCGAGTGTGTTTTCAAGGATGATGCGCAAATTGTTGGATCCCCTGAATAACCCATGTATCACGAATTTCATGGATGATATTCTCGTCGCCACAGAGACATTTGAAGAACACATTGAAGCTCTGGAGATGTTGTTTGATAGACTTCAGGAGGCGAACTTAACTGCTAGGCCAACAAAATGTTGTATTGGATGCAAAGAGTTGGAATTCTTGGGACACACTGTATATCAGGGTAATATGACCCCTGATCCTAAGAACTTGGAAAAACTGCAGAGAGCACCTAGGCCACAAACAAAAAAGGACGTGCGATCATTCGTGTCGTTATGCGGATTTTATCAGAAATACATCAAAAATTTTAACGCTATTTGTGCTCCTCTGACTGATCTGACTCGCAAGGGACTTCCAGATAAAATTATTTGGACTGCACAATGTGAACTAGCGTTCCAAGAGTTAAAGGAAAAACTCACTAGCAAGCCTATTCTCAAACTGCCTGATTTGACACAGGACTTTGTCTTAAGAACCGATGCAAGTAATGTAGGACTCGGAGGGGCTTTGTTGCAAAGATCATCTTCACCTGATGGGGAACTGAAACCAGTCGCTTATGCAAGCCGCAAATTGAATAAGGCGGAACAAGGATACTCCACAAGCGAAAAAGAATGTTTAGCGTTAATCTGGGCAATAAAGAAGTTTCAAATCTATCTGTATGGTAGGACTTTTGTGGTGGAGACGGACCATCAGCCTCTCGTGTTCTTGTCTCAGGCTAAGCATGAAAACGCAAGATTGCTGAGGTGGTCTTTGTTGCTTCAACCTTATCAGTTTAGTATCCAATATATCCCAGGCAAATTGAATGTCGGTGCAGATTTCCTCAGTCGGCACCCCTGTGATCAAAATTAGAGTAGTGGCAGACGTGAGGAGTAATTTTACCTATGTGTATCGCTGGTTTTGGAACTTGCCATAGGCATGTTTTCAAGTGGGGAGATGTGTAGTGAAATTGACAGAGATACAACGGTAAAATACCTCCAAAGATAACATGTAAGGATAAAAAAACATAATGCGTAGGCTGCTGATGTACATGATCGCCCAGACCGCGGGTCATCACCCTCCATAAAAATTGACTCGCTAGACAGGAGGGGAACGGCGGATCAAAAAGGAAAAAAATATGACTGGAAAGATTGCGTGAGACTGGAAAGGCTAAGGAGACGCAATTGGGGGGGGGGGGGGGGGAGAACGGAGAAAAGTCACGTTTCCCAAGTTGACATAAAAAGTAAGCAACTCGACAGAAGGGACCATAGATATGTTACGCCACAGTCATTTATTGGACGCTTTTGCGCGATACCAAGCCCTTGATTTGAATTCAGCGGCTAAACGCAGATGTTCGAAATATTACAAAAATTAAAAAGTAATTTTTTCTTAATATTAATGTTAGGAATATAAAAATTAGCTGGCCGGATGGCCCATTCAGAGCAGTGAACTAATATGTTCTTAATTTTACAGACGGATAGATAATATTGAAGATAATGACAAAAGACAGTGTTGTTCACATCATCGACAGACTGTATTGAATCTAAAAGTGTCGCTAATTGCACAAAAAAAACACGACCTCGAGA
This sequence comes from Oreohelix idahoensis, assembly GCA_024509875.1. NCBI lineage: Eukaryota > Metazoa > Mollusca > Gastropoda > Stylommatophora > Oreohelicidae > Oreohelix > Oreohelix idahoensis. Next base: position 336,271 of record JAMPIV010022833.1, read on the forward strand.
CGCAGGTGTTCAAATCTACGTAGTATGGAAGAGAGGGGTTTTGGGTGGTAGCTGTGTCTAAAAATAACTTTTAACGACAAAATTTTGGAGGGGAGAGAAAGGTTGGTTCAAAAATCGAGTACATTTTTGTAGAAACACAAGTAGAGACGGACAGACTAACAGATAACCATCCATACTTGACTGAAGCATGACTGAAATGACTTTAGGGTAGGAAATTTGAAATTCAAATAAACCTGGGCAGTGATTGGCCACAGACAATCATATCATTAGCGCTCAGACGCGAAAGTGGGGCCATTCTTCAATAGTTGTTCAGTGATAGACACAGATTTTAAAGTGTGGTGATTTCCATATGAAAGAAAGTGTAAGAAGTTTAGGGACGCCATACTATAGCCAGCAGCTCAGCTGAGTTTTGCTAGCAATTCTGTGTTATTTATTCATAATCTGGTAAGATTGAAATTATTTCCTTATATATATTTTGCAGTACTTGTGACAGAGACCACCATTATTGCCCGCCAGCACGGAGAGGTGGGACCACCAGATTTCAGCACCAGAGCTACAACTACAAGATGAGTGAGCCTCTGGTCTGCTGGACATTCACCAACACCGTTTAGTTACTAATAACCCCATGAAAATTCCTACCATTTTCTGGACACTGTGTAGTCAATATAGACAGGTGTGATGAGGCCACCCCAACAGCACAAACATTAACTATCCTCCCAAGTAGATGACTACTAGAACATTTTAATAAAACTAACTAGTATAGTACATATATATGTACACTATTGCATTTATGATATAATATTCCATGCATTTCTTTCATAATCTCTAAATCCTTTTAAGTTCTGGTCAACCTAAAAAATTGATCCAGAACAAAATAAATGTAATATAATTCTATCAAAAAATTTTACACACGTGAGTTAGTTCAGTGTATTTTAACATTTATTAATATTATTAGTCTTGTTAAATATCTGTGGGTATATCTATAACCTATTACACCACACTACATATCATAACCCTAGACACTTTACGTAGCCACATTCATTAAAAAAAAAATTAAGTGTGAGGTCGTAGTGGTAGCAAGAAAGGCCTTCTGACAATTCACAACTACATTTTATCTCAGGAGCCTTCACAGCTGGCCTCATACAATTACATTTAGTAATATCACCATCATACAATACCATCAAACACCACAACAACTGTAAACAAAGGCATGCAGCGCAGACCACTGTGACACGCCATGTGTCAAATGGATGTGAAATGTTATAGAAAGGTTTTCACTCCTCGAGGTCGTTTTAGGACAAATACAAATTTAAACAGAGAAAGGAATGTAATGTTGACTGATGTTATTACATTTAGGAAAATGAAGTTGATTTTAACTATTAGCACCGAACACCTGTGCGTGTGAACGATGGATAATTTGGTATTTTTGTTTATTAGAATATTTGAAGAAGTGCATTTGTGTCGCATATCTGGGACGTGAGAAAGACAAAATACGTGCTGAAGTCAGCATTTTGTTCTGTCAGCAGTGATGACAGAAACATGAACTCCTGACATTTTCCCAGAGAACAGCATAGAAAACAGGTGCCAGGTGCAAAATTCTTCTTCTTCTTCCATCCTTAGCCATCAACCGGCAAAGCAGTATGTGGCCAGTACGCCTAGTGGCGTCTTAGGGCAACAACAAATTGATCAATCTATCGCTGTTTCCACCACGCCTAGTGGCGTCTTTGTGGAACAAAAACAGACCAAACAATCTATCATTGTTTCCGTAATCAGATTGGTTGGCAAGCAGGTGATCAGCCCACTGTGCGAAGTAGGGTTTTCAGCTCTGGTTCGCCGACCCTGACGCAGGCAGTCTAGCTATGGGTCACTGACTGCATTCCTCACTGTTGACGCGTCTTAGGTCCCAAACAGACCAAACAATCTATCATTGTTTCCGTAATCAGATTGGTTGGCAAGCAGGTGATCAGCCCACTGTGCGAAGTTTTTACGGGATGGGGTAAACAGCCCCATGCCCATACCCTCCTTAGTCGCCTTTTACGACATGCGTGGTAGGGTGCGGTGTTACTATTCTTTGCTCCCCTTTCGGGCCCCGGTAACACACGGGTGAGGTGCAAAATGAAAGGGTATAAATACTATTGTTAGCATGGCCAACTTCAGATTAAATTTTTATGGAGATTTAGATTTAGAGAGTTAGAGACTATTAGAGAAGAGAACTAAAAATGTAGGAAGTTTGTTATAGGTCTACGGGCTAGACTAGCTAGTGCGTGGACAAATGATAAAGTAGGAAAAATGTGTAGATTTTAATAGATAGTTTTTGTAGGGAATAGCTAATAATAATAGTAAGAGTTAAGAAGAGCATTTCTAGATAATTTTAGCTAGTGTTAGAATAATTTGTCTTTTAAGTACAGAATACTGGAGAGAGTATTTTCATAGAGCTTTAGAGTTTTGGGGTGACTCTGTAGTGCTCTGATAAACTTTGTAGTTGGTTTTAGTAGGGCGGATTATTTGTTGAGTAGTAGAAATTTGGGTATGGCTCTGAATATTCCAAGTAACTCCGAGGATTGTAACGAAGTAAGTTTGAGAGATAGTGGTTCTCAAGCTGTTAACCAATGATCTTAACCCGCTAAGGTGAATTGTGATTCACAGGCTATTGAGAACCACTGACTCGTTACTTAATTATTGATACTGTAAAACTTCATAAGAAACGTTCATTGAATATTGAGAAAGATATTATTGTTTTACGTGAGATTTTGAGAATCAATGTAACTTTTGAGTTGATGCTGTTTATATGTAATAATGAGAACAATGGTTCTCAAGTGTTTGTCACATGGGGACAAGAAAATAAAACTAAAGATAATTGAGAACAAGGATTCTCATGTTTGTGTAGGATAGGATTAGATAAATACTAATTGTTAGAAAGAAATGACAATGTAATTAATAATAATGATTTGGTGTACACTGCATGCTTTAATATTCTTATATCCAACTTTTAATCTTAATAAACATTTTATCATTTATTGGATTGTCATGTGATTACGCTAATTATTGTTAGTGGTTTAGAAAACGTTTGTAAGTGGAACAGATAGTTATCGTGGTGACTGTGTTAACTGTCGTCAGTGACTTATGTGCTACTGTGAGATGAACAATGTTAACAAACTAAGGTGAGCACTAACATTACATTATACGCAACATCACGAGCCAAGAAACACCAACACGTAGCTGCATTCTCATCCGGAAGAACCTACCTAGGTTGAACAAGGTTGCACACAATTATATAGACTGGTGGAAATAAACATCTAAGGCGTATTCTGGCCACTGACCACTTATAAAAACACGTTTATGAACATAACATGTACTGGTGTTAATACGGTGCAACCCGATCTGATCTGAACATATGCACAATGGACACATCAACAAACTTATTTACAAACAGAGGTGACGCTGTCACATGACCAAGCTGATAAATTACATATGAAAGATAATCTTTATAAAACAATGAATTTTCATGTGAAGTAGAGGTGGGCAAATCGACACACTCCGCTGTTTCGAGACATTCTGCACAGTGATTTAAACTGTATCGACACACTGTTTCGACACAACGGCACATTTGCCCGTGTCGGGACTAGTCTCTAGCAACAGACAGTAGACATGAACTGTGTGAGACAATCTCTGCCGTTTTTCTTGCGCGCTACTGACGTGCTGTCTGCTTGGACTTACGTGTGTAAAAATCTATGGCGTTTAGTGTGACTACAATTCAATATTTTTACACAAGTCTTCATTATGATGAAATAAAACGGAGATATGATGATAGCTGCAGTATATGTGAAAATAATAAAAAACAACAATAATAATAACAGTAATAATAACACATGAGATCAAACTAGAGTAAGCTAGTTTTGGTAGACAATGATTCAAATCCACACCGAGTACACAGATATCAGCAGAGCTAATAAAGTGTCAATTACATTTATACGAACACACGGACACTTTCAACTTTAACATAGTGCCTAAAACATTGACAACTTCAGCACTGACACAATGTCCAGTGTCTATAACTTCTCAGCAAAAATAATATCACTTGTAAAATCAACTCATCATTACACATCCCTGAAAAATATGACATGTTTGATATTCCATACTATCTTTGAATGTTCAGGATAAGTCTTTTATCTTCTCACTGCAAAGGTCCCGGACGCTTGGTGAGACAGTGAGACAGTGTGCCTCTTTGCAAAACAGCGAGGCAGACAGGAACTGAAACTGTTTCGAAACAAGAAGCAGGCTGCGTTTCGATTCTTTCGGACTCAGCGCTGTTTCGAAGCATTGTTTCGACACATACACACAGTAGCCATCTCTAATGTGAAGTAGTTCGTTAATGTCTAAGTTGAGAAAGGGAAAATAACTACGAATAAAGCTTATTTGAAAATCATACCTTCAACAGTGATGAATCCCGTTTTACTCATACCACACGATCTTTTATATTTGGACATGCGCCTTATTATAACCGACGGACTCTTTGTCTTGGTTTAACGGTGTGCGCCTCGCCAAAACGAGGCCAAAATTTAAAAAAAAAATCCCGTATTGTCTAAGTGAAACGTTCAGTAACTAACAACGAAAAATTCCCGCCACCTTTTCGGGAAAATACGGAGAAGGCGCTCATTGCACACTGCAAGTTAAGTTGAAAAACCATTAAAAGAGCACGCATTATTTACAGATCAGAAGGTAATTGTCCACTGTGACGAACTGGATAGAGTGAGGAGGCGGACAGGATGCAGTGAAAACAATTAAAGAGATATCTTTCGGGAATGGCCTGTCGGCGATTTCAAAGAACTTTCATCTCTTCCTTTAGGTGTAAAAGTTCACGTGAAGGTATGAATCAAGAATTTTTCTTTCGTGGTGTCTGGCTCAGATTGGGGCAACGAGAATTGTTGAATATGACAGTGAACTTAATGGATATTTTTAGGAATAGATAATCGTATCTCTGGTGTCTTAAAGAAGACCCAGGGGTCGGAGTGGCTTACAGGTAGGCGCCCGAATCTCATTCTAAACGTATCAGGTTCGATGCCAGGTACTGGGAATATAATGGATGGACATATTTTTTTTTTCAGAACCAGTGGTCCCTTATGATGTCATACTGAGAAGATCGGCTACCACGACAAGCATAGGAAACGAAAAGCCAGGGATCCAGACCTCCAGGACGACTCAAAGTCCGCTGGGAGGACAACATTAGACAGTCTTTGAAAGACCGAGGACTAGAATGGAACCAAGCCAGGAGGAAGACATCCGATAGAATAGTATGGCGCTCTCTCTTACAAACCTCTACACCTCACGGTAGAAGAGGAACGACTAAGTAAGTGATTCCTATATACTCACAGTGGAACCATCACCAGTGCTACGGAGTTCGTGCACTGTGCTGAGATCCTCCTTGTGTTATCTAAGGGAGGAGATCAGAGCACTGATGGAGTTATCCGTGTGTAATGAAGAAGGTACTTAAAACTAAACCAAACCAAAGAAGACCTCTGACAGTGAAATAGAGATAAGGGATTGGCATTCCCATCATTATGATATTCCTCCTTGATGGTAGTAAATTAGAATTACGGCGACCCAATCCACCACCTAAACAGACACCAACAGACGACAATTTTCCGCCTGAGAACTGGTCACTGCAGATTACTTGGACATCTCTATCGCCTCAAGATATCCCACACGAATGAATGCCCATGTGGAACTGATATCCAGACTCCAGAACACATTCTCCAGAACTGTCCAACCCATGATAAATTGCGACGTGCGACCTGGCCAAATGGTGGTGAGCTCCAGCAGAAGCTATGGGGCTGCCGCGCGGACCTGGAAAAGACTGTGGACTTCGTCCTGGCGACAGGCTTGCAGATTTAGCATGACTACAAACCGAACGCAGAAGAAGAAGAAGAATTACGGCTGTATCAGGTAAAGATTTATCTCAGCAACACTTTTTTACACAATGAAAACAAACTAACATATTGTCTTATTTCAAACATTACTATTTAATATTTTTTTCGTGTACAAATTATTGAAAACTGTGACAAATAGAGCAGAATACTATCTACATTTGATAGTCAAAATGATCATCATCGGACTTTTTCAGTTTGTTCACAATGTCTTCTCGGTGCTGTGGTTTATGGTATGCACGTCTTGGAGCTTTGTTCTGTACCTTTGCGGTGTGGTTTCTCTACTGCAGTGCTTCTTAAACTGGTGGATGGTTTACCCGTGGGTAAATGAAATTATTTTAGGGGTGAATGAAACTAGAGGGGTGAATGAAACATGAATGGTGAATGATTTAATTTACTCAGATTTTTATATATTTTTCTATACTTAAAAATGCCATTTCCATTAAAGTGGTTATTAAGCTCTTATTGCTTTTTTTAATGGCAGTGGAGCCGTAATTTGTTCTCTTTACCTACCGTTTTCTAATTTCAAAGTAGTAGGATATTGACCAAATTTATTGTAATATGACCTTTTAGGGGAGACCAGACGAGCTAGTGAGATCATAAATGGCAAAAATGGAGGATCTTCGTAGGCAACCGTTGGCTGTAACTTTACTTCCTGTTGCCAGTTAAGTAATTTATTTTGCTAGAACTAGAATTCTATAAATTTTTACTGTACTTCAATCTACTAGCACTTATTGACATCAATCAACATAAATTCTAGCTGTATTATGGAGGTTTAAGCCTCGTTTTTAGGCAATCTGAAGTTAGATTGTGCCATTTTCTTGCAGTGATATTCTGCATTTTCTACTCTAGCGACTTAGTATTTTGTGAATTTGATTTGGTAACCCTGGTTACATCACCACTGCTGCAGACGCGGCCAGTGTAGAAGTAAACTGCTTGTCATTTTTGTGTGTGTGGTAAACATGCACAGTAAGAAAGCAAGAATGTTGTTTACTAACTTTACTTTATGTAAACTAGCAACATTCTAATAATTTTTCAGTTAGTTTTTTGTTTTTTGTTTTTTTTTGTCACTCCTAATTTTCTTTACACATTTTTAGGATGTTCAAAATCGTGAATAAAATAAACACTTAAGATACGAGTTAATTAATGTTGTTTGCTCATGTGAAAAAATGAATTATATATACAATTATACAGAAGGGAGAGAAAGGAAGACGAAAATTACTAAAAACATTAGGACATTTTGTCGGGAGTGAATGAAACTTTGTGATAAAGACTTGAGTGTGAAAGAAATTTTGTGATAAAGACTTGAGGGTGAATGACATTTTGTGATAAAGACTCGAGGGTGAATAAATTTTGTGATAAAGACTCGAGTGTGCATGAAATTTTGTGATAAAGACTCGAGAGTGAATGAAATTTTGTGGTAAAGACTCGAGGGTGAATGAAATTTTGGGGACCGAAGACGCAGCAAGAGAGATGAATGCAGTCAGCTTGACTGCTTGCGTCAGGGTCAGCGAACCAGAGCTGACCAAGACCCTACTCCACCTCAAAATGGTGGTCCTGGAAACAGGTTGCATCACTGCAGTCTGGACGAGAGAGTAGGGATCGAAGAGGGAAGGCAAACCCGGTCCCAAAAATGCCATACTGAAATCGGATGTGTCGGGCCGAAAGGCACAAATATCGCAGCTTCGCACTGTAAACGGCGACACAGCGTAACCAACGTCCTTTTCAGGACGAACGCAGAAGAAGAAGAATGAAATTTGTTAATAAAGATTCGAGGATGAATGAAATTTTGTGATACAGACTCGACGGTGAATGAAATTTTGCGACAAAGACTCGAGAGTGAATACAATTTTGTGATAAAGAATCGAGGGTGAGTGAAATTTTGTGATAGACTCGAGGGTGAATAAATTTTTGTTATAAAGACTCGAGGGTGAATGAAATTTTGTGATAAAGACTCGAGGGTGAATTAAATTTTGTGATAAAGACTCGAGTGTGAATGATACTGAAATAGTTTATGAAGCACTGGTCTACTGTGTAGAGGTTTTCCATCGGACTAAACGATTGCCACGGGTTTTGTTTGCAGTCTTGCATGTAGAGACTACAACTGCAGGTTTTCTGTTGTAGAGCTCTGAACGGACGCTAAGGTTCACCATGTAAGGGCTGCCTTGGACTACCACTGCACCAGCTTCACTGCATCAGCTTTTACAACCTTTGTAGAAGATTTATTCAACCATATAACATGACACAGACGTATATATATATATATATATATATATATATATATATATATATATATATATATATATATATATATATATATATATATATATATATATATATATATATATATATATATATATATATATATATATATATATATATATATATATATATATAATGCATTTAAATACATGTACAGACTAGTTTTGATGAAACACTTGTTCTACATGAGACAAAGAGTGTCTGCAAAGCTTACAGGTTCTTGACAAAGAGTTTTGGAGTGATAGACGTAGGCGTTTTATGATTGTTATCTCAAGTTTTTTTCCTACCCTTCTGCGAGGAGCATAGCTTTTGCGCTTGCAGATGGCCGAAAAAAGAATTTAGGAACATGATAATTAATTAATTTTCCTATCTCTTCTCTCTCTGCTTTCACTGGGGCGAAGAAAGCGATTAATTGTGAGTGGTAGAGAATTAGAATTAGAAGAAGTCGCGCATCATAAATAGATTAAAGAACACGAGTTAATGTTACGGTGAAATGAAAATACAACTTTTACTTCCATCTCAACAGCAATCATGAATTAATTAATATATTAGAGATAAAATCATTACTCGTATATAATGGAATATATCGCATACCCTTTTAATGAATTTCTACTACTGTTACCGTCTAGACGGCACTAGAGCAATATGTCCTAAGACATGTAATCCTATTTCATCGTCCTCTGTGTGAAAACAATGGAATGCATGACATTACAGTATTTTGTTATTGAGTCCTGAATAACGCTTTTCTTTTGAGATTCTATTAAGGTCGTTCGTGCACTTCCCCAATCGTCATGTGATGTAGAGGGGGATGATTCTCCAAATTCCATAAGATGTCAGATTCCACCGATAGATTCTTTTGGTTTCAGATTTCCATCAGGCAGATTCCAAGGTAGGCCGTCTTTAAACACGTGCATGGGTGTGGTCAAACCTGTACTTCCATTGCTGACTATCTGTTTATCTTGCGTACTTGGCTGAAGAAAACAAAAAGAAAAAAAGACGCTGCTAGTCTTTGAAGTTCTGTGGACAATGAAACATTTCTATCGCACCGAACAGTGAGGGTTGGAATTCTGCGATCTCTATAAAAGTCTTGACGATGTCCTTATCTGAAGATTTTCTGGCCGCTCCGACCTGCTTTACGCATTATTTCGTAATCAGGGCAGGACGAAGACAGGGCAGGTGAGAGAATAATTCTTATGAAGTCGGGAAAGGGAGTGATGGTAGTCACCGTCATAGCGGGTGTGTAGACAGATAAAAGCAGAGTTTTTATCTACACAAGATGTCGAGATAGAGTAAGAATTAAGAATTTCCTCAAAATGAAGAGTTCTGCACACACACACACACACACACACACACACACACACACACACACACACACACACACACGCACGCACGCACGCACGCACGCACGCACGCACGCACGCACGCACGCACGCACGCACGCACGCACGCACGCACGCACGCACGCACGCACGCACGCACGCACGCACGCACGCACGCACGCACGCACGCACGCACGCACGCACGCACGCACGCACGCACGCACGCACACACACACACACACACACACACACACACACACACACACACACACACACACACACACGCGCGCACACACACACACACGCACACACACGCACACACACACAAAGAAAAAACAGCGAAGTAAAAGAAAATATTTGGAGAAAGAAGTGTAGAGGAGGCCAAGGCACGACGTTGCATCCACTTTAAGCATGCAGGTTTTAAGAACAGGACAGTTAAAACACAATCTAGGAACTAAAACCTCCCTCCCTCCCACCCAATTTCTCTTTCAAGTAAGTAAGTTAACAGAGCTGCAGGCGATAAAGTAAGTTAACAGAGCTGCAGGCGATAAAGTAAGTTAACAGAGCTGCAGGCGATGAAGTAAGTGTGTTCTAAACAGTCACAAAAAAAAAAAAAATGAAATGTAGGATGAGGGAAAAGTCTCAGACAACAGAACTGAAACAGAGCAACAGTTGTAAAGGGACATATTTGCTTGAGCTAGTCGGCATACCACCTGATGCTAATTTCATTAAGTTTTGCGTTTTTTTTTTTTTTGCTGGACGCTAAAGGTTACATAAATAGATCGATACCAAACTTCACCAGGCTAGTAAATTCTCTTACGAAAAAAATAAGCTGCCTGAAGTTTAATTAAAAAAAAAAAAAAACCAAACAAAGTAGAAAGTAATAAATACAGTATTTATGCCACAACAATGTCACCGATGCCATACCAGGAGATCAATGAAAGAACGGGAAAATGCAGCAACTGAAAACCAAACGACAACACACGCAGAAACCTATCATAAAGGAAAAGATGATCAGTACTAGTAGATTTTGAAGCATGTGAAGAGATAAAGGTGATGTCGTTTGAATATCATCTTCATTTCCCTTCAGTTCTTCACAGAGCATAGGTCTTCAACCAACTTATGTCCAGGTATTCCTGTCACGTGGCATCAGCTCCAGGTCTTTCCACGTATTCTTCTCCCCTCTCATGTCTGTCTCCTGTTCTCTTCTTCAGGTGTTTTTCTGTGTCCCTTTAACTCTCATACCTTATCTTCTTCACACTCTCAGACGTCGTCCACTTGAATGTTCTCAAAGAAAGCAGTAGTCAGTTTGAGGCTATTTGAATCCCCGTAAAGCTTTTCCACGAAAGGAGCTGGTGTCGGCCATATGCGCTTTCTCTGTACCGCATATAAGGGGCAGCTTTGAAGCAGACCTTCAGCAGTCATTTTATCAGTGCCACAGTTACACTGATCGGTAGTTCCTATCTTTAGCTTGTTGAATAGATGGTATCTCAATCTGTTGTGGCCAGTGCGGAGTCTGAAGATTACCACTTGTTCTCTTCTGTTGAGCTGGTACCTTATGAATTCCAGAACAAGGAGTGCCCCACATGCTCCTGCTGCAGCGCTTCCTGTGACACTTTGTTTTACCTGATGAAGTTCCAAGTCCCATGCACAACCTCATATTAGTCCGCCGTCTACGACATGCGCAAGGGTACAGTAGTCCTATTCTTTCTTTGCCTCTTCAGAGACCCCCGGGAACTACATAAACATGACAGTATGCTGCTCACATAATCTACAACATCTCATACAGTTACGCGCCGCCCGTGATAATCTCTTCCTGCATCAGATTAGATTCCTGGTGATTACAAGTTCTCAGCTTCCAAGCATCAATGAAGCAATAATAAGCTGTATGAACAGCCAAACTGCTCTTTTAATAATAAACAAAACAGAAAAGCTATGAACAATGATCGCTAGGGCTAGGATTTCAGTGACCTAAAAATTGCTAGAAAATGACTTATTAAAAATGCATTTATGACCCCAAAAAACGCCTTATAAAATAAAAAAATTTCCCAAAAAACACAACTTTCTTTTTTTAGTTTCCGAGCTAAATTAACATTGTATTATTAAAAGAAGAACATGAACGGCATTAAACAAAACAAAAAGAAACTAAACAATATAATTTTATTTTTTTACTGTTACAGTGCCAAACTGAATTCTTTATGTTACTAAAAAGAAAAAAGACCAATAAAACAAATCAAGGAAACAGCATAGAAAATATAACTTGGTTTTTTTTTTCTTTTTTTTTATAATTTCTCTACCAAACTGAAAGTCTATTTTATTAACCCAAAAACGCGCAGTCTGAAGACACATACACACAAAGACACCTTAAAAATATAATTTAAATTTTCAGTTTCTGTGCCAAACTGAAGATTGTATGTTTATTATTTTATGAAAACCATGTGCAGATTATCAAAAGAGAATGACTTTCTATTGTCTTCCAACAAAGTTTTAAACACTGAAAAGCCATTTTCCACAACTACGGACACCACAGGGTCATACATGAAATAACCTACATCAATTGGTTCAAAGTCAGCTGAAAATTCATAAAGGGGAACGTTTTTCCCGGATAGCACATCTGAAATGAAGCACAGCTTTTCATATTTCACATTTCTGTTTCAAAACTTGATCCAGTTTCCTTTTGCGAAGGTTTTCCCACGTCTCCATTCACACTATCTTTGTCCTTCACTATTTTCTTCATCAAATCTATCTATCTACTGGTAGAACTGCTGACTTCTCCCAGGGAGTAATGGCACCAGGCAGAAATCCAAAATTTGACTTTATGTAGGACAATTTACCTGCAATATTTGTTTTCATAGGTTTATGGAAGGTTATTAAACAGCTTGGGGAAAACAGTGAAGTAAAGAAATTTGTAAAAAAAAAAAAAAAAAAAAAAAAAACAATACGTAAGAACACTTTAACACTAAAAAGTGCCTATTTTGTTTGAAAATGCCAAAATATGCAAAATAATGCCCAAAAATGACCGAAAAATCTCAAAAGATGCTCTAACATGCCAAATATGTAAAATAATGCCTTTAAAAAGGCTTTTAAATCAGCTTAATTTTCGATGAAACACATTTATATTCAACTGAGCAACGAATTGGTTATGCAATTCCCCCCCCCCCCCCCCCCCCCCCCCCCCCCCCCCAAAAAAAAAAAGCTAAATCATCGAAATCCTAGCCCTAATGAAGACTGATCGATCGAATGGTAGATGATTCCATCGTGTCTTCGTGCCTTCACATTTGCAAGCACTTCATTATAACAAGCGACACCACACACACACACATATATATGTTTTTTTTGTGTGCATTACCTCTGTCACTCTTCTTCCTGTGGATTCCAGAACAAGGACTGCCTTGTAATGCTATCAACAGGTTTCCACAATGTACGCCCTATCCATTGCCAGCATCTTCTTCTCATCTTTTGTTCCACTGTCACTTGTCTGGTTCTTTTTATCAGCTTCATATTGGTGACGTTTATATATTAATCCCATATATAAGTCTTACTGAGGTTTATTTTACTCAAGGTTTTCTCACAATACTGTACGCAGCTGTAAAATAGTTTTGCTTGTTGTAAATAAAGCTCTTGCAATTGTGAAGGCAGAAAGACATGATGAAATCATCTACCATTCGATCGATCAGTGATCATTGTTTATAACATTTGTTTAAATTACAGTAAAAGTAGTTTGGCTGCTCATATACAGGGTGGCCCAAAAAAGTGAGAACATCTCGTACAATGTAATATAATTACATCAAAATTTGTTTAACTGTATCCATAATAGCTTAAATAGTTTACTGATTTACTTACTTAGCTATTTAACTATATGACGTTATTAGTACGACAATTTCCGGTCGCCATCTTTGATTTTTATTTGCCAATCGTCAACTTCTGCGTGTTTTGAAAATATTTTAACCAGAATGACAAAAATCACAGCAGAAGACCGTATTCTGATTAAAAATTTGCGAATTGAAAAACAATAAGGTGCATTGCAAGAAAAAGTCTACCGTCGGCTAAAATTTACCACAGTTGAGCAGCTCAAGTTGGCAATAATCCAGGAATGGAGAAATCTAGGGCAGCGCTTTATTGACAGAAGCATAAACGAGTGGCGCCAACGCTTACAAAAAGTCGTTGAGAAGCAGGGGGGACACATTGAACATGTTTTCTGATTAGCGTAATTACTTGGCATACAACTGTAAATGAAAAAACATTAGATTAATTCAATTATATTAAATAACCCTTTGCTACGAGATGTTCTCACTTTTTTGGGCCACCCTGTATATTATTCCTGCATTAATGATCGCACTCTGAACTTGCATTTTATATATTATTATATATATATATATATATATATATATATATATATATATATATATATATATATATATATATATATATATATATATATATATATATATATATATATATACAATATACATATACATATTACATATACATATACATATATATATATTTATATATATATATATATATATATATATATATATATATATATATATATATATATATATATATATATATATATATATTATTTATATATATATATATATCTTCTTCTTCTTCTTCCGTCCTTAGCACCGACCGTCAAAGCAGTCAGTGGCCATTACGCCTAGTGGCGTCTTAGGGCAACAGCAGATAGGTTTTCTTTGCCATTGTTTCCCATCACGTTTATTGGCGTCTTTAGGGCAACGGCAAATCAATCCATTTGCTGTTGTTTCCGTAATCGAAGTGACTGGCAAACGGGTGATCAGCCCGTTGGTATATATATATATACCTGTCACAAAAAGTAGGGGATATTGAATTTAAAAGTTATCCAAAGACAATATATTTCAAATTAGTTCATTTATTCCTTCGTACTAGTAAACTTGAGCATCATAACAAGACATTTGCGGTATAAGAAGTGTTATGGCTTTACTCACATGATTTTAGTCGCACTGGCAACCAAGGCGGGGTAGGTACTTCATTTTCACAAAAAAATATTCCAATATTTCTAAAACGTGTAGGGCCCCCGTTTGCCGCTAAACATGCATTGCAACGACGTCTCATACTGCAAATAAGCCTTCTGATGTTGTCTTGAGGAATTCTCTGCCACTCCTGCTGAAGGGCCTGGGCTAACTGCTGAAGAGTCTGTGGAGCGGCTGGACGTTGTTGGAATCGTCTATTCAGGAGGTCCCACAAATGCTCAATAGGAGACAGGTCGGGGGACATCGGCGGCCACGGTAACGTTCGGATATGCTGCATCTGAAGGTGATCTTGGACGATGCGAGCACGGTGAGGACGTGTATTGTCATCCTAGAAGATGAAATCTGGTCCGTGCCGCTGAGCAAATGGCACAACAATAGGCTCGATGATGTTGTCACGGTAGTAGAGCCCTGTGATATTGACCTGGCATATGTGAAAGTCGGTACTGTCATTCATACAGATGCCTGCCCACACCATTACACTGCCACCTCCATAACGGTTTATGCAACAGTTGCAGGAGGCTGGTAACGTTTACCTCGCCGTCGCCAGACACGTATTCGACGATCATGAAAATCCAAAACGAAACGGGACTCATCAGAAAACATCACTGATGCCCACTGTTGATTGGTCCACCGATGATTACGTTGGCACCAATCCATTCTTGCTCGCCTGTGTTGTGGTGACATGGGCAGAGCTACAAACGGTCTGCGTGAGGCCAGTTGCACTTGGTGCAAACGGTTTCGTACTGTCTGAGTTGAGACCCGGATCCCAGTGGTCTGTTGAAGGTGTTGCTGAAGTTGAGTAGCATTTAGAGTCCGAGTTCTGAGGGCCTGAGTAACAAGAAGTTAATCTTGGCGGCGTGTAGTGACTCTTGGGCGGCCAGTCCGAGGCAGATCAGCCACTGTGCGGAAATTTTGATACCTGTTCCACAGTCTGCTGACAACTGACTGTGAAACATTGAGGTTCCGAGCAACATCCACTTGCCGACTTCCGGTTTGCAACATGCCTATGCTTATCCATCTCTGCTGTTCTGTCAAACGTTCCATGACGAAGAAAAGAAATTGTATCTTTCGCAGAGTCTTTTTATACCTGTCCATGGTGAGTAGTGTTCATCAAACCCGAGATACACGCATTTTTGTGAAAAAGAATAATGTGTGAACTTTACGGATGGGCCCCACCTCTGTTCTTGGGATTGGCTTACTCATCACGAGTCACCAGGTCAACATGATATTGAACGTGAAAGTGGAGAAGAACGTGCTCGATATGTCCATACAACCATTAAATTACGAAATCCACTCTTTTGTAAAATAATACATACCATCTTAAAATATCCCCTACTTTTTGTGACAGGTATATATATATATATTTATATTTATATAAAGTGATCGCTCTACTGCTTTTAGGCCGGGCGTGATAACGTTTTGGTCAAATATGTTATACGCGCGCGGCAGCATATAATACAATAAGGTCTTAAGATGACAATATCATACTCAGTAAAAACCGAACAGGTTGCTCACTGTAAAAGTTATACTAACAAGACAACAATATATAATTGTTATACGTTGACAAGTTGAATAATTACAGTTTATAAGAGTTGTTTAGTTACTCGAAACCACTCGCTCCGAAATGTCAATTCACTTTTTATGTTTACCCCATTCGTCTTTACTTTTGACACGAACAAAGTCATAAAGTTGATGAGGTTCTAAATGTTTTACGTCCAGTTTTGGTAACTTGTAAAGTCATTGCAAGAAGACGATGGCGATGGATAGGACACACACTGAGGAAACCTGTTGATAGCATTACAAGGCAGTCCTTGTTCTGGAACCCTCAGTGCAAGAGAGGCAGAACCAAGAAGTACACGGAGAAGAGAGCTGGAAACAGAGGTGAAAAGGATGAGGAAAACTTGGATAGAACTTGAGATGATGACACGTGACAGGAGGACTTGGCATGTGTTTGTTGAAGGCCTTTGCTCCTTTGGGAGTGGAGGGTTATGAATGAATGAAAGTCATTGCACTGAACGTGTTAATGAGTTTAAATAAAAAATCTACTTCGTTTATAATAAAAATTGGAGTTAAATAATATAGTTGTCTGATTAACACTAACTATGGCATAAGAGCCTCGTACACACGGCCTAATTCCAAGAAAAGATACCCCTGTCTATCCTTGGGACAACGAAAATTATCATCTCTGAGGTATTTAGCGCCAGCACACTATGTATATCAGTGTTGTGACGTCTAGATTTATGGAACTAAACTTTGTCAAACAAATAATTAGCATTCTTGGGGATGGCTGTCGGTCATCTTATCTTCAAATAATACCCCTCAGAAAGCGCTTCCTATTTAACAAAGCGAAATTCGTTCACAAAATCCTGTCACAGGTTGCTGCAACGTTTCTGTGGCCGCTTTTAAAATACAGTGAAAGACCGTAGTCAGCGCTTAGACAAATTACAGGTGCCCAGGCGAGACCTATGTAAGAAAAGTGTGGCGTACTCAGCAGCTCATCTGGCATTTATAAATTAAAAACGTAAATGTAAAGGCCTAACAAATAACTTTAATAAAAGGAAAGAAGAATGGTAAAGAACAGTGCTGTCACAATGACTGTACTCGAAATCCCCTTGCTTTCTCCTTCGTCTGCAAATTGTAACGTTTCACGTTGATAGTAAAAGCCTTCTAATTCCCCAACACATATGTAAATTAATATGAAAATGTAAAGAAAAACAATATAAAGGTATGTCATCAGGCACTCGCAGGAAATAAAGAAGTAGAACACCAGACAACAGAAAAACAACAGTGCTGAGTGGCCCACCCAATGGACCTTGACTGCAAGCGAATCACCTACTCGAAATCCCCTTGTTTTACGCATCATCAAATTGATGTTTCAATGGCAGGTCAATAGTGCGAACCACAATACACGACACCAGGAGTACTCCATGGGCAGTTCAGCCTATTAATGACGCAATAGTCCAGTGTTCAAATCTGGGTGGGCCCACTCATGTCTGTTGTTTTTCTGTTGTCTGGTGTTCTTCTTCTTTACTGCGAGAGTGCCTTTACCTTTATATTTGTTTCATATTAATTTACTGTTTACAGGCCTCAGGTTTCCCTCCCTTATTTGTAATAAAATGTGTACTCCATTTCTTAGAAAAACCTTGAGATACGCAAGATGACCTAGATTTAAAATTCCATTCATGTCATTTTATACACTACGTTATAAAAAAAAAAAAAACGAAAGACAGATGGACTAAAGATAGAAAGAAAGGGAGAGGCTGAAAGCCGGAACGCAGGCAATACTACCACAGTCGCGCGATACACAATTGCTGCCATCACGCGTGTAAGGCCACAAGCACTAGCTTTTTTTTCAAATCGACAGTGATAAAACGAGAGTTAGGTTTTAAAAAAACTTACAAAACGCTTATTAGGAAACATGACATTCTACTGTTTTATGTCTGAAATCCTGACATTAGTATGACAGTACAGCAGACACCCTAAAGTTTGGAAGTGAGGAGGTGGCAACAGCACGACTATCCTAGAAGAAAATGCATATTTTGAACGCAGCCCCTTAGCCCCATTAAATTTATATATTTGGGTTCCTTAGGACTTGCTGACAAATAATATGTTAAACGTTACGCAAATAGTCTAGGAAATAACAAATTATAGCCAAAAGAAATAGGGAGGGATGTCAGACAACACCCAAATCAGACTCGCTCAGTGGCAGATTTTCAACACACCATTGTACGGGAAATAGGCTGACATGTTACCTCCTATTTGATTGGCGGAAAATAAATGTAAGGCTAAACACGATTAGTCGGACTATAAATACTACTTCTTTGTTGTTAGGGGAAACGTGAGTAGGAGTACTTTTTTGAAAAGCTGTGTAAACATGGCATGATTGGTTAGACCTGCCAATATAGTCAATTAGAGGCGTCAGGTCAGCACCACATTTGCAAATAAACTTACTACAGAACCAGTGCGTTGAGCACCAGTGCATATTTTTCTAAATAAAAGCCTGGGACATCGGCAGATCGAAATTGTGCTATATTCATTGCCAGTCAACGTAATTCTGTATTATTTCCATGAATTGTGGTAAGCTTGAAATATTTGATATCTTTTTAATGAAAATTGAATGTAAATTGATAATTTATGTCTGTATATATGTGTGGTTCAGTAGCGAACATGAGGTAAAGCCTATATAGTGCTCCAGCCTGAACAGAAGGTGTCGGAGGAAAGTAAAACTACATGGAATTGCCAAACAGTACACTGACACCTATATTATTGACTAGAAAGAAATAATGCTGGAATTGCAGAGGCGTAATAACCATTAGGGAGGAATATACTGGTGAAAAGTGTTTCAGATGAAGATAGCAGTTGGCCTACCGCTCTGAACTCAGTGTTTGTTATGTATTGTGCTCAGTGTAGAAATAGAGTATAAATTAGTTCTGAAGTAGGAGGTACACCCTTCTTGTTTCAGGGACTGTGGTCCTAAAGTTATTGAGCAGCACCTGGTCAGAGCTTTGCTGAATCCAGAGGGGACAGCATACTCCTTGGTCCATATAGCAGACAGTGAGGTGTCTCCAGAACACAGGGGAGCAATCGAGCAGAGGAGTCTTTTCCTGCCGCCATCACGAAAGATAAGCCTATGTGGCCAGCGGAGCTCAACATTATGTAACCCCATCTTAAACTGACATTGTATAAAAATAAGAGGGGAAATTAATTGTTTTAATGAACGGAACTGAGAACATCTCCAATACTAGTTCCAACAGAAACAAACACTTGAAGTCATGATGACAAATAACAACATAGCTTGAAAAAAACAAAACCAGTATTACCTCATATTACTACTACACAACTGACACACATAGGATAATATTAATAAAATATGTCACTACAAGATTCATATTGATAAATTCTGTACATATAACTTGTAATTAAAATTGATTGTGATTCCTGGTTCACTTTGTATTTGAATCAGGACACATATATATTAGTGACAGTAATTAATACATAGTTATATTAGAAAAATTACCAGTGCCTCATTTAATAATAGTCTTATAGAGTGTTAAATGTGTGTGAGTGTCACAGTGTTGTCACGTGTGGTGGAATAAATTAAATTGTTTATCTGTCTGTTGTTGTTGTGACTTACACTTCATCATATACATACCCTAGACATTCAACGTAGTCATCACAATATTCCAGAATAATTCTGACTGAGGTATAAATATGTGGTAGCAAGTAAGGTCATCTGTAATACACTACCATTTTTAGATACAGATACCTTCACAGCTGATCTCAGTCAGTACCCTAAGTCCCCTATAAATATTTATAATATCCCACTTTACCACATATATTGGGGTCTCGCTCCAGGGATATTGAACTTTCTCCTGTTATAGATATTGGGAATAATAAGAATTAAAAGGTATCCTTGGGTGGAAATAAATAACGTTGAGCTCTCAGTGCTTGTAGTGTCCTTAGATAATTATTGAAAGATTGAATTGTTACAATTGCATGTTAGACAATGGCCGACTTGGCAAAATTTCGATCTGCTGCTGTACAGACTGCGAAAGAGTTAGGAATGGACGGGCAAATTATGATTGCTTATGTCACGGCGGAATGTGACAAATATATTGAACGGGAAGAAAGAAGATTAGAAAAAGAGGCCGAAAGAAAGTTAGAGGCTGAAAAGGAAATTAAGAAGTTACAGTTTGAGGCTGAGGCTGAGACTAAGAGGTTGCAGATTGAGGCTGAGGCTAAGAGGTTGCAGATTGAGGCTGACAAAGAGGCTAAAGCATTGGAAGCCGAGGAAAGAAGACAGGCTGCAGAAAGGGAAGACAAGCGATTAGCTGCAGAAAGGGAAGCAGAAGATAAGAGATTACAAAGGGAACATGAGTTACGACTAAGGGAGTTTGAGTTTCAAGGCCATGCTCCTGAAAATGGGGCCAGTCCCTTTGCCTCTGATGCCACTGCTAGTCAGGGAGCCTCAACCTCAGCTATGAACTTTCATTTAGATCATTTTGTTGAGAAAGACGATGATATTGAGAGCTATCTAAATAGATATGAACTATTAGCTACCACATATGGGTTAGAGAGAGAAAGGTGGAGCTTAAAGTTATCTCAAGGTCTTCGTGGGGCAGCTTATGAAGTTTTTGCCAAAATGAGCAGAGGTGATCAGGAAAATTATGACATGCTAAAGCAGGCTCTTTTGTTAAGATATGAAAAGAACGCAGAATTTTATAGGAAAAAATTTAGGAATGCTAAACTACTGTCAGGTGTAACCTATCACCAGTTCTCTGCACGGTTAGAGACATACTTGGAGAAATGGACTTCTCTGGGGAAAACCCAAGATCTTAAGGAAATGGTCCTTATAGAACAATTAAGAGAGTCCATGGCTCCAGACATGAGAAAGTTTCTCATGGAACAAGGTGCAGAGAGGCTGGGTGAGTTGCTAAATGTTGCTGAAAGGTATCAAGCGGCTC
The DNA here is from genome assembly GCA_024509875.1 of Oreohelix idahoensis. NCBI lineage: Eukaryota > Metazoa > Mollusca > Gastropoda > Stylommatophora > Oreohelicidae > Oreohelix > Oreohelix idahoensis. Next base: position 357,258 of record JAMPIV010022833.1, read on the forward strand.
AAGCAGAGGTAACAGGTAATAAAAAGAAACAGGTGGATAATTTTAGGGCACCACAGAACTTTAATAAATTTGATCCTAGAGATCAAAACAAAGGTAAGCACCAATTTGATAGGCCACGGTATGACAATAAAAATAAAACCCCACAATTCGATGAAAGGAAATATGATGAAAGAAAATCTTTCAACCAAGGGAAAAGGTGGTGTAAAAATTGTAAGATGAACAATCATGACACTGACCATTGTAGAAGGAAACCTCCTCATTGTGCTGCTATGACATCTGGGAAAAAGGAAAAAAAGGTCAAACCTGCAGAACTACAGGAACCATACCATCCCCCAGTGTGTGAAGATGTCATCTGTAATGGTGTCACTATAAGGTCTTTATATGATACCGGTTTAGATTACGATTCCGTTGTGAGTTCTCACCTGGTGCAGGCCGATCAATACACCACAGAAACAGTGGAGATTCAAACTGCAACCAATGATGTAGCTACCATGACACTTCCCGTCGCCCGGATAAAGGTGAAAACGCGATATGTGGAAGGAATCATAAAAGCAGCAGTGATAAATGAGCCAATCTACCCTCTGATATTGGGGTGTAGATATGTCTTCTTGGGGAATCCCAAGAGACCTGTGATATTGGCAACAGTGCAGACCAGATCACAGACTAAAAAGGAGGAGGATAATCTAATAAATACTCATCCAGATGAGATGAGGAAGGCACAGGCTGAGGACAAAACACTCAAGCCGTATTTCAAGAAGTTGCCCAAATGTCATACACCTCCAGGCAAGGGAGAGTTTTATATGAAGAACAAGCTGATATATAGGAAGGCTGGATCTGAATCAAATGGTCATGGCCAGCTGGTCCTTCCCACTTCATATAGGACTAAAGTGTTGGAACTAGGGCATGCGATTCCCTTCAGTGGTCATATGGGGATCAGCGCAACAGGACAGCGTATAGCTTGTCACTATTTCTGGCCAGGAATAACTGAAGATATCAAACGATATGTAAAATCCTGTCCAGAGTGCCAACGAGTAGCACCTAAACATTGGACTGCACCAGCAACTCTGGGGGAAATGCCCATAGTGGGAACACCCTTTGAGAGAGTTGCCGTGGATCTTGTGGGACCTCTCACCCGAACCAAGAGAAGGAACAGCTACATTCTGACTCTGGTGGACACTTGTTCTATGTGGGGAGAGGCGGTAGCCCTGTCATCGATTGATTCTAAACATGTGGCAGAGGCATTGCTCACAATTTTCACAAGGTTAGGCTTTCCCAATCAAATCTTGACTGATAATGGCTCTCAGTTCAAGGGGAAACTAACTGAAGAAGTTTTCAGGATCTTCCAGGCCAAACACTTCCATTGTAGTGTGTACCATCCCCGAGGGAACGGCCAAGTGGAAAGATTTAATGGCACGTTGATGTCGATCCTGAGAAAGTTGGCACACGAAAAACCAGATACATGGGATCAGTACCTTCACGCCGCCCTCTTTGCTTATCGGGAGGTACCCCATAGTTCAACCGGTATGGCCCCGGCAACATTATTGTTTGGAAGGCCAATAAAAGGTCCACTGGAAGCTCTGTTAAGAACGTGGACTGATGAAAAGGCAGAGGAAAATATTACATCCTCATACCAATATGTGAATGAGCTGACCACTCGTTTAAAAACTGGCTGGAAACTTGCCAATGAAAATTTGAAACAAGCCAGGAAGAAACATGCTGCCTATTATAACAGAAAAGCTAAAGACAGAGATTTGGCTGTGGGAGAGAAGGTACTGCTTCTTCTACCCGGTAGCCAAAATAAGTTACAAATTGGATGGCAAGGTCCATATACAGTTCTAGAGAAGGTGTCTAGAACCAATTATAAGATAGATAAGAAGGGGAAAGAAAAAATCTATCATGTGAATCTCCTGAAGAAATATTTGGAAAGAGAACATCAGGAAGAGACACACTTGTTGACCTTGTCCATTGCCATGGAGATGAAAAAGGAACCACTTTCATCATTTGAATATCCATTACACCCCTGTGAGACAGCGGCACAGGTGAAAATCAGTACACATTTAACGAAAACTCAGAAAGAGAGAGTGCAACAGGTTCTAGATACTCATACAGAGGTGTTAACAGACCGACCAGGACATACAAACTTATTGGAATATGATATGAAGCTGATAGACCTCACACCTGTATGTATGAAACCCTATTCGATTCCTTTTGCTAAGGAGAAAGCTTTGAAGGAAGAGATAGACTATTTGTTGAAGGAAGGAATTATTTCACACAGTGAATCTTCGTATAGTTCCGGTGTTGTACTCCTAAGGAAGCCCTCTGGAGAACATAGACTCTGTATAGATTACAGGAGACTGAATGCTATTACAGAAGGACAGGTGGATCCATTGCCGGATACAAATCAGTTGTTTGCCAGACTAAATAAAGCTAAATATTTCTCAAAAGTGGATCTGAGTAAAGGATACTATCAGATTCCAGTAAAGCCTGAGGTTAGACCATACCTAGCTTTTAGTACCTCAGAAGGACACTATGAGTTTAATAGATTGCCATTTGGATTGAAGAATGCGCCTAGTGTCTTCTCTAGAATGATGAGAAAATTATTGGACCCTCTGAATAATCCATGTATCACAAATTTCATGGATGATATCCTTATAGCAACCGAAACATTTGAGGAACACATTGACTCTCTGAACATGCTGTTTAATCGACTTGGGGAAGCGAATTTAACAGCCCGACCAACCAAATGTTGCGTTGGATGTAAAGAATTGGAATTCTTGGGACACACAGTTTATCAGGGAAACATGACCCCTGACCCAAAGAATTTAGAGAAACTAAAGAAAGCCCCGAGACCACAAACCAAGAAAGACGTGAGATCCTTTGTCTCATTATGTGGTTTCTACCAGAAGTATATCAAAAACTTTAATTCCATATGTGCACCGTTAACTGATTTGACACGTAAGGGAAATCCAGATCGAATTACATGGACACCACAATGTGAAATGGCTTACCAAGAATTGAAGGAAGGAAAAGCTCACAAGTAAACCTATTTTGAAATTACCTGACTTAAGTCAAGAATTCATTGTAAGGACGGACGCCAGTAATATTGGGTTAGGTGCAACTCTGCTACAGAGATCAGATGCATTGGATGGGGAATTAAGCCCAGTGGCATATGCTAGCAGAAAGTTGAATAAAGCTGAAACCAACTACTCAACTAGCGAAAAAGAATGTCTTGCAGTAATATGGGCGATAAAGAAATTCAATATTTATCTGTATGGGAAGGCATTTAAGTTGCAAACGGATCACAAACCTTTGTCGTTTCTAGCACAGGCTAGACATGAAAACTCTAGATTACTCCGTTGGTCCTTATTGATGCAGCCATTTGAGTTTAGCATAGAGTATATAAGTGGAAAAACAAATCTGGGAGCGGATTTTTTAAGCCGCCACCCGTGTGATGAGAATCACCCTAAACTCCAGGAAAAATAATAAATTTCTCTATGTGTATATAGAATTATAGACTGACATATAACGTCTGTTTTAAGTGGGGAGGATTTGTCGTGAGAAATTCTAATCCACATATATAAATTAAAACGTAAATGTAAAGCCTAACAAATAACTTTAATAAAAGGAAAGAAGAATGGTAAAGAACAGTGCTGTCACAATGACTGTACTCGAAATCCCCCTTGTTTTCTCCTTCGTCTGCAAATTGTAACGTTTCACGTTGATAGTAAAAGCCTTCTGCAGCATACACGCGTTTCCCCAACACAATAAAATGTGTACTCCATTTCTAAGAAAAACCTTGAGATACGCAAGATGACCTAGATTTAAAATTCCATTCATGTCATTTTATACACTACGTTATAAAAAAAAAAAAAACGAAAGACAGATGGACTAAAGATAGAAAGAAAGGGAGAGGCTGAAAGCCGGAACGCAGGCAATACTACCACAGTCGCGCGATACACAATTGCTGCCATCACGCGTGTAAGGCCACAAGCACTAGCTTTTTTTTCAAATCGACAGTGATAAAACGAGAGTTAGGTTTTAAAAAACTTACAAAACGCTTATTAGGAAACATGACATTCTACTGTTTTATGTCTGAAATCCTGACATTAGTATGACAGTACAGCAGACACCCTAAAGTTTGGAAGTGAGGAGGTGGCAACAGCACGACTATCCTAGAAGAAAATGCATATTTGAACGCAGCCCCTTAGCCCCATTAAATTTATATATTTGGGTTCCTTAGGACTTGCTGACAAATAATGAAAGTGATGATGGAAAGCTCAGTGATAGAAAATGTAGATATTAAATAGTTGCTTCACAGCGTGCTGGAGGAGAGTAAAGACAGACTTATTTACGACAAATCGCTTCTCTCAATCTTCTCTTCCGCTCTCCTGGTCAAACAATTATTTGCCAGTTTTCCAGACACGCTTCTGCGCGCACACCGATTTGGTGTTTTTCACACACACAGACGATGTAGATACAAACTATATTAAACGAATAGGGGAAATGTTGCGCTGTGGGTATATCCAACACACAGAACTAAATGAGTTTATGTGATTTTATTCACTTTAAACATCAATCACTAACAAATATCAGGTATTACATATATTATCATAAGTACACAAATGCAAATAACAAATTTGGGAGGGGTGAAGAAGATTGGTATCGACTAAGCCCTTCCCGCTTATTAGACAAAGACAAACCCAGTCCAGAGATAGATAATATCAGGAACATAGGTACGTTAACCTAACAGTGAAGAAAAAAAAAACCTGTTCTTCCCAGCTGTTCTTCCCTTTACCAAGCAAATGGAAAGGAGGGGGTTTTTAAACAGAGTTAACCAATTAGCAACTCCCCCTTAAAAAAACAATGCAGGGAATACAGAAAAATTTATTTACTAGGCAAGAAAGTTAACAACAGGTTTACAAAAGAAAACGATTAAATTTCCTGTCATTCATACACACGCGTGAGGATCCACACTCATATACTCACACACTTACCGAATGCAGCCTCAGACGATCCATAAAAGTATATAAAAACAGCAAGTAATCTTTCGACATATGAACTGTCTAGTCCTTCGATGTCCCGCCCCAGATGTTTGCGAGGGTTTGTTGGTAACAAATATTCTCACTTATCGCAAGACTTGAAGACTAAGAGTTCTCGTGTTTTTATTATATATCTAAAAGGAGTCTATGGGATGGCACTAACCCAGTTCGGCACAGGGGTGAAAATGAAGTGGTCTCTTTTAATCCTCCGCTATGGTAAAATTCCTTCAATGCGTGATGATAGTTTTATTAAATCCAATTGAGGAAAAAACTAGGCTCATTCACAGTCAGGAAAATATGTACTCTCTCACAATAAACAGTAAATATGATGTCGCTACTGGCGATGAGTACCTTCCAGTTTATCTTACAGGTTTGTAAGGGTAATTTGATGATTATTCTTTAAAATGTTCTTGGGTGGGCTTTATTTCATTTAATTCTGACAGCTAGGTCGCAAGGACCGCCACAAGATTATATTTTAAAATAAATGTTTCTTCAATATGACTGGAAGTTTATAGGATGATTTCTTTATTTCTTTCTTTATTTAGCTGGGACCGCAGGTACGATCACTCTGTGTGAAAGAAAAAAAGACATGTAACATACCGAAAAATCAAGCGCGATAAATTTCCCGTTAAGCCTATAATACACTCGAGTATTTAATTATGTATTTAATAAACACTGCGCGAATTCTAGTGGTTAAAACACATCTATAAAACTAGGACTTAACTGAATTTATTAATTATAAATTCCTTCGCGACTTTAAAAGTTAATTTAAGCATCTATTATCTTTTGAAATAATATAATAGATAGATCATTATATTTACAACTGGAACTATTGAGATGGTTTAATTTAATAGATTTAAATTAACACAAAATCCATTGAAATAGAATGACTGAACTAGACCACTGATCACTTTACGCAATATATATTACCGCTTTGCACAGAATAGAAAACACTGCAAATTTATATATAAAATCCAGGGGAAAATCTATAACAAGATTTCAATAAAGCTAGTGCTTCTGTAAAGGTCTGGCCAGCGAGTGATAACGTGTCTAGTCTTCATGGTCTATTTAGCTAAAATGGAATGTAAGTTGAGTGGGACATGATAAACTTGACAGCTTATTTGATCTCACGAACTTTTGGGGATCTGACCGCCAAGTCAAGAGAAGAAACCGCACCCTGGTCTTCGTATCTCCGTTCGCTGCTGCCCGTTTCGGTTTCCCCGTTCGCTCGGTTCTACGATTGACACCGAGACGCGAAATTAGCGGCAAGCAACTGCGTCTCGTATCAGGGACCACTACTGTCTTTGATAACGCCGATAGTCTCCCCTAAAATCCCTCAGTTCGTCTCTTTGATCTTGGTCGCTGTGCCTGTTTGATTCTGGCGACGCCCCCCACTGGCCAAGTTAATTAAAATAACTGCCTATGATTGTTCAAGAGATGTTAGTGGGCGTGATTTAATCTCTCCTTAAATCAATGCGATGACCAGAATCAACGATAGGTAAACTTTCCGCATATCAATCAGCAAACGTGTTTGCCCTCTGTGGAACAGTTTCATAGCTAATGAATCCACGTGAAAGAATAAACGTTTTTACAAGAAGTTACAACAAAGTTCAGGGTCAGCCGAGTTCGTCCATCACACGGACTATAAATACTACTTCTTTGTTGTTAGGGGAAACGTGAGTAGGAGTACTTATTTGAAAAGCTGTGTAAACATGGCATGATTGGTTAGACCTGCCAATATAGTCAATTAGAGGCGTCAGGTCAGCACCACATTTGCAAATAAACTTACTACAGAACCAGTGCGTTGAGCACCAGTGCATATTTTTCTAAATAAAAGCCTGGGACATCGGCAGATCGAAATTGTGCTATATTCATTGCCAGTCAACGTAATTCTGTATTATTTCCATGAATTGTGGTAAGCTTGAAATATTTGATATCTTTTTAATGAAAATTGAATGTAAATTGATAATTTATGTCTGTATATATGTGTGGTTCAGTAGCGAACATGAGGTAAAGCCTATATAGTGCTCCAGCCTGAACAGAAGGTGTCGGAGGAAAGTAAAACTACATGGAATTGCCAAACAGTACACTGACACCTATATTATTGACTAGAAAGAAATAATGCTGGAATTGCAGAGGCGTAATAACCATTAGGGAGGAATATACTGGTGAAAAGTGTTTCAGATGAAGATAGCAGTTGGCCTACCGCTCTGAACTCAGTGTTTGTTATGTATTGTGCTCAGTGTAGAAATAGAGTATAAATTAGTTCTGAAGTAGGAGGTACACCCTTCTTGTTTCAGGGACTGTGGTCCTAAAGTTATTGAGCAGCACCTGGTCAGAGCTTTGCTGAATCCAGAGGGGACAGCATACTCCTTGGTCCATATAGCAGACAGTGAGGTGTCTCCAGAACACAGGGGAGCAATCGAGCAGAGGAGTCTTTTCCTGCCGCCATCACGAAAGATAAGCCTATGTGGCCAGCGGAGCTCAACATTATGTAACCCCATCTTAAACTGACATTGTATAAAAATAAGAGGGGAAACCATTGCTCTCCAGGTTGTTCGTTGTGACGCCACTCCTCTTAACTCTTGCACATTATTTAGGCCCAACGTTCTTCCTTCTCTTGTTATTGTTCTTCTAAGTGTTTCTTTTGGTCTTCCTTTTTTCCTCTTACCCTCAGGAACCAAAGTGAGCGCCTGTAGTGGTATTCTGTTGTTTTGCATTCGTAGGACATGACCGATATATGACCATCGTCTTTTCCTTATATAGTCGGAGACATATTTCTGCTTAGAGTCTTCTCTTATTTGTCGATTAGTCTTGAATTCTTTCCAACTGATGTTCATGAGTTTTCTAAGACATTTGTTCTCGAATGTATTCAGCTTGTTCTCCAATGATTTTGTGATTTTCCAACTTTCACAGCCGTATGTTAACACTGAGATAACATTCGAATTAAACAGACGAAGCTTGGTATGTATATTCAGTGATCGTAATTTCCAAATGTTAGATAATCTATTGAAGGCGCTAGCTGCCAAAGCAATTCTAGTATGAATTTCTCTTGTTGTGTCACCATCCTGAGTCATTTTACTGCCTAAATAATTGAAACTTTCAACTTTCTGTAGTTTTTCCCCGTTCAGGATGATATCGAAGGTCTCGCTAGAAAAGTTCATAACTTTAGTTTTAGAGGCATTTATTTGGAGACCTATTTTAACCGAGAAATGACACAGATTATTTACTGCTTCTTGGGCCTGTCTGGGTGTTGGACTTAAGAATGCTAAATCATCTGCAAAATCGAGGTCTTCCAGGGACTTTCCATCTGTCCATTTTATACCTAATTGTTCGTTGTGGGTATAGTTTTTCATAACCCAATCAATGGCTATTCCAAAAAGTAGTGGTGACATAATACAGCCTTGTTTCACCCCTGTGTCTACTGTAAACCATTCTGTATTCCCTTTATTTGTTCTAACACAACATCTTGCATTGTCATATAGCGCTTTGATTACATTCACATATTTTGTTGGAAAACCATAGATTGTAAGTAACTTCCACAATGAACCCGCTAATACTCGAGGCGAAATCTCAGGTTATTATTAATGTCTAACCTGACATTGGTTTTACGTGAGTATCCCTTTTTTCTTGTACAGAGACAGGTGTCCCTCGCCATTCAGGCAGATACTCGCCGATTTCGTAGGTACCCATTAGAGCTGGGTCGGCTCAGGAGCCGCCAATCCCTGGTCGACGACACTTCTTCAAATGTCCTCGCCAGGTCTCGAGTTTATCCAGTCCAAATCCCGTTCGACGAAAAATCATGCCGTCGCCCGGGTTTGATCCTGGATCACCCGGTCGCCAGAGCGGTGTGGTAACCACTACGCTAGCGCGGCTCCCTATTTGTTTGTAAATTTGTAAATTTACGGTTATGTTTAACAATTGTTTCCCTTCGTAGTATATATATATATATATATATATATATATATATATATATATATATATATATATATATATATATATATATATATATATATATATATATATATATATATATATATATATATATATATATATATATATATATATATATATATATATATATATATATATATACATATATATATATATGGAAGCCAAGAGTGCAGAGCTGTGGGATGGCCCATAGAACTTATCGAGCGATGTACGTACACATAGAAAATCTCAGTTGGCTACTAGTCAAGATTGTAAGTGCGATTAGAACTCTGGTCTTGGTTATTTTTGGACCGTAATCTCAGACAGCGCTCTCCGCATTTTCTCGATTAAGAACGTTCTTATGTCCAAACAGTGCAGCATTACGTTTCACAAAAAGGTCTTGTCAATTTGCAACGTCCCTCACCGCGGAGATCAGATACGGACAAGGAAACATATAGGATAAATATAGTTAAAATATAAGAACTATTGATCAGGTCACAGGGCACTTCTGTAATTGCTCTGCTGTCGGAGAAAGAGTTGTTTTGCAACTTTCCCAGAGGCGCTAGTTCTACTCATGTTTTCTTCCTGTGTTACATTCATTTCCTGTATATTATCAGGTTGTGAAAGTAAAGCTGTCTATATGTAATTTAATCTGAGCCATTAATATTAACATTTGAAAACCACTGAGAGAAACAGGGACAAGGCGAGTTTCGAAATACATGCAAACAAGGGCAGATTACTATGTTTTCACGAGAGGTTTTGAACTCAAATATGAATTTGTTTCAGCTATGTACTTCAACGATTCTGCAGAGCTATATACAATAATTGTAATGGTATGACAATGTCACCGTGTGGAATTGATGACAAGAACCAGACAAGTGCCAGTGGAACAAAAGATGAGAAGAAGACGCTGACGGTGGATAGGATACACATTGAGGTTTGAGGACACCTGTTAATAGCATTACAAGGCAGTTGAACTGATGACAGGAACGAACAAACTTTATTGTTAAAGGGTTAAGAACTGGGCGCCCAGGCTGTTTAACATTCTGCCCTTTCTCTCTCTCTCATCTTGGTTACTGGATCCTTTCATCCCCATTCATACTTTAACCATTAATTTTAAAGGCGTGCAAAATTTTCTCTTTCTCACATACATAACATCACGTAACAAAACTATAAAGCAATGATTAAAAAAACAAAAGAACAATATTCACATACAAAAATAACTTGGGCGCGAAAACTAGCGGAAAAAGAAAAGAAAGGTTAACATATGGATGAGATGTGCACAGGTAAAAGTTGCTTTAGGTGGTGTGGGGGGCTGTTCCACAAGTAGGCTCCAAAGTATACTAGGCTTTTTTAGTACAGGTCGATCCTAGGTTTGGGCAGACGTAACTGATGTAATTGTAGTCCCTCTCTTCTACTGGTTTGAAACAATGGTCGTAGGCACGTTGGGGCACTGTTTGATAGAATAGCGTGAGTGAGCGTGGCTTTATTGTAGAGGATCCGTTTCTTTATGGACAGAAAATGATAAGGAAAATATAGAAAGACATTGAGTTGGTGGCACATGGCAGGAAGAGCTGGCGTATGTTTTTTTGAAGGCTTAAGCTTCTTAACAAGCTGCAGATTACAGAAGAGGAAGAAGACTACAACGAATCACATTTTTTTCAACATTATGTCTTATCGCTCCATAAGGAGAATAGAGCTGCAATTGTTGCTCGCCACTGATTTCTTATTTCGCGCCGTATTTTTCAGCTGTACCTACGAGATCCCCGCTAACGTGGCTTCCTCGTCCACTGTCCTTCTTCGGGTTCTCTTCAGTCTCACCAACGTTTTGTCCACTGTTTATTCCAGTTAAGTACATGTCTGGTTGGTTATAAGGGTTAGTTGTTTCATGAGGCTATAGACCTAATTTCCAATTCCCACTGTAGCAATTTGTTTTACATGAAGAGCTTGCCAACTCCAGGCACAGCCGCATATTATTCGCCTTCTACGACACGCATGAGGGTGCAGGAGTTCTATTCTGTCTTTGTCTCTTCACAGACTTTTTAATGACGTCATCATCAAGTGGCGCACGTTGCTCTGTTTCGTTAGGCCTGTGGCCCGGTGCATCCGGTTTCAACAGGCATTTCTGGTGAGTTGCCATCCTTAGCCTTTGACTGTCCCCAGACTACCTGCAAGGCAGCAGCATGGTCTCTCTGTTTGGCTGATTTCTAAAAAAAATCAATCAGTCGATCAAGAGGAAGTATATTGAAGAGTTGGCAAGGGAAGCAGAGGAAGCTGCAGCCAAAGGAAATATGAGGGACCTGTACAACAACACAAAGAAGCTAACAGGGAGATATAAGCAAGCAAATAGCCTCATAAAAGATAAGAATGGAAAATTGCTTAGTAATATACAAGAACAAATGAAGGGATGCACAGATCATTTTGAGGAACTTCTCAATAGACCAGCTCCAACTAATCCCCCAGACATCCAGCCAGCAGAAGAGGAGCTACAAATCAGCGGTGAACGACCAAGTAGAGAAGAAATAAAGAAAGCCATAAAGCTTCTGAAAGATGGAAAAGCAACTGGTCCAGATGGCATTCCAGCAGAGGCCATCAAAACAGATATTGATACATCTACAGAGATATTATACAAACTACTTGGCAAAGTCTGGGAGAGAGAGGAAATACCAGCAGAATGGAAGGAAGGTTATCTGGTCAAGTTGCCTAAGAAGGGAAATTTACAAGAGTGCACAAATTATAGAGGAATAATGTTACTATCAGCGTCAGGAAAAGTGTTAAACAGAATCATTATTGAGAGATTAAAAGAGTCCATAGACAAGCAACTGAGAGATGAACAAGCAGGTTTTCGACAAAACAGATCCTGTACAGACCAGATATCCACATTGAGAATAATAGATGAACAAAGTCTGGAATGGAATTCACCGCTTTACTTCGGATTCGTGGACTATGATAAGGCATTTAACCGTGTAGACAGAGAATCACTTTGGAAATTGATGAGGCATTATGGAGTTCCCATGAAGATCATTAATTTAATAAGGAAAACCTATGAAAACATGACATGCAGAGTTCTTCATGAAGGACAACTTACAGAACCGTTTAGGATAAGAACGGGAGTGAGACAGGAATGCCTCTTGTCTCCATTTCTTTTCTTACTAGCAGTAGATTGGGTTATGAAAACATCGACATCACACAACAGAAATGGAATCCAGTGGAATCTGACTAAACAGCTTGATGATCTGGATTTTGCAGATGGCTCTTCTGTCCCATAACCATTATCAGATGCAAGAGAAAATGAAAATTCTCGATGAGAGGTCACAACAAGTGGGCCTGAAAATACACAGGGAACAGACAAAGATTATGAGAAAAAATGCAAGAAATGATAACAAGATTGAACTTAAAGAAACACCACTAAAGGATGTAGAATCGTACACATATCTTGGTAGTAATATAGACAAAATTGGAGGGACAGACAATGATATCAAAATAAGAATACAAAAAGCAAGAGGCGCTTTCATTGCATTGGGAAACATATGGAGGTCAAGATAAATCGAATCCAACGCGAAAATAAGAATCTTCAACTCAAATGTCAAGTCAGTCCTATTGTATGGCTCTGAGACATGGAGAGCAACAAAGATAACAACGAGATCAAATATGACCGACACCAATACCTTTCGCGGAAAAGCAATACAGAGATGCAAACTGACCACTGCTTTCTTTGAAAACGTTCAAGCAGACGTCTGAGAATTTACGACGAAGAAGAATCTCTTCACAGATCTTCGGGAACGACAAGGGACATTATGAGCCATACAGTATGACATATTTTACCCAGGTGTTCAACAATCGAGTTACGTTTTTCTCTCTCTTGTCTACTTAGCTGTAAATGGGTGCCTAACTCTTGAGTTAAGGAAGGCTAGGGCAGCGATTAAGTGAACTGGTTACCCCCGTCAAATAAAGCTGAGACCTTATAAAATGAAGTCGCTAACATTTCACACCCTCCTACGACTGTATCTGCTATGACACTAACTTTACCTTTACATACAGCAGATGTGACGCTGTCTAAGCTTGTGAGCAGTTATCAAACGTAAAGGTTTTTTATATCTGGACATGCGCCCTAATATAACCGACTAAGTTGAACGGGACTCGCCTCGCCAAAACGAGGCAAAATTTTATTTAAAAAAAATAATAATAAAAAAGCTTGTGATACTTGGCTATAAGTGAAAGAAGATATAACATTCTTAAGAATTATGCAGAAGTAATCTGGCAGGACCAGATATTAAACATAAAAAGTCATCAGAGAAGTAGAAAAACGTCATAAATTATTCAGCAAGATAAGGACAGGACAAAGATCTTTGGAAGCCTCATGATAATAGAAGAATTGTAAATGTATGTTCAAAACTACTATGTGCAAAGACAGCTTATTCTTCATGTTTGAAGGAAGCAATTCACTTTCTTTGCGCATGTTATGAGAAGAAGAAAGCTGGATTACATCATGACAACAGGAACGATCTAAGGAATCAAGAAAAGTAAGAGAAAAAGAGAAGGTGCTGGACAGCTTGTCATCATGACGCGGAAACTGGAGACAGGAAGTTGCGAGGAGACGTGAGCGGCTACACTGCCAGTCATGGTACTTGAAGCAGAAGGGAAAAAAAAGAACAAGATTCATGTCGCCCGCCACTGAAAACGATCCCGTATTTGTCTAGATAATGCTTGTGCTAACACGCGCACAATCAAATTTAATCAGATTGATGCAGAATGGCAACAAACTAGGGATAATCTCATCTCTGTAAATTTGATTTTTCCACGATTTTCCCCTCGAACTTTTCGCCCGCGCCCGTTCGCATAGCCCCTGTCCGAAACGCTGATATACAGGCGTACATTACAGGCAATCAGCATGACTCGTGTTGCCCTGCCTCTGTAAACACTACTCATCTTCTTTAGCTCGGGAAAAGCAGAAGTAACAAAAATGCGGGGGAAGTTTGCTGTATGGGGGAAGGAAGAGTGGCTTGGGAAGAATATAAACACTTATACAGAGTTAGCAGTCCACTCGCATGCGTCCAAAACAAAAGGGGACAAAAATAACAAAAACAAGGATAAAAAATGTTGGCATCGCTGTACCCTTTCATGCTAGTTCTGTCTTATTCATAACTGGCAGAGTCCCATACCCGGGTTAGGAGGAAAGCGGAGACGACTCTTTCATCAATGATACCTCACCCCTTCAAATTGATTTTGTATGCCCAGTATGTGGAAATAAATTCAAGCCTCGGAACACGTACTGGTCAAACCTCTCGAGCCCATAATGGAGGGAGGTGTGTGGGGCATTGTTATTATAATATCAGCGTTCATGATTCAAGTTCTGACCTTTGGGACTACGGCCAGCATTGGTGTTTACAATATAGAACTTCTTGACCATTTCCCGGACTCCCCTGTCGGCGTGTCTCTTATTGGGTCAATCAACTTTGGAGTGTATCTTGGGTCAGGTGAGTGTGCTTTTCATAAATGATTGTGCCGTGCTTGTAGGCCTAAATTCGAGCGCAAAGGTTGAGTGTGTAAAGATATGTAAAAGAGTAACAAATTGATGGACATTTTGTTATAGCTCTCGTAGAGTATTTTCTACATCTTGTGGTCTTGGAATAAAAAATTAAGGTAATATAAAACTTCATAAAATGTTGATCTTCAGAAAGGAAAAAAAGTTAATTACATAAAGCGTAACACTTGCAGGACATTTTGTAACAAGGCTCATGGAGTAATTTCTACATCCTGTTGTCTTAGAAATTAAAGTAAGCACTACATAACTTCGTACAATGTTGATCTTGGGGGTGGGAGGGGGCTATTATGTAAAGAGTAACACCTAACGGACATTTTGTTACAGCGCATATATAGTAATTTCTACATCATGTAGTATTAGAATAAAAATAAAGAAACTATAAATTCGTACAATGTTGATCTTCGGGGGGGGGGGGGGGGGGGGGGGGGGGAGGGGATATTTAGTAAAGAATAACCCCTAAAGTACATTTTGTTACAAGGCTCTTGGAGTAATTTCTACATTCTGTTGTCTTAGAATTAAAGTAAGGACATTATAGCTTCGTACAATGTTGATCTTGGGGTGGGGGAAGGGGGGGAAATTATGTAAAGAGTAACGCCTAAAGGACATTTTATTACAGTGCTCATACAGTCATTTCTACATCCTGTAGTATTAGAATAAAAATAAAAAAGATTATAACGTCGTACAGTGTAGATCTTCAGGGGGAGGGGCGATTATGTAAAGAGTAACATTTTGTTACAGTGCTCATACAGTCATTTCTACATCCTGTAGTATTAGAATAAAAATAAAAAAAGACTTCAACGCCGTACAATGTTGATCTTCAGGGGGGAAAAGCCAATTAATAAAAGAGCAACATTTGAAAGACAATATGTTATAGCGCTTATGGAATATTTTCAACGTAATGTGGGGGTCTTAGAATTAAGATAAAAGGAACATAACTTTGCAAAGTATTGATTTTCCGAGGGGGGGGGGGGGGGGGGGGGGTAACTACAAAGTAATACGCCCCTGTCACAAATTAAGTGGCGGCCTCTTTATGTAACGGACTTAACAACTATACCAGTATACGGCAAACCTGTATAAAAAGTGTATAGTTACTTACTTAGTCGTTCCTCTTCTACCCTGGATGTAAAGGTTTGACAGAGAGAACGACATTTTATCATATCGGCTGTCTTTCTTCTGGCCTGGTTCCAATCTAGTTCTCGGTCCTTCTGAAATTGTCTGATGATGTCCTCCCAGCGGACTCTGGGTCGTCCTGGAGGTCTGGATCCCTGGGTCTTCTCCCATTCTGCAGACATGGCCAAACCATCGTAGTTGGGACTGTACTACATGGGTCTGCAGGGGTTGGGTTTTGAGGCCTTGCTGTATCGTTTCGTTGCAGACCATGCCTCTTCTTGTTACTTCAACCACCTTCCTGAGATACCTCATTTCTGAACTTTTAAAAATTATATCCTTTAGTTTTAGAATAAAGATAATTAAACCATAACTTTGCAAAGTGTTGCTCTTCAGGGGAAGGGGGAAATATGCCGATTATGTCAAAAGTAACGATTGAAGGACATTTTGTCACAGCGCTCATTGTGTAATTTCTACATCCTGCGTTCTTAGAATAAAAATCAAGAGAAATCGCACAATTTTGATCATTGGGAGAAAACAGTCAAATACTTAAGAATAAAATGCTTAAGAAATACAAACTATCCTCGACTTACGATGGGATTCCGTTCCGGCGACCCGTCGTAAGTCAATTTCGTCCTAAGTCGGAAATCACTATGTACTATGTGCACCATAAAGATGTGTTTAAAAAATTTAACACGCCTGAATGTTAAAATGTTTACGTCTGTTTTGTAATATTTTAAGAACTAATTTTTCTTGTTGTTTGTAGTGAAATAATACGAGTACAATGTACAAGTTATAACATAAAATTATTGTACTGACGTGATCGTACACGCGTTAGAGACTGTACTATTTTAGGTCCAGTATAAATGAGGTGGGGGTTGACCAATTCTCTTCCTCGCTGCCTTTTGTCTTCCCTAACTCAAGAGTAGAGTCAGGTACCCATGTACAATTGAGTAAACTGAAGCAAGGCGACACAAGGTTTCAATCCAGGCACTCGGTAACTTTTACCTCGAGAGGCCTTAGCTCTAACCACACAGCCTATCTGATGCTCTCCGGATGTAGGCTGTGGGTGTTTTAAATGTGACACAAAGCGATGCCCTGCGCGCTGACAAACGGGAGTGAGTAAAAATGTGAAATGCTGTGAGCCAAAGAGTGTAGATCTGCTACCGTGTAATTTCGACGGAAGCCTTTTATTGTAAACTGGAGGCCTTGAAAGAGTAGTGGTTAAAAAAAAAAAAAAAGTTTAAAAAAAAAATGGTGTGAATAGCCTGAAAAAAAGGAGTCGTCATTTAATGACAGACTGCTCTGCACCTCACCCGAAACAAATACAACAAAGGATATTTTGTTGTGTAATATAAAGTTGAGCGCCCGACTGACAGAGCGATGGTCTTTCGCGGCAAAGGTGCCGAGTCGATTAACGGTTTCGACACGCTTCAGCTGACCCAGATGTAAATGGGTACCTGACTATGCTGTAGAGTTATGGAAGGAAAAAACAAAACAGCGAGACCAGGGAACTGATCACCTCACCTCTCGACGCTGGACCTAGTATAAGGGAAGTCTCTAACACTTCACTCCCCTGTGGCAGTGTATGGTATGAGACTACGTGTTTTAAATATTAAGGTGGTGAAATCTTTATTTCAAGGGTTTTATACTTGTGTGGTTGTTCCGTGTGGTCACTGAATGGCTAAATTTCATTTACAGAACTTTCTTGCATTTATTATTAGACTAGTGTAAAAGCACGTCATAAGATGGGAATTAAATTCAAAAGCACCAATACCTAACGGCAACAAAAGTATTTTTAAAAACCCACTGTGCATTACCACAGTATACGAACTACGTAGCAGCAGCGAAGATCCCAATATATATGTATGTATACGTGATCACACATTCTAAAACTATTTTTGTGCACACCGTCATATGCACATTCTTCTTTGGTAAGTGTTACTAATTTGGATGACGACAGAATTCCTTGTGATGTTCTGAGGATTCATTTGCCAGGTAATACCGACCTTTATGCATTATTACGCTTTTCGGTGGCAGAACATGTAAAGGATTACCTAGGGTGAACAGCAGCTCACTGATCCGCCATTTCAGAACTTATATATTTGTGCTCGAGGTAGCCATCCAAGACTGTTAGTCTTATATTGTCCAGAAATCCAGTGACGAAGATATATTGTGGGATTCCGCAGATTGGCGGAATTCATATCTACAATAAGTATTACTGCAGGGTTGATGATAACCTATTTAACAGAAGTACACGGCCGACGTCAGAACGAGGCCTGTGCTTTCGGCTATTATACTACAGCCTGATAATGTGCAATTGGCGGGGAGGGCCAAGTTGCACCTGTGTGTCAAAGTGACTAAGGCATCTGACGCGTTTAGTCAGAGACGCCAAGGGCGACGCTACGAACTGTCATTGTTGGAGAACTTTGCTATTGACCATGCACGTCTATTCTGATGTTTACCTTTTTGAATGCCAAATGTATACCTATCGATGTCAGGTCAGCATGACCTTGTTACACTGACTGTTCCTGTTGATATTATGTGTGTTCCCGTCAATAAATGTCTTGAAACATGCCTGCAGTGTCAAAGCATCCTTGATTACTGCATGTGAGAGTATGGGTTGCAGGATCTACATCTATACGAGCCTAAACACATTCGCGTCTTCATTCGCACCCACACTCAATTCATCATACGCTCGCACTACACATCTAACAACATGTATACTGTCTTGGGCCGGTGATCACATCAACAAGAAAAAAAAAGACAGTTACATTTCTGGTGGACCAGTTACGTGGGCTCTTATGATACATTTCTTGTCGCCAATGTGGCCTAGAAACTTACATTTCTGATGGACCAGATCTGTGGGTTTAAAAAGAACAGAGCGAGCATTTGACATTATTGTTGACATTTATGGATCCAGAAATTTACATTCCTGGTTGGCTGTTACATGTATGATGTCTCCAGTTTTGTCGAGAAAGTTACAAGAAGGACAAGTACACATTACACTTCTGATCTGTGGGTCTAAGCTACACACGGGACAGCCGTAACACACAGCGCTAATTCTACACTTGCAAGTTTTGGCTACAACAGGACAGATATAGGTCATCAACGGTTGACCCAAATAAACAGTACGAGCATTTATATTATAATGCTACATAAAGCATAACAAGACATGTACTGAAGTTAACTACTAGGCATTTGCTACGTGGACCATAACTGCATAGAAGGCGGGTTCCTATTGTAAACAGTACTGCTGGTTGTTACACGTTTCATTCAACAACAGACTTTTCTAGGTCAGAGCATTCAAGCTACATTGTTGGAGGTCAAGTGTCTGTAAACAGTACGTGGAAATTGTAAACATTCAATGTGCAAGGCGTAATTTGAGAAGGTCATAGTAACTTTGGTTCGTAAATACCACTTTATGTTACAGTGGATTTGACGTTCAGTGCGCGTTTGACATTTCGTTTCTGTGTTCGCAAGGAGCAAGGAATTTATTTTAGTTTCAGCTGTGACTGAACTTGTTCTGCAACACATTGAAATTGATTGCTATATGTTTATGTTACTTCTACTGTTTTTGGTGTATTTTTCTGCGGGTTTTTCGGTTGGTGGGTCTTACGGTAAATATGCCACTTGATCGAGGCTTACTGTAAGCGTTCTGTAGGTGCAAATTTTCTTAATTTGGAAATTTGCTAGTGACAATTGGTCGCTATTGATGTTAGCTGTGATGTAATTGTACTTAACGTTGTTTTTGTAATATTTTGTCTGTTTTTCAGTTTTGATTGTCGATTTGTTTTGTTTGTATTCTGTAGGTCTCTCCTTTCTTGTGTATTTCTCTACACATTTTTGGTTAAAACAGTGTTGCCATTTGTATTGTTTTGTATTTTTGTCTTTGTATTTTTTTTTTGGTTGTACTACATTACTGTCATGCACAGTCTACATACACATACTTGGTCATGTTTTGATATTATTGATAAGGTAGACTCTTCATATAGAGTTTGTTAAATAATATTATATAAGATATTTATACAAGTTCTTTGATAAAAGACTTGTTATCTACAAAGATTGAGACAAGGTGAAATACATATTCAAGTTCTTTATAAAAAAGACTTGTGCCCATAGTGAGTGGGATATAAGGGAATTTTTTTTTCCACAGGTACTCAGGTGATTTTTTTGGGTACATTATAAACAAGAGGAACATACAAAGTCTTTGTCTAAGACTAAGACAGTAAAATAAAGTGAAGTGAGTATACAAGTCTAGCATTTCAGACTTGTCTCCCATTGAAGTGGGATAAGGTAATTTATTTAATTTTTTTTTCAGGTTTCTGATCTCAGTAGACAAGATGTCTACATTGGACTACTTTATTACACAAGGGAGAGCCCTTGATAAGACTGGTCAACAGTTAGAACAATGGGCTGTTGCTCAGTATGACAAAGCATTAGCTGCAGAAGAGAAAAAAGCTCAGGCTGAAGAGAAAAGATTAGAAAGAGAAGCTAATATTGCTGCTGAACAAAAGAAATTGCAGATGCAGGTCGAGGAAAGGAGATTTGAAGCTGAACAAAAGAGATTGGACAAAGAAGCTGAACAAAAGAGATTAGACAAAGAAGCTGAACAAAAGAGATTAGACAAAGAAGCTGAACAAAGGAGATTAGACAAAGAAGCTGCTGCAGAGGAGAGGAAAGCTCAAGCTGAGGCTGAAATCAGAAAAATGGAACATGAGGAAAGAAAACAGAAGATGGAACTTGATGAAAAACTCGCAACTTTGGAGTTAGAGAAATTGAAATTGGCGAGTACGGGTGCTCAGCAAACAACTTCGAGTACGACAAGGGAGTTTGTTAGTAGGATTAAATTGCCTCATTTCAATCCTTTAAAGGATGACGTAGCAGATTATCTAGATAGATTCCAATTTTTGTGCGATACGCATAACATAAAAAAGGAAAAATATGTTGAACAACTGATGCCATTTTTTACAGGTGACACAGTGACTACTCTTATGACAATAGACGAACATGAGAGGACTAATTATGATGTTGTCAGGGCAGCATTGCTAAAAAAAATACCAATTAAAACAAGAAGACTATCGTCTTCGTTTTAGGACAATGTTGCCAGAAAATGGAGTAGATTTCTCTGATTTTGTTACAAAGATACGTCGTACATTTACACGATGGGTTGAGTTGTCTCAGATTGAGAAAACATATGAAGGTCTAATGGACTTATTATTGCGAGATAAGGTTTTGTCATCTGTTAATGATTCTTTTCTTGCATTCCTTCATGAGCGTAAGCCTAAAAACTTAAAAGAAATGGAGGAATACTGTTGTCAGTATGCCACAGCACATCCCCATGCTACAGTTAGCAATTCTAAAGTGAAAGAAGGGTTGCCAGCTGCGTCGGCAACACCATATGGCCCTAATTTCAAAAAAAAATTTCAGGGTGCTCAACAAAATTGGAATAGGGGAAGTAATCAAAATTACACTCAGAAGCGGAGTAATCCAACACATGATGGTTCTTCGTCTATGCAGTGGAGACAAGATGGTAGTTCTCGTAATTTTAGTGGTAATAATTTGAGACACTTTCGCAAAGGCTATCCAAATAATAACTATTCAAATTTTCGAGGTAATCATTCTCGACGTCAAGATTATGACGATGGTGAATTTAGAAACCGGGATTCAAACCGGAATGATGATTACAATAGGCAATATGATAACAATTACAGGGGAAATGATAGTCGAAATAATTACAGGGGAAATGATAATCGAGGTAGACCTAGGTTTAACAAGAAAAGACCTTACCAACAGGCAAACTCTGCGCAACAAGAGTTTGATGGAGCCTGTAATACAGTAAATGATAGTGGTAACTCTAGGGCTATCACTGGTTGTGCTTTCGATTTTGGGAGAGCAACTGAATGCCCCCAATGCTTAACATTGTTTGACTCATCAACTGTATCTACGCTAAGTTGTGGTCACCCTCTTCCTGCTCTACCTGCTACAGTTGCGCATGATGGGAGAGGATCTCTCATCTTAGATAAAGGTCTAATAAATGATAGGCTAGTCTCAGTACTTTTCGATTCGGGATGTACTACCGTCGGGGTTAAGGAGTCTCTGATAGATCCTTGCTGTGCCACTGGAAAAACAATCAAATGTGTTACATTTGGTGGTACTATGGAAAGCTATCCTACTGCTATTATTAGGATTGACACTCCTTTCTTCACAGGAGATGTCCATGCATGTCTTCTTCCTAATCCTATTGCGGATCTTATAATCGGTCGTATTCATGGGGTTAAGGAATGCACCCCGCAACAAATTTCTAGTTGGGAAGAAGAAAACATTCAAACGGTCAATGCAGTGATGACAAGAGCTCAAGCTCTTAATCCCCCAACTTCATCTGATAATAGTAATGAAGTTGATAGCCAAGACGAGCACTTGGTGATTTCCCATGACTCGTTTGTTAAACGTCAAGAAGAGGATCCTTCTTTGAAGAAATACTTCCTTCTTGCAAAGAAAGGGGATCCCAATCAAAATACGAATCACAAATCGTATATTACTATGAAGAATGGTATATTGGTACGAATGGTACAACACTCGGACAAGTCTATGCATTCGCAAATTCTTGTGCCTAAGTGTATGAGAGCCTTAATTCTTCGGCATGCACACGATTCTCAGTGTGCTGGACACATGGGTTTTTCCAGAACTAAAACTAGAGTCCTTGCGTCTTTTTTTGGCCATTCGTGAATAAAGACATCCGAATTTATTGCCGATCTTGCAAAATTTGTCAAGAGGTCAAGTCTAGGGGTCCGAGACATGCTGCTCCTATTCAGGCTGCAGATATTCCGATTCGGCCGTTTCAGAAAATGGCTATAGACATCATTGGTCCGTTCAAAATTAAGTCAGCCAGAGGACACCAATTTATCCTCACTTGCGTGGACATGTGCACGCGTTGGCCAGAGGCTATTCCTCTGAAGAGCATATCAACTGTCGATATCGCTGATGCTCTTTGGCTCGTATTTTCTCGTCTGGGATTCCCCGGAGAAATACTGTCGGATCACGGCACTCAGTTAATTTCGGACGTTATGTCTCAGGTAATGGCTACGCTAGACATTAAAAGGTCTCTCAGTAGTATTTATCATCCAATGTCCAATGGATTGGTAGAACGTCTTAACAGGACACTAAAGAACTTACTTGGCAAGATAACGGAGGATCATCCTGAAGATTGGGACAGGGTTTTACCTGCAGTCCTCTTTGCCTATAGAGAGGTTCCCAACGAGCATACAGGGTTTTCTCCTTTCGAACTTGTCTTTGGCGCGCAACCGCGCGGGCCAATGTCCTTGTTACACGATTTGATAACTTCCGATAATATTGACGATGATACACAATCGTCATATGAATATGTTATAGCTCTTAGAGAAAAGATTATCGAATCGTGCAGGTTAGCAACTTCATCTTCCGAATTTGCGAAAGAAAAAGCTAGGCGATTTGCTAATAAGAAAAGACGCCTACGTCAACTTTGTCCTGGAGACAAAGCATATGTCTTACTGCCCTCAAGAGAGAATAGACTTCTCATTTCTTGGAAGGGTCCATACACTATAGTCTCGAAAATTTCTGATGTCGACTATATTGTCGATGTGGATGGAAGGCATAAAACCTTCCATATAAATATGCTAACAGAGTTTATTGAACGTCCAGACTATTTACAGCCTATTTTCCAGGCGACGGACGACTCTCCAGTTCAACATGGTCACATCTCATCCCTGTCCGTTATACAGGATGAGGAAACTATTTTTTCTGACGTGAACTTACCTCTTCCTACGATTCCACTTACTTCAACGGAATCGTGGAGAGACGTTACAGTCTCTTCCAACTTGTCTTTTGAGGAACAACGTCAAGTATCCTCTACGTTAAAATCATATCAGGATGTCCTTACCGACATTCCTGGACACACAGATGTCATAGAACATGACATCATACTTACTGATCGTAATCCGATCAGAGTAAGACCATACCCAATACCTATTCATTTTCAAGCACAAGTCGAGAAAGAATTGGATGAAATGATTCAACTACAAATAATTGAACCATCCACTTCAGCTTATTCTTCGTCAATAGTTATTGTTCGAAAGAAAGACAATAACATACGTCTTTGCGTTGATTATCGCAAATTAAATCAAGTTACGAAGTTCGATGCTGAACCTATGCCGTTATTAGATGATCTACTTATTAGACTTTCTAAAGCTAAATTCTTTACTAAACTAGACTTGTCGAAAGGTTATTGGCAAGTCCCATTGACGGAACACGCCAAACCTCTCACTGCTTTTTCGACACCTAGGGGTCTGTTTCAATGGAATTTTATGCCTTTCGGGCTTATGAACGCCCCAGCGACTTTCGTACGCATGATGCGACGAATTCTATCAGATCGTGCAGATGTCATTGCATATTTAGACGACATCTGTCTTTTCAGCGATACTTGGGAAGAACACTATGTGGGTCTGAAGGAATTGCTATCTACTCTACGTGAGCATAGTTTGACTGCTAAACCCTCTAAAGCTTTTGTTGGGTTTAGTGAAATTTCCTTCCTAGGTCATCGAGTTGGTCATGGTCTGTTGAAGACAGAGGACCAAAACATTTCAAAGATATTAAATATCTCGGTTCCGAAGACAAAAAAGCAAGTGCGTAGTCTCTTGGGATTGATACAATTCTATGGAAGATTCATTGAGAATCTGTCCTCCATTATGGCACCACTTTCAACGTTATTGAAAAAAGGTTCTCCTAATATGGTGCGTTGGTCCCAAGAATGCCAATCTTCATTGGATCAGGTTAAGAATTTGTTCTCATCTCATCCTATCTTAAGACTACCGACGATTGATAAGACTTTTGTCCTTCGTAGTGATGCCTCTTCCACTGGCATTGGAGCGGCACTAATGCAGGAATATTCAGGAACTCTGCATCCTGTAATGTATATTTCTAGGAAGCTGAATGCGGCAGAAAGGAATTACTCGGTTTTGGACCGTGAATTGTTGGCTATGGTTTGGTCCATTCTTAAGCTACAAAGGTTCCTTCTGGGCGCGCATTTCTTTATGGAAACCGACCAAAAAGCTCTTACGGCTATGCAAAGTAAGGATTTGAAGAGCTCGAGATCTACTCGTTATGCTATTGCTCTTCAGCCTTTCCATTTCACGGTGCGAGCTATCCGTGGTTCGGATAATGTGATGGCGGACATATTGTCTAGATGCCCACATGATTCCAGTTAAATCTTGTGTCCTAGTTTTTCCTGTTATATTTTCAGACTTAGGTCTGTCCTTAATATCATAATATGTTGTAATACAAATGTATTTGGATGATGTTTAGATAATTTAACAAATTTCATTTTGTCCATCCATCAGTGATATGTTGCTAAAATAGCATTGACATTTGTATATTGCTATGATTATATTATTTAGTAATGTTTGATATATGATTGGTATTGCCAGCAACTTAGGGTTCTTGAATGGTATCCCTTAGTTTGTTTGGCTTAAAGGAAATATTTTCTCCTATGTTGGGAGATGATTTGTACCTTCTTCTATTGTACCTGATATTAGGTTCATTGTTTGCATGAGCACAGAAGTGATACTGGTGCTATCTTGCTCATGAACATATTAAAAAAAAAAAAATTGCATTTTTTTTTTTTTTACAGGGGGGTGGTAGTAATGTTGCTGTCATTTTCGACGGAGTCATCTGTCAAGTTATTTGCTTATGTTTGTATCATAAGTATAATTGTGTCTTTACCTGCGATGTCAGGTTGATTAGGGGTTGTCTTCCCTTGTTTATTCATTCATTGTGTTTGACCTTTAGGGTCAGAGGTTGACAGTTCGGCGTAGGCCTAGGGGAAGGTTTTTTAAGCGGGAGTGAGATATACTTCCGGGAAGCCGGGAGGTCCTGTTTTTCTGAAGGGACCAAGAGTCCATTGTTTTTCGGGGAGAATCTTCGAAGTAACTGCTATGGCAGTTTTCCCCAGTGAATCTCTGTGCGTCGGGATGACGACAGAATTCCTTGTGATGTTCTGAGGATTCATTTGCCAGGTAATACCGACCTTTATGCATTATTACGCTTTTCGGTGGCAGAACATGTAAAGGATTACCTAGGGTGAACAGCAGTTCACTGATCCGCCATTTCAGAACTTATATATTTGTGCTCGAGGTAGCCATCCAAGACTGTTAGTCTTATATTGTCCAGAAATCCAGTGACGAAGATATATTGTGGGAGCCGCAGATTGGCGGAACTTCTATCTACAATAAGTATTACTGCAGGGTTGATGATAACCTATTTAACAGAAGTACACGGCCGACGTCAGAACGAGGCCTGTGCTTTCGGCTATTATACTACAGCCTGATAATGTGCAATTGGCGGGGGAGGGCCAAGTTGCACCTGTGTGTCAAAGTGACTAAGGCATCTGACGCGTTTAGTCAGAGACGCCAAGGGCGACGCTACGAACTGTCATTGTTGGAGAACTTTGCTATTGACCATGCACGTCTATTCTGATGTTTACCTTTTTGAATGCCAAATGTATACCTATCGATGTCAGGTCAGCATGACCTTGTTACACTGACTGTTCCTGTTGATATTATGTGTGTTCCCGTCAATAAATGTCTTGAAACATGCCTGCAGTGTCAAAGCATCCTTGATTACTGCATGTGAGAGTATGGGTTGCAGGATCTACATCTATACGAGCCTAAACACATTCGCGTCTTCATTCGCACCCACACTCAATTCATCATACGCTCGCACTACACATCTAACAACATGTATACTGTCTTGGGCCGGTGATCACATCAACAAGAAAAAAAAAGACAGTTACAAGTATGTAACACGAATTGTTACAGACACAACCGCTGCAAGAGTACATGAATGCTTGGTGCAAGTTTCTTGCAAGGGGACCAGCCACAGTGGTAGTTTCATGATCCATACGGAGCGGGTAGGAAAATGGTTATATATGGTGATTTTTGGACTGCTAACCCTGTTTCTTTCTTTCTTTCTTTATATCTTTCTTTCTTTCTTTCTGTTAAATACAATTTCGCAAACTTTGAAAAAATCTTAAATTTTGTCAAGTACTCGTGTATCAGTTTTTATTTCGGAGGTTTCTGTCACGGAGAGTTATGTTCATTGAATTTTCTATATTTTCCTCTTCTTTTCTTCCACCCGTGTTCTCTAAATTATTGTCGCTCTTTACTTTCTTCCGGTGTTTTTCGCATTCGTTCGTTGCGAAAAATATATTTCTTTCCCATCATCGTTTTTCTTTCTCATACTGACTAGTAACCTTATTGCGTCAGATGTCATTCGCGCAGTTTGACGAGAGGTGCGATTATGTCTCAGTCCATCTCAGACATAGGGCCGACCTATCGTATAGCATTTTCACCTGTCACAGCGTTTTTCAGGCCGGTTTCTCGGAAAGTGTGAATATCACCCTCTGCATTCGCACCTGACATGAGCGCTCACGGTCCGATAGTTAGACGGAGGCGTGAACCGCGCCAGACGCATTAGCTCAGAGCAGACATTTGTCTGGGAGATTCGCAACTGACACGCGCACTCTCGGTCAGTAGATGGCAGTTACGACATGCCCCAGGTGTTAAACGTAGTGTCAGAGACGGGAAGGGAGACTATTTCGGTTTGACGAAATAAAAGTTTACCTCTTTGTCTGGTAACAGATATAACCAGAGTTTGAAAACTTTATCTTCATTCTGACTCTTAAAATGTCGCAGTAGACAGATCGCTATGCTAGATTTAATATCTGTGTTTTGGCGAAGTCTGAGTTTCTTGGGCATTTGCCGAGTTCTAGACTACCATTAGATTGCAGTATTCTAGTTCATGGTTTAGTCTGTAGTTCTGTGTGACGGAGGTAAAAATATTATATATATTATATTCTAGTATTTTGTGAAGTGTTTAAAGTGTTAAATCGCTTATTTTTATTTCACTAGTTAGATTTGGTGCAGAGCGCTTAATACATAAGTCTGTATTATTTTCTAGTGACGTGTTTCAGTGGAAAGCAGAATAAATTATAATTTCTAGCTTAAACAACAATGTAGCTATAATGAATTAAATTTTACTGCTAAATAATCAGACGAGAACAAAATTTTCTAAACTAACTTATAAATGCTAGAAGCCTCATGAGTGTTGACGGAATACGCCCGTATTCATGAGGATTGATGATTTTTAAATATAACTTACTTCACGGGACGCGTTAAATGATAAGGCAAGCGGTACGCTTGCAGTTTAAAAATGTAAGTGTATCCGAGTACATAGTATGTATAATTATTTTATATGTGCTTTTTCCATTTTATATAGTGAAACTGTGGTACCCAAACTTTGCCAGCGTTTTAGTACAAGAGACATACCTGTGAGAAACATGAACAGTTTTTTTTAATCTTTTAACCACGTGGGTTTGCAAGTTAACACCTGTCTGACAGTGCTTGTGTCTTCATAAATAGACAGAGTAAAACTCTCACTAACGGGTTTTGGTTTATAGAGACTAAACTGTTTTTATAAGTACTGGGCCTTTGAGCCGGATCAGATTTCTGCACAAACTCTATGTACAAAATTTAGCCGGTGTGGCAATTAACATATTAACGTCAGGAACATTTGACGGAGTTTCGACTAGCGGTGTGGTGGCCAAATATAGTCCTTTTCCTGAAAGTAGATACCGATCTGACATTCCTCAATCCTAGAAACCTAAGCTAGCGACGCTGTGCTCGTTGTTAACTCTCGTGCCTGGACAAATTTTATGTGACTTAAACGGACATCTAAAACAATAGTATTCCCAAGAGAACGGTCCCGGAAGTGGTGAATTCAACCCATCTTTTTGGACCTGGGGTTTTCTTGGCGCAAGATTACCATTGAAGATTCTGTATGAACAAGTCCTAAAAATATTGGTTTTGTTCCAGGAGTGGCTATCAAAGCTGTGAGTATGTGCACGTGTGCTCGTCTGAATGTATAGAGCGAACGCAGGTCTGAGTATGATTTTACCTTTGTATTTTGGCACCCATTTGCTGTCTTAATTTTTTTCTGCAGAATTGTTGCACATGCAAGTTTTTTTTTTCCTTCTTAGGCTAAATCAGATTATCCAACTCTGTTCATACATTTACGAGAAGAAAAAATAACTCTTAGACTCAGCCCTATGTATCTGTGACTCTTGGGGGGCTATCACTTTTGTTCCTTTTTAACGGGACTGTGGGCTAAACATCGAGGGGAAGGATCTTACTGTGGGTCTATCAATTTTGGAGCATTTTTTATTGACTTTATGACTATTTGTATATGCTTTGATGTAATTTCTATGCGTTGTGAAGAAATTTTAGATGATAATTAAAATTTCTCTTGGAATTAATATGCGCGTTGGTCAGCTCGTTCTAGAATATTTATATATTCATTTGTTATAGTTTTCCCACGTCTGTGTGTCTACCTGTCGTCACTTGAATGTGCGTGCACGGGAGTGGATATATATACATATATTTAATGTATATGTGTTAGACTGTCTGACTACTTTAGATCTGTCGTAGAAGATAGGTGAGAGAGAGAGAGAAGAGTTCCCGCTCTCAGAGACAGCCTCTATCACTATTCTACCACCCCACTCGTGGAAATCTATTTTATATTTCTATCTCACACTGTGACTATCACTCATTCCACCTATTCAGAAGGGACCAACCCAAGTCTTAATTCTCCTATCAAAAATCTACGACAGTCTATAAAGAGACAAAGAAAGATTAAGGCTACTGCACTCAGGCTTCCTAGCTTGGTGGTCCATGGTTCGATCCCCAGTTGAGGTGAAATTGTTTAGACCGCAGACGGCTCCGGGGTCTGCTCAGCCTCATGAATTGGGTACCAGAGCAACTCTGGGAAGGTTAAGGCGGCCGGTGGGATGCTGACCACATCACCCCTAGTGTGCCGATGTTCAAGAAAATATGGGCCTAATACCATATTCCCAATATGCCTTAATGGACGTGTAACGGGATCCCTACTTTGAGGCCTGTCAAACAAGGCTACTAGTAGGAGTTTGTGCATGGGGATTGTAACCTCATCGTGTAAAACAAATAGCCACACAAACTACCACTAAAAGGGCATGTGAATGTTTGGTGCAGGCGTCCTGCAAGGTGACTAGCTACAGTGGTGGATCCATGCTCTGTAAGGAGCCCAAAGGAACAGGATGATGATGATGCGTAAACTAAGTAAAAATATGGAAGCACATTATACTTTGAGGAAGTAAGTAAAGAATTTGACTCCCCACATTTATTTGTTTTCCCAGTCCGTGTTCTTTATTTGTTATGATTTAAATTGAATGAGGATTATTATTTAGTTAATAATAATATTTGTCACTAAATATTTTATCAAAGAATTTGAACCAATTTTTCAGTATTATTGTCAGAGAAAGATTTGAACTGATTAAGTGGCTATCATATTTTCAAAAAGGCGGGAATCAATGCTTTAGCGATCTTGTTCTTCTTCATCCTGTTCTTCTTCTACTTACTTGTTCTTCTCTCTTCTTATTCCGTTTTCTGGACCATTGAAGTTCTTAACTACAGACTTCCTATCCCTTCGTGTTTTTGTATAGCCATCTTTCCCTTCTCAGTTTGCGTGGGTCCATGTTTACACTTTCTTTACATCTCTTTCATCCTGTTCTTCTTTTACTTGTTCTTCTTGTTTTTCTCGTCTTCTCTCTACTTATTACGTTTTCTCAATCATTGAAGTTCTAAACTCCAAGCAGACTTTCTATCCCTTCGTCTATTGTATTACCTTGTTCCCTTCTCAGTTTGCATGGACTTCCTATCCCTTACTCTGTTTTATTGTCTTTTTTCCCCTTCTCAGTTTACGTCGGTCCAGCTCGACACTATCTTTGCATCTTCTTCATGGCAATCACAAAACCTGATATCTTCAGCTCAAATCGTTTATACATTCCTCGTCTAGCTGTCTTTTTTTTCCTTTCTTCAGATTCTCAGAATAACTAAACTATCTCAGTTTATTGTTCTTTTTGGATAATGGTACATATTTGAACAGTTTGTACACTTTTTTCTTATTTCATCATCATCATCATCGTTGTCATCATCAACATGACCATCACTTTTCAACTTCCTGAAGAGAAACAGACCTTTAACAGCCTTCTCAGCCTTCCTGTGCTATCATCTGCCTGTGCCATTGACTCTTATTACCCTCTTTTATTTCGCTCGATATGAGGTTTATCTTTTTGTAGTGTTGAAAAAACAATGGCGCTTCAAATCTCTGTGTTCCATTAATCGTAGAGAGCATTGCACACAGCTTCTTTATGTGGTATATTTTAACCTGTCATGCATTGAGCGGTATTGACACGGCCAATTTTTAAACATAACGCTAAATGTAATATTATAAAATGTAGATGTAACTTCATTAAAGTAAGGGAAATAATTAACTGAGAAATTAAAAGGGCGTGTGTCGGGTCGTGAACGGTGATATGCCTATTCAATCAAGACGTTTCTCCTAACAATTGGGTCATCAGCGAGGGCAAGTAACAAGGAGTCCTTTGTTGTAAAAATAGTGGTACATGTTAATCTAGTATGTTTTAACTGGCACTGATACAGCCCATTATGAGTTTCAGCATTTCATATACATTTGAGTATTGTAAATGATAAAAGTGGGTCTCAAAAAGTGTTTTTTTTTTCGTTTCATTTCTTTTTTGTGGTGGGCATCTTTTGGTTTCTAAATATTTCACAACGCAATGAAAGCTCATTTTCTCTTGTATAGTCTTATTTTGATATCAATAGACCTATATGGTTGTTCTAACTTCGTCTTTATTGCTGCCAAGGTATATGCATGATTCCACATCTTGTAGGGACTATCTCCCAGTGCACTATCATTAGTCGCATACATTCTCATAATCTGTGTTCTGTCTCTACGTATTTCCAAACCTATTGCTGGTTCATCTGGATGGTCAGACGGACTTGCGTGCCTAATTCTCAACCCTTTTAAAATAAAGTTCTTTCTGGCTGTTTGTCTATCGATCTATCTATCTCTCTCTCTTTCTGATTTTGCTCATGAGTTAAGGAGAGTTAAGAAAAAAACACACCAGTCTCAACTCATTCAATAGTGGACTATTCAAATATTGCATAATTTCTGATTCCATGCCACCATAATCTGAGTATGTTCGAATTATTGTTTAATTTACTGTACGGATATTTTGGATTTTGCCTTCTCACTAGGTCAGATGGCCGTCTGTTTAATCTCGCAAGGCTGAAGGCAAAAACAAAAATCAGAAGGGTCACTATAAGAGACTTGTTATTCGCTGATGACGCTGCAGTCATTACTCAAAGCCAACAGGAGCTTCAGAGCTTGATGAATCGCTTCACCCAAGCATGCAAGGACTTTCGCCTCACAATGAGTCTAAAGAAAACAAATGTGTTGAGTCAGGATGTGGGTGCTGCACCAGTTATCACTATCGATAACTATGAATTGGCAGTGGTGCACCTTGGCAGCAATAAAGACGAAGTTAGAGCAACCATATTTTGATATCAAAGTAAGAGTATACAAGAGAAAATGAGCTTTCATTGCGTTGTGAAATATTTGGAAACCAAAAGATGTCCACCACAAAAAAGAAATGAAACGAAAAAAAACCACTTTTTGAGACCCACTGTTATCATTTACAATACTCAATTAAATGTATATGAAATGCTACAATTCGTAATGGCTTGTATCAGTGCCAGTCAAAACATGCTAGATTAAAATGTACCACTATTTTTACAACACAGGACTCCCTTGTTACTTCCCCTCGCGGATGACCTAATTGTTAGGAGAAACGTCTTGATTGAATAGGCACATCACCATTTACCACCCGACACATGCCCTTTTAATTTCTGTCGTAAATTTATTTTGAGAGAAAGAGTCTTAGAAATAGTGGTCCTGTTTAGAGTGGAGAATGATGGTGAAAGCTCCGTGATAGAAAAGGTTAGAGAGTAAATAGTTGCTTCACAGAGTGCTGGGGAGAGTAAGGACAGACTTATTTACGACAAATCGTTCCTCTCAATCTTCTCTTCAAACTCTCCTGGTCAAACAATTATTTGCCAGTTTCCAGACACACACCAGCGCTCACACCGATTTGGTGCTTCAAACACACAGACGCACGTGAATACAAACTATATTAAACAGATAGGGGAAATTTGGGCTTTGGGTATTCCAACACAGTACTAAATAAGTTTATGCTGTTTATTAACATTAAACACAGTACTAAATAAGTTTATGCTGTTTATTAACATTAAAATCAATCTCAATAATAATCATGTGTTACAGAAAAAAATATCATAAGTACAGAAAATACAAATAACCAGGTGGGGAGGGGGGTGAAGAAGATTGGTATCGACTAAGCCCTTCCCGCTTATTAGACAAAGATAAACCCAGTCCAAAGATAGATAGTTATCAGGAACATAGGTAATGTAACCCAACAGTGGATTTAATTACTCTGAAAGAGGTGTTACAATATTAGGTATGGGTGGTAGACAAAAATCCTGTTATTCCCAATTGTTCTTCCCTTTACTAAGCAAAGGAAAGGGGGGGGGGTTTAAACAGAGTTAACAAAATATCCCACTTAAAGGAACAATGCAGGGTATGCAGAAAATGTATTACCCGGTAGGCAAGTTAACAAATGGGTTGCAAACATTAAATCTCCTGTCATTCATGCACGCTTATGAGGGCCCACACTCATATACTCACACACTTACCGATTGCAGCATCAGACAATCCATAGAATTATATAAACAGCAGTTACACTCTTGACATATGAAAATGTCTGGTACTTCGATGTCCCGCCCCAGATGTAGCGAGGTTAGCTGATAGCAAATATTCCCATTTATCGCCGGATTTGAAGCTTAAGAGTTCTTGTGTTTTATTATATAAAAAGGAGTCTATGGGATGGCACTGACACAGTTCGACACGGGGGTGAAAATGAAGTGGTCTCTTTAATTTCGGCTCTGGTGGTAAAATTCCTTCAATGCGTGATGATCGCAACTGGCCGGTAAGTTTTAAATCCAATGAGGAAAAACGAGGCTCAGTCACAGTTCAGGTAAATAGGTACTCTCTCACAGTAGAGCAGTAAATAAAATATCGCTACTGGCAACTGTTCTTCTTCCGGTTTATCTTACAGATTGTAATTTAATTTGATGGTTTATTTAAATGTTCTTGGGTAGGCTTTCTTTCATATAATTATGATAGCTAGGCCGCATCGGACCGCCACAAGATTAAATTTAAAATGTTTCATCAATATATCTGGAAGTTTCAGAATCGAGTCTGGAAGACTCTGTATGATTTCTTTATTGCTGGGATTGCAAAGGTGATCATTCTATAGAAAAAGATAGAAAACCCATGACAACATAATCATACCTCAAAAATCAAATAATATTCTAACGCGCAATAAATTTACCGTTAAGACTATTATATACACTCGCGTATTTAATTATGTATTTAAGAAAACACGTCACGAGTCTAATGGTTAAAATACACATCTATATACTCGTATATGACTTAACTAAATTTATTAATTATAAATTCCTTCGCGACTTTAAAAGTTACTTTAACATTTAAGCATCTATTATTTTTGGAAATATTATAATAGATATATCATTAAATTTACCACTGGAACTTTTGGGATGAGTTTAATTTAATAGATTTAAATAAACACAAAATCCAGTGAAATAAAATGAAAGCACTAGACCACTGATCACTTTAACAAATGTATTATACCGTGCACAGAAAAAGGAATCACTCCAATGTAGCCACCAATTCAGATGGAAATCTAGCAAAATTTCTACTATAGCTAGTGAATCTTAAATCTCTGGCGACCGAATGATAAAATGGCTTTCTTCTTTGTCTGTATATATCTAACTGGAATGCAAGATTGGGGGGACATGTTAGAATTTGACACCTTTTTAGATCTCATGAGACTTTCGGGGATCTGACCGCCAGACTAAAGAGAGATGCCGCCCCGGGTCTTCCGTATCTCCGCTCGCTGCGTCCGCGTCGGCTTTCCCGTTCGCGTCCACTGCGATCGGTTCTGTGGTTAACACCGAGATGCGAAGTACCGGCAAGAAACTTGCGTCGCTCGTTTCAGGGACCACTGCTGCCTTTGATAGCGCCGCTAGTCTTTCCTGAGATCCCTCAGTGCCTGTTTGATCGTGTGCCGCTACTTTCTGTTTGATTCTGGCACCGCCCCTACTGGGCCAAGTTAAATGAAAATAACTGCATATGATTGCTCAAGAGATATCCGTGGGCGTTATTTAACCTCTCCTTAAATCAATGCGATGACCAGAATGTACGGTAGATAAACTGTCCACATATTAATCAGCAAACGTGTTGACAATCTGCGTGGAAAGGTTGCATGCTAATGAGTCCAGGTAAAAAAAAATTCCGTTTGACGAAACGTTACCACAATATTCGGGGGCACTGATGTTATCCGAAGGGGTCGTTACGAAGGGTCGTATCATATCATACAACAATTCAGGGTCAGCTGAGTTCGTCTGTCACAATTTCTCAGTTAATTATTTCCTTTTCTTTAATGAAGTTACATGTACTTTTTATAATTGTACATTTAGCATTATGTTTAAAAATTGGCCGTGTCAATACCGCTCAATACATGACATGTTAAAATATACCTCATAGAGAAGATGCGTGCCAGGCTCTCTACGATGAGTGGAACACAGAGATTTGAAGCATCAACGTGTTTTAAACACTACAAAAATATAA
The DNA here is from genome assembly GCA_024509875.1 of Oreohelix idahoensis. Lineage (NCBI taxonomy): Eukaryota > Metazoa > Mollusca > Gastropoda > Stylommatophora > Oreohelicidae > Oreohelix > Oreohelix idahoensis. Next base: position 392,595 of record JAMPIV010022833.1, read on the forward strand.
ACCTCATGTCGAGCGAAATAAAAGTGAGTAATAAGCTGAAATGTCGAGTCAGACATATTGTAAGGCTCTGAAACTTGGAGAAAAATTAACATGTCAACCTGTAAGATACAGGGTTTCATAAATGGGTGCTTGCGCTGAATAGAAGGATTGAAGCGGTATGACAAGATCACTAGTGGAAGTAATTAAAAGAACCAAACAAATAACTTACTTACTTACTTACTTAGTCGTTCGGGGCAAAGTCTTTTACAGACAGGGGGTATGATGTGTTGGTGTTGTGGGTAGTGGGTTTCCCCCCTTGCTTCACCCTAGGCCTAGTGAATTCTTGTTCATGAAAGGAGCGACCATTGCGGTGTTAGTCTCTTGGCCTAGCAAAACCTCTCATACCCCAAGATCGTTGTGCGTGATGAAGAGCCACACCCTCCTCGAGGTAGTCCTGGTAACTGAGGGTGCGAATCCTCAGGCTAAACACAACGGATCTAGAGGAGCAAACCTCGATAATGAAACCGGTGCACTACACCGTACACGCCCTCTGTGGGTGGGAAGGAGCCAGATGGATACTGAACAAGTCTTGGGAGTGGGAACGAGTGTGGACTGCTCCTTGAAGATCGGAACCCATCGTACAGGCACAGAGACTCAGGACGTGACGATCCTATTGTCTTCAACTCTTGGTCACATGCCTAGAGCCTCGGAGAACTCGACGTAACCAGCAGGCAATTTGGTGGTGGGGAAAGAGCACTGTAAGCCCTACCTTGGCTACGTATCACAAGGAGATGCAGAAATACCCCCTTTATCTCCCCCAGAGCTGGCACAGTACACTTCTGGCTCCTACCCGGGGCGGTAGGAAATCCACAGGCACCCCAGTATCACAATGCCATGAAGATGACAAAGTTGGAATTTACTAACTCAAACCTGGCAGAGCAAGTCCTCCATCAGATGCGGCCGATGCTGGGCCCACTGGCGCGTGGACACGTCCCGATCCCCATCGAGACTTGCCCGGGGAGCCCACCCCGGCTCAAAAAAGCAGAGAAGGCCACTCTCCAAACCTCCGATGTCTTGCGGGCATTGTTAGGATGTGCAAGAACATGGACAGGAAGACTCCACAACTTCCCCAATGAAGACATGCCCAAAACGACCGTTGCCTCAATTGGCTGTGTGTGGTGTACCACGGAAACGGGGCCTCCCAGTACTGAGGCACAGTTAAGTCCCCGATGTCACTTATCGGTGCAGAGTTGAGAGAGATGGCTGAGCATCACAATCCCCCCTGTGTTGCAGCATGATGAGAACCCAGCATTGCACACTGAGCTTGAGGGGATCACTTGGGCACTGTCACGTAGGGTTTATATTCTTTTCCCTGTGTATTTTTCATCCATTCGTTTGGCGAATATTATTTTCATATAATTCGCAAACTTTACCTGTTTTTCTTTCTCTTAAACTGAGAATCGCGCTAGGACGATATTACGTAGATGTCAGGGCTGCAGGGCGTCAGAAGGCGTGATAAGTCGGTTCGCTGAACACAGGACGTAGCAAATCGTCTACATTCTCACCGAGCGCGCGAGCTTCTTCTCGGCATAAGTCCCGGTGAGGTGTGATACTTTACATCTGCACCGGTCAGTATCCAGACATTTGTCTGGAAAATCCCAAAATGACACGGCGCTCACTTGGGCCATGGTCAGCTGTAGTGTGAAAACTGCCCTGAAATGGAGTCAGGCTGTCTGGGATTTGAAACTGACACGCGTACATCGTGGTCAGTAGGTGACAGTTACGACACGCGTTAAGCGGACGTAAATGTTGGGAGTAGGGGAGATAATTTCGCTTGGCGAAGTAAGTTTGGGCCCTTTGTCTGATTTTAAGATATTGGCCAAGTTTGAAACTTTAATTTCATTCTCGCTCATAGACTCCACAGTAGATAGGTCGCTCGAAAACAGAATAGCTGTTAGCGAAGATCTCAGTTTGTTTCGGCAATTTGTCGAACTTCTAGACTTCCAGAAATATTTTCAGCATTTTTATTCTTAAGTTGTGCGACTACCTGTAATTCTGTGGTTGAGGTAATTAATATGATAGATATATAGATTTTGTGAGTGTTAAAGTGTTAAATCGCTTAATTCATTTTAATCTATTTCTTTAGCGCAGAAGAGAAATAAAGTGGTAGGCTATTATATTTTCTAGGGAAGCATTCAGTGGAAAGCAGAATAAAAATTTAATTTCTAGCTTATAACGGCAATTGTAGCTATTTATAAATTTAATTTAACTGCTAATACTCAGTCGAGTGTATTTTTCTAAACTAACGTATAAACTCTAGAATCCAGCCTCATGAATGGTGACGGAATACGCACGTGTTCCTAATTTATGAGGATTGCTGATTTTTAAATATAACTTACGTCACGGGAAGTTTAAATGATAAGCAAAGCTCTCTGCTTGCAAGTTTAAATGTAAGTTTTAACCAGTACAGATTCTGTTTATTATATTATATGTGTTTTTTTCCTCCACACAGTGAAAGTTTTGGGGTGACCCTAACTTTACCAGCACCTAGTAGTAGTTTCCATACTTGTGAAGAAATAGACAGTCCTTATTTTGAACCACGTGGGTTTTCTCAAGTAACACTGATCTGACGGTGCAAGTTAGACAGAAATACTAATATCCCCTATAACGGGTTTTCAAAGACTGTAATGATAAATACTGGACCTTGGAGCCAGCACTTAATTTCTTCTAGAAACTCTATATAATTTGCTGCCTGGTGGCGTGAATATTAACAATCATTTCCCGACTAGATTATATCTTGTGGACAAATCTGTGGTGTGACTAAAGTGAATCCTATACTGAGGGAAGGCACCGACCTGACATTCATCATTTTTTAGAAACCTACGCTATTGACACTGTGCTCTGCTAACTCCCGCGCCTGGAATAATTGTTAGGTGACTTAATCAGACATTTGAACAAATTTGCATACCCAAGTAGTCGTTCCCGGAGACTCCAAGTTAAATACGTCTTTTGGAACTGGGGACTTCTTGGCAGAAGACTGCATTTTTTTGAGTCTGTGTGAAAATCTAAAATCAATGTGTTCCAAGAGGCAGCAAGCAAAGTCGTGAGTACAAGTATGAGAAGCCATGGCGGAATGAATGAGTGTACGCTGGTTTGAGTGATATTTTTCACTATTTTATCTTTGACCCCCCTGTTGCTGTCCTAATTTTTTTTTCAATCTGCTTAATTTGTTGCTAAGGCTTGATTTTTGTTATTTTTGTCAAAGGTTAAATCAGATTTTTTTTTTCAAACTCTGTGCATATAATTACGAGATAAAACAAAGAAAAACTCTTAGACTCAAACCCTATGTATCTGTGACTCGGGCGCCATCATCTGTTCTCTTAACGGGGCCGGGCTAAACCTAGAGTTAACACTATAACGGGGCTATCATCCTTGCAACATTTCCTTGATTTTTTTTATGACTATGTGTATATGTATTTTCCTTGATGTACTTTCTTTGATGTTGTGAGCCGATTTTTCCTGATAATAAAATCGCTCTTGAACTTAATAATCGTGTTTGGTCAGCTCGTTCTAGATAATATATATATCATTGTTATAGTTTTCCCCACGTCTGTGTGTTTACCTGTCGTCACGTGTATGTGCGTGCCTGTGAGTGATAGAAATATACGTAATATGTATATTGGTGTAGTCTGTCTGACGCTGTAACAACTGTTGTAGAAGATAGGTGAGAGAGAGAAGAATTCTTTTCGCTTTCAGAGACAGCCACTATATCAAAAATCTATCAATCTCACGTGTGTGGAAATTCTATTACCTTTCACTAACTCTCACTGAGTCTATACAGGCCAGGATAAAAATGCCTGAGGGAAAGAGACTGGAGCTCAGAAACTCCCTAACTCAAAGTTGCAGGATGGCAAGAAAAGGCTACGGGAAAGACAGGGCTATTTTAAAGATAACGCAACCATATTTTCACCATACGAGCTCGGACGCCGCCTCGGTAAACAAGGTCCGCGCAGAGCAGTGACACCCCCAGGCTGCTTGCGAATAGTCTACTACTGGGAACATAACAGATTAGGGATGAGCCCACTCTCCCGTTGAACAGGTGCTAAAGTCGTAGATACTGGGCCAGAAGGCGCACCGGAAACCACAGTATCACGCAACTCGCTTTCTTTAATGGATGAGTAACAACACCGTCAAATAAATCTCGATCTGGTGCTCGCCCTGTGGAGCTCCACCAGGCAGGTGCAGTGCCGGGCTCTGAGCCTCGACAGAGCCCACCCTCAGCTCCTGGAGGACCCTCTAGACCGTCTTGTCGAGTCAACAGACGGCGGAGGAGAACTAGACCGAAACAAAACAGAAAAAGAGAAACCCAGAGTGCCACTTGTCATGATGCACTGGAATGCAGAGGGAGTGAACAGCAAGCAGGCTGGATACAGCAAAAAGACAGAGCTGGAAAACATCTTGTATGAGAAGCAAGTCAGTGTTTGCTGTATCCAAGAGACTCACTGGAAAGCAGATCAAACCTTTAAAATAAGGGGATATCAATGCTTCAGATCCGACAGACAAGATAGACGAAAAGGAGGAGTACTTACTCTTGTAAGGAATAACATTCATGCATGTCGTGAAATTCTAATCCACATATATAAATTAAAAAGTAAAATGTAAAGCCTAAGCGCATTAATTCAATAAAAAGGAAAGAAGAATGGTAAAAAAGAACAGTGCGGTCAACAATAGCGTACGCCCCTGTGTTATAGAACGTCATACTAGCTAAACAAGAAAACCCCTTTTTTATGCTCCGTCTGCATAATTGTAACGCTTTCACGTTTGCTAGTAAAGCCTACTGCATAAAATACACGCGTTTCTAAAAATAAAACTGGTACTGTGTTTCTTAGAAAACCTTGTGATAGACACACTGCGTAATGACCTAGATTAATATTACATTAATGTCATTTTATGCACTACGTAAAACGAAAAAAAAGACAGACGGGCTTAGAAGAGAGAGAGAGAGAGAGATGTACGGAGGAACGCATGCAATACTAACTCAACGTCGCCTCGCGATATTAAAATGTGAATGCCACCCCACGCGAAAAGGCATGCAGGCTTGCTTTTTTTTCAAATAAACAGGTAAAAAAAAAAACACTACCAATACGAGGTAAGGTTTTAAAAAAACATGGTTAATTGCTTTATTAGGAAACCTGACACAATACTGTTTTATGTCTGACATCCTGACATTTAGCCTGACAGTACAGAAGACACAACCATTCGTATAGAAGTGAACGGGTGGTAGAAGAAAATACATATTTTGAACGCAGCCACTTAGCTCCATTAAACTTATATATTTGGGTGCCTTAGGACTTGCTGACAAAGAATATGTTAGGTGTTAAGCAAATAGTCTAATAATTAACAAATTATAGCCAAAATACTATAGTGGTGTTGTCTGACAACACAGGATCATATTTGCTCATAATGGCGTGTTTGGACACTGCTTTAGAGGAAATGAGGCCACCACGTTAGATCCGATTTGATTGGCTAGAATAATATGTAAGGCGACGAAAACATGATTAGTCGACTGCAAATATACTATTTTTGGTTGTTAATGGAAACGGTAGGAAGGGTACATTTTTTCAAATGCTTTTGTAAACATGGTCTCATTGGCTAGACCATTTAATATAGTCAATTAGGAGCGTCAGTTCAGTGCCACTTTTTGAAAATAAACTTTGTAGAAGCAAGTGCGTTAAGAACCAGCTCATATTTTTCTAATAAAAGCCTGGGACAGAGGCAGATCGGAATTGTGCCATAACTCATCGCCAGTCAACGTACTTGTTTAATATTTCCTTGAATTGTGGGACCGTGGTACTAAAGTATTAAAGCAGCACCTGGTCTGAGTTTTGCTGAATCCAGAGGCTGGTAGCATACTCCTTGGTCAAGATATCGACCAGTGTTGTTTCTCAGAAAACGGCGAAGCAAGCGAGCACAGGAGTCAGTTTTCCTGCCGCCCACACAGAAGTTAAGATTTCGTTGGCCAGAGCAGCTCAATCTTGTGTATACCCCCCTCTAAAATTGACTGTACATTAAACCAAGAGGGACATTTATTTGTTTCAATTAAAAAGAAACTGTGAACCTTTCCAATATTATTTCCACCAGAAACAAACACTTGAAGTCATGATGACAAACAACAACCTAGCTTGGAAAGCCAGTATTACCTCATAGTACTACATCACTACTTACACACATATTGTAATAATAATATATGTCAATACAAAGATCCTATCTATAAATTGTGTACATACAACTTGTGATTACATTTGATTGTGATTCCTGATTCACTTTGTAGTTGAATCAGGATATCTATTGTTGAAAGGAATTAATACATATTTTAAAAGTTATCACTTGACTTATTAAGATAGTCTTATAGAGTGTTCTATGTATGTGAGTGTCACAGTGTTGTAAAGTATTGTGGATTAAATTAAATTGTTTATCCGTCTGTTGGTTGTTGTGAACATACACTTCATCACTATCATAACCCTAGACATTCAACGTAGTCATCACAATATTCCAGAATAAGTCTGACTGAGGTCTACATGTGGTAGCACAGTAAGGTCATCTGTAACACACCACACTTATTAGATACAGATACCTTCACAGCTGATCTCAGTCAGTACACTAAGTCCCCTATAAATATTTATATCATCCCACTTTACCACATATATTGGGGTCCTGTCCGGGATTTTGAATCTTCTCCTATTATATATATATTGGGGGTAATTCACTTCAGGGAATAATAAAAATTTAAAAGGTATCCTTGGGTGGAAAATAAATAAGGTTGAGCTCTCAGTGCCTTGTGGTTGTCCTTAGATAATTAGTATAGATTGAATTGTTTAGTTAGGACATTGTATAAAAATTTGCCTGTTAGAAAATGGCGGACCTGGCCAAAATTTCGATCTGCTGCTATGCAGGCTGCAAAAGAGTTAGGAATGGACGGGCAAGTTATGATTGCTTATCTCACTACTGAATGTGACAAATTTATTGAACGCGAAGAAAGAAGATTAGAAAAAGAGGCTGAAAGAAGGTTAGAGGCTGAAAAAGGAATTAAGAGGTTGCAGATTGAGGCTGACACTAAGAGGTTGCAGATTAGAGGCTGAGGCTAAGTAAAAGGTCCAATTGGAGGCAGAAAGAGAAGAAAAAAGACTGGCTGCCAGAAAGGGAAGCAACAAGCGAATGAAATTAGCTGCAGGCTGCAGAAAGGGAAGCAGAAGGAAAAAGATTGACTGCAGAAAAGGGAAGCAGAAGAAAGAAGGCAGGCTGCAGAAGAGGGAAGCAGAAGATAAGAGATTACAAAGGGAACATGAGTTACGACTAAGGAGTTTGAGTTTCAAGGCCATGCTCCTGAAAATGGTGCCAGTCCCTTCACCTCTGATGCTGCTACCTCATGGAGCCTCAACCTCAGCTATGAATTTTCATTTAGATCATTTTGTTGAGAAAGACGATGATATAGAGAGCTACCTAAATAGGTATGAACTATTAGCTACCACATATGGGTTAGAGAGAGAAAGGTGGAGCTTAAAGTTATCACAGGGACTTCGTGGGGCAGCTTATGAAGTTTTTGCAAAAATGAGCAGAGGTGATCAGGAAAATTATGACATGCTAAAGCAGGCTCTTTTGTTAGATATGAAAAGAATGCAGAATTTTATAGGAAAAAATTTAGGAATGCTAAACTACTGTCAGGTGAAACCTATCACCAGTTCTCTGCACGAATAGAGACATACTTGGAGAAATGGACTTCTATGGGGAAAACCCAAGATCTTAAGGAAATGGTCCTTATAGAGCAATTAAGAGAGTCCATGGCTCCAGACCTGAGAAAGTTTCTCATGGAACAAGGTGCAGAGAGGCTGGGTGAGTTACTAAATGTTGCTGAAAGGTATCAAGCAGCTCAAGCAGAGGTAAACGGTAATAAAAAGAAACAGGTAGATAATTTTAAGGCACCACAGAACTTTAATAAATTTGATCCTTAGAGATCAAAACAAAGGTAAGCACCAGTTTGATAGGCCACGGTATGACAATAAAAATAAAACCCCACAATTCGATGAAAGGAAATATGATGAAAGAAAATCTTTCAACCAAGGAAAAAGGTGGTGTAAAAAGTGTAAGATGAACAATCATGACACTGACCATTGTAGAAGGAAACCTCCTCATTGTGCTGCTATGACATCTGGGAAAAAGGGAAAAAGGTCAAACCTGAAGAACTACAGGAACCGTACCACCCCCCAGTGTGTGAAGATGTAATCTGTAATGGTGTCACCATAAGGTGTTTATATGATACCGGTTTAGATTACGATTCCGTTGTGAGTTCTCACCTGGTGCAGGCAGATCAATACACCACAGAAACAGTGGAAATTCAAACTGCAACCAAGGATATAGCTACCATGACACTTCCCGTCGCCCGGATAAAGGTGAAAACGCGATATGTGGAAGGAATCATAAAAGCAGCAGTGATAAATGAGCCAATCTACCCTCTGATATTGGGGTGTAGATATGTCTTCTTGGGGAATCCCAAGAGACCTGTGATATTGGCAACGGTGCAGACCAGATCACAGTCTAAAAAGGAGGAGGAAAATCCAATAAATACTCATCCAGATGAGATGAGGAAGGCACAGGCGGAGGACAAAACACTCAAGCCGTGTTTCAAGAAGTTGCCCAAATCTCATACACCTCCAGGCAAGGGAGAATTTTATATATGAAGAACAAGCTGATTTATAGGAAGGCTGGATCTGAATCCAATGGTCACGGACAGCTGGTCCTTCCCACTTCATATAGGACTAAAGTGTTGGAACTAGGGCATGCGATTCCCTTCAGTGGTCATATGGGGATCAGCGCAACAGGACAGCGTATAGCTTGTCACTATTTCTGGCCAGGAATAACTGAAGATATCTAACGATATGTAAAATCCTGTCCAGAGTGCCAACGAGTAGCACCTAAACATTGGACTGCACCAGCAACTCTGGGGGAAATGCCCATAGTGGGAACACCCTTTGAGAGAGTTGCCGTGGATCTTGTGGGACCTCTCACCCGAACCAAGAGAAGGAACAGCTACATTCTGACTCTGGTGGACACTTGTTCTATGTGGGGAGAGGCGGTCAGTAATGCCCCCTGTCATCGATCTGCATTGACTCTAAACATGTGGCAGAGGCATTACTCACAATTTTCACAAGGTTAGGCAATCAAATCTTGACTGATAATGGCTCTCAGTTCAAGGGGAAACTAACAGAAGAAGTTTTCAGGATCTTCCAGGCCAAACACTTCCATTGTAGTGTGTACCATCCCCAAGGGAACGGCCAAGTGGAAAGATTTAATGGCACGTTGATGTCGATCCTGAGAAAGTTGGCACACGAAAAACCAGATACATGGGACCAGTACCTGCACGCCGCCCTCTTTGCTTATCGGGAGGTACCCCATAGTTCAACCGGTATGGCCCCGGCAACATTATTGTGTGGAAGGCCAATAAAAGGTCCACTTGAAGCTTTGTTAAGAACGTGGACTGATGAAAAGGCAGAGGAAAACATTACATCTTCATACCAATATGTGAATGAGCTGACCACTCGGTTAAAAACTGGCTGGAAACTTGCCAATGAAAATTTGAGACAAGCCAGGAATAAAACATGCTGCCTATTATCAAACAGGAAAGCTAAAGTTAGAGATTATTTTATTCCTTGATTTGGCTGTGGGAGAGAAGGTAACTTGCTTTTCTACCTAGTTACGGAGTCAGAATAAGTTACAAATTGGATGGCAGGGTCCATATACAGTTCTAGAGAAGGTGTCTAGAACAAATTATAAGATAGATAAGAAGGGGAAAGAAAAAATCTATCATGTGAATCTCCTGAAGAATTATTTGGAAAGAGAAAATCAGGAAGAGACACACTTGTTGACCTTGTCCATTGCACCGAGATGAAAAAGGAACCACTTTCATCCATTAAAGTAATATTTCTGGAAAAACTAAACCTGAGGTGCGGATTTTCTAATGCCGCCAGTTCCGTGTGATGAGGAATCACCGTAAGCCCCAGGAATAATATTAATTTTCTCTATGTGTATATAGAATTATAGACTGACATGTAATGTCTGTTTTAAGTGGGGATAATTTGTCGTGAAATTCTAATCCACATATCTAAATTAAAAGTAAATGTAAAGCCTAACGCATTAATTCAATAAAAGGAAAGAAGAATGGTAAAAGAACAGTTGCGGTCACAATAGCGTACGCCTGTGTTATAGAACGTCATACTAGACTATAAACAAGAAAAAAACCCCTTTTTATGCTCATCTGTATAATTGTAACGCATTTTCACGTTTGCTAGTAAAGCCTACTGCATAAAATACCACGCGTTTCTAAAAATAAAAACTGGTACTGTGTTTTTATGAAAAAACCTTGTGGATAGACACACTGCGTAATGACAATAGATTAATATTAACATTAATGTCACTTTTATGTCACATACGTAAACACGAAAAGACAGAACGGGCTTAAGAAAGAGAGAGAGAGAGAGATGTACGGCGGAACGCATGCAACTACTACCGTAAACGGACGTCGAGTCTCGCGATATAAAATTAATGCCACCTGTCTCAACAATGTCCACGCGAAAGGCATTGCAGGCTTGCTTTTTTTCAAATAAACAGAAATAAAAAAACACTACCAATACGAGGTAAGGTTTAAAAATACATGGTTAATGCTTAATTAGGAAAACACTGACACAAACTGTTTTATGTCTGACATCCTGACACATTAGCCTGACAGTACAGAAGACACCCCATCGTATAGAAGTGAACGGTGGTAGAAGAAAAATACATATTTGAACGCAGCCACTTGGCTCCATTAAACTTATATATTTGGGTGCCTTAGGACTTGCTGACAAAGAATATGTTAGGTGTTAAGCAAATAGTCTAATAATTAACAAATTATAGCCAAAATACTATAGTGGTGTTGTCTGACAACACAGGATCATATTTGCTCATAATGGCGTGTTTGGACACTGCTTTAGAGGAAATGAGGCCACCACGTTAGATCCGATTTGATTGGCTAGAATAATATGTAAGGTGAAACATGATTAGTCGACTGCAAATACTATTTCTGGTTGTTAATGGAAACGATAGGAAGGGTAAATTTGTTCAAAAGCTTTTGTAAAGCTGGTCTCATTGGCTAGACCATTTAATCTAGTCACTTAGGAGCGGCCGTTCAGTGCCACTTTTTGAAATTAAGCTGTGTAAAAGCAAGTGCGGTGAGATCCAGCTCATATGTGTCTCATAAAAGCCTGGGACAGAGGCAGATCGGAATTATGCCATAAAACTCATCGCCAGTCCAACGTTACTTGGTTTAATATATTTCCTTGAATTGTTATGGGACCGTGGGTTACTAAAGTATTAAAGCAGCACCTGGTCTGAGTTTTGCTGAAATCCAGAGGCTGGTAGCATACTCCTTGGTTCAAGAATACAACTTGTGATTACATTTGATTGTGATTCCTGATTCACTTTGTAGTTGAATCAGGATATCTATTGTTGAAAGGAATTAATACATATTTTAAAAGTTATCACTTGACTTATTAAGATAGTCTTATAGAGTGTTCTATGTATGTATGTGAGTGTCACAGTGTTGTAAAGTATTGTGGATTAAATTAAATTGTTTATCTGTCTGTTGGTTGTTGTGAACATACACTTCATCACTATCATAACCCTAGACATTCAACGTAGTCATCACAATATTCCAGAATAAGTCTGACTGAGGTCTACATGTGGTAGCACAGTAAGGTCATCTGTAACACACCACACTTATTAGATACAGATACCTTCACAGCTGATCTCAGTCAGTACACTAAGTCCACTATAAATATTTATATCATCCCACTTTACCACAATGCACACGAAAGGAAAACCTACATGGATGGAGCAGAATATCAGCTGTTGCAGATAAAGGTAGACAAGATGGAAATAGAACTCCTGAACTATTACTGTCCAAACAACAAACCCCTGAGTCTCAGCTCTATACAGGTACCAGCCACCAACTTTATAGCAGTTGGAGACTTTAATAGTGTTGCTGAGTTATTTGCCGGTTGAAGATCATGCACTGAGTATGGTTACTTTAGTGATCTCTTGTTAATCGTGCTTTGTTTAGTATTACGCGAATTAGGGTGAAGGTGTTCATACAACTCAGTAGCATGGTATGAAGAAGTAGTTCATGTAACTTGAACTCAGCAACATTAATGAAGTAATTGATGCCTTCAGATTGAGTCCGTAATATTTAATCACATGTACACACAGGATGATCATTTCAAATAGGAACAGAACATAAGTCCTTATAAGTCATGCATAAATTAATCAATAACGTAGACTGCTGGTTTACGTGTCAATGTCCGTTTAAGGATACAATGCAGTATTGTCGTCAGAACATCACAGCTATATGCACGCGCAGCTAGACATGGCTACCTGCCGACAGTGAGACTGCGAGTCTGATTATTTCATACGAATTTGACGATTATTCTCCTCCTTCTGAGAATTCTAGTTAAATACTAACCTCCATAAATTTTCCTCTCATATAGAGCTCTAGGACTGACCCTGGTCCATCAAAAAATGCATATATAAATGGCTATATCATGCCATTGAATTGGAAGGTTAGAAAAACGCAGCTATTCAGCTTGGCGGTCAAGTAACAAAGGGTAGCGTCTCCTAGTTACCGACTGTGTCCTAAACAACGCTAGACACGTCATAATCGATCGTGTATGGAGCGTTCAATAATTGAAACATCTATCGCAATATATTAAATGTCTTAACCTTTACGATTGCACGTCTGCTAACCTTTAGCAGACGGCGTTAATAGCATATACCGTAACAATTCCCTGTACACCGGGGAAAAAAAATCGATAGATTTTTTTTCAAGATCTATCCGACTTAACAATTTTTCAAAAAATTTAACACAATTGTGACATATGGCCGACGATGTTCTGAGTAGAACCGTGTCGCGGTCATGTCAACTAACTATTTGTCATAGTCATCTAACATTAATCACATTATATATCAATTATACATATTATTATATCAACTAAATAAAATGTCCAATGTTAACAGTGAATGATAGAATTAAATTAAAGTAACGTCTGTCGTATTAGTATGTCATATAGGAATTAATTTGACTAATTAAAATTAAATTAATTAATTAAATTAAGAAATAAATTATTAAGATTCTAATGTAACGCGATGTTATGAGAGAAGAAAAAACAAAATAAGTGAGAAGAAATAGAAAGAAATTCGAATATAAGTTTAACTTAATTGGGTGTGTTCAGTGTTAGTGAATAATAACTATCTAATTTAACTAACTAAATAATGTATAGGTACATAAAAAAAAAATATTAATCTAATACTTGTGTGAGATTTATTTTCTCTTTTCATAATTTCTTCTTTTTATATTTCGTTCTCTTTTTTTGTTCTTTCATTTCATTTTTTTCTCACATTTCATTTTATTGATAATAATTCAATTAAGAAGTTAAGTTAACTAATTAATTAGTATAGGATATGATGATCCATCCGTAGTCTTGATCCTGATGAATTCTTTTAGGCAAAAATGTTCAAACGTTTACGTTGGAAAGAAATGTCATTTATCCCAGCATCCAAGAATTAAGTGCACATAGGATAATAAGTTCGACTTGTCGTCAGATATTGTTCCATGATTGTTCAACGAATATTCATATATCGTGTATGGACGTTAGACGAAATTTCAATGTCAATATGTATACCTTGGTTGTCTTTAGGAATGTCAATGTTGATTATTCGTCGTCAATAGGATTACGTGACAACGCATCCGCCACAATGTTTTCAGTGCCAGGAATATGTTCAATGGAGAATTCAAATGGCTGTAGGATGATTGCATATCTGGCGAGTTTTTGGCTCTTATGGTTAGATCGACGCAAAGATGCTACAGCACGTTGGTCCGTCTGTATGGTGAAGGGAGCACCAAGCAAAAACTTTTCAAGTTTAGTTATTGCCCATATAACAGATAAAAGTTCCTTGTCCACTGTGGAATACTTTGTTTCTGCCGGCTTTAGCTTTCTTGAAATATATAAGGTAGGATGTAGAATGCCATCATGGTTCTGGAGCAGGCATGCACCAATGCCGTAGTTACTAGCATCTGTTCGTAAGAAAAATCTTTTGGAAGCATCGGGAAGTCTTAAAATTGGTTCATGCGAGAACAAATTTATAATTTTGTTGAAAGTTTCATTGCATGTACCAGTCCATGTCACCTTCGCCGGCATGTCTTTTTTTAACAATGAAGACAATACAGCCGTGATGGATGACAAGTTTGGTATGAATCTACTGTAATATTGAACAAGTCCTAACAAACTCCTGACCTGTTTCTTCGTCTGAGGAACTGCTATGTTTAGAATTTTGGAGACTGTACTAGGTAACGTTCGGATATATCCCGATCCAATGATATGTCCCAAAAAGGTTATCTCATTACACGCGATTTGCACCTTTGAGAGTTTAGCAGTTAGATGATAATTCCTTAGAGTGTCGAAAACATATCTAAGTCCCGAAACATGTTCCTCAAACGACGAACTAAACAAGCATATGTCGTCAATATATGTAATAACGTCTGGTCTACCTGATAAAATTTGTCGTATCAGGCGAATGAAGGTAGCTGGCGCATTAACAAGCCCAAAAGGCATCACATTCCACTGGTATAGACCTTGTGGAGTGGAAAATGCGGTGTAGTACTTAGCCTTTTCGGTCAGTGGTATCTGCCAATAACCTTTAGTTAAGTCTATCTTACTAAATATAGTTGCGTTGGATAGACGTGGCAGTAAGTCGTCGATAAGTGGATGTGGTTCGCTGTCAACTATAGTCTTAGCATTTAATTTTCTATAATCAACACATAGTCTGATGTTATTGTCCTTCTTCCGGACAATCACTAATGGAGAAGAGAATGGCGAATTACTAGTCTCAATGATTCCCAGAGACAACATCTGTTCAAGTTCCTTAGTAGTTTTAGCAAGGAAATGTAAAGGAACAGAATAGGGATGTACACGAATAGGTGTATCATCATTGAGAGTAATGTCATGACTGATAGCCGATGTGCGACCCGGGACGTCGGTCAATACATCTGGATAAGATTGTAATAGA
Organism: Oreohelix idahoensis; assembly: GCA_024509875.1. Classification (NCBI taxonomy): domain Eukaryota; kingdom Metazoa; phylum Mollusca; class Gastropoda; order Stylommatophora; family Oreohelicidae; genus Oreohelix; species Oreohelix idahoensis. Next base: position 407,724 of record JAMPIV010022833.1, read on the forward strand.
TTAGCAATCTGTAGACGCTGTTGCGGTGTAACCGTTGAAGAGATGGTTACATCCCGCCAAGATTCAGTAGGTTGAACTACTGGTACCGGTAACGGTAACTGTACCTCAGGAAAAGAAGTTTCTTCTTCCTGGATGACAGATAAGTTAGAATAATAACAAGTAGATACTGTGTTGTCATCTAGTTCATGAAAAATTGACTGTAAGTGTTCAGGACGTGTATGAAATTGCTTGAGCATGTTAATATGAAATATCTTTTGTGTCCCTTGATATCTAAGACGTATAAGAATAAATGACCAATAAGGAAAAGAAATGATGACTGACTAGAGCTGAGTCATCAAGAAATAAGACAAAAGGGTGAGCGTACACCATTATCTGCGTGGCGCAGAATCAGGTACTAATTGTAACTTTAGATAACGGTGATGAAAATAAACACCATTATCACGCTCGATTACCCAACGAGCGTCTCGATTGTTACGAAATGTAACCATCGCCTGTCTATTCTGCCCATTGCATGATGGCAGAAGACGAACAAACTTAACGTTTGCTGTATAATCAAAAAAAATTCTAAGTGCCTGCCATGTAGTATCCTGCGGCAGATTTCGCACTAACACTGTGCGAGAATACGCACTTTTCCCAATATATGTAGTATCATTGTCACGAAATAGTGGACAATGATGATATGTATTCTTTGTCAAAGAATTAACTTTCCCTTTCAACACCGACATTGTCTTTCTGTTGGATGTCGTATCATCCTGACTGGACTGAGGATGATACCTATCATCACCAAAGGTATTAAGTTTCCTACATGTCGTAGACATGTCCTTGCTGGGCAAAGTAAAAACTTTTTCATCATAATTATTTGTGTTAACTTTATGTTTCCTTTTAAGTCCAGCATTATTATTTAACCTATTATTCTTCCTCATAATGTTTTTGTCAATGTTGACAACGTCAACAGTTTTATTAGGATCAGTTATATCCTTAGTATGTTGTCCAATAGATCTATCATCTTCATCAATTTCCAGGATAGTACTGAGAGTGAAATTGGAGAAAACTGTGCCACATGTATTTATTTTGTTGGCCCGTAATATAGCTGTTGCAATGACAGCGTTAGCATTGCAATAAGATTGCACATTCTTTAATTCCCATTCATCAATTTCTTGTAGGGAACAATCCTTACTACCATGGATGCGTCCCAACATCAGATCTGCAATTGGATTCTGAAGCATGCATACCTTAACTTGTCCTGAAAAGAAAGGTGTATTAACATGGACAAGAGCTGTGGGGTAAAACTCAATAGTTCCACCAAATGTCATGCAGCGTACATATTCTCCTGTCGCACAGCTAGGATGTACCAGCGACTGACGTATACCAATCGTTGTGGATCCTGAATCCCTCAGCACTGAGACGACGGATCCATTAACTAATCCCCTGTTAAAGATTAGTAGGCCTGTTCCATCGTTGACTGCAAGACCTACCTCTGGTGTAATATGTCCGCAGTTAAGCACTGTTTCTTTCGCCTTCTGAAAAATAAGATTGCATTGTTGGCAACTATTTGCCACATTATAATTAATAGCAAAACATGCAGCAGAAGACTGTGTTGTATTATTGTCAAGTGGGACCTGAGCTATAGGGGTAGTATTATTTGTAACTGCCGCCCCTGTATTATGGTTGTACTGAGATGATCCCCGAGAATGAGATCGATTCCGAGTATAATTGTTAGAATTATCTCGTCGTCCTCTATAGTAACTATTATCTCGATGTCTCGAGCCATGATTATTACCATTCCAGTTATTATTATTATTGGGAGTATGTGATCGATTATAATTAGTGTTATGTTGACCATTGTGGTAGTTTGTTTGAGTTGAATAATTTCTATCTCGTGATCTACCTCTGTTGAACTCATTTTTATTGTTGAAATCATTATTATGTCCCTTCTGAAAGTTAACATTGTGATTTCTTTGGAACCTGCTTCTGTCTACACTGTGATGTCTTTGTTTGTTATTATGATTGTAGGCCATATTAGACGCTACAGGTAGAGGTTCTCTTAATGAGGAGTTAGAAATGGTTGCATTCGGATGTGCCGAACAGTAGTTTAAAGAAATTTTTTCTAACTCGTCGATAGTACCTGGTTTACGCTCCTGCAAATATGCAAAAAATGGTTGGCTAACCGAAGATAATACCTTATCCCGTAGTAGTAAATCAACTAATTTGTCGTACGATTTGTTGACTTCTGCCAGTTCAACCCATCTATTAAATGTATTGCGTATGTTCGCAATGAATCCTGCAAAATCTTTTGGAGATTCAGGTAAAATTCCCTTAAATTTCAACCTACAGTGTTCCTCGTCCAGGTGAAACCTTCGTAAAAGCAAGGACTTAATAGCACCGTAGTTATTTGCTGTTGATGGGTCAGCATTTTGAGAAGCCGTCAGTGGTTCTCCAACCAAGAATTCATTTAACTTGAGTACCCATGACTCTTCAGGCAAATGATTTGTTTTGCAAGTCTGTTCAAAACGTGACAGGAACGATGAAAGGTCGTCCACGTTTAAGTTGAGAGTGGGTAATTTAAAGTTGTAGAAATGTTTAATTTGGCTGGATGATGATCCATTTTGTGCGTTATTATTCTGGTTTGCATCAGCACTTTGTGCTTGTAATTTTGCTGTCTCCAATTTGATACGCGCCAATTCCATTTCTTGTTGTAAAATAATTTCCTCTCTTTTCAATTTATTCTCTTCTTCCTGTCTGGCGATTGCTCTTTGCTCTTCTCTTTCACGTTGAGCAATCTCTCTCAATCTATTTTCCTTGTCAATTTGCTTCATCTCACGTTCTGCTTCCTCTTTCTTTAATGCAGCCTTTTGTTCCTCTTCCTCTTTCTTTAATGCAGCTTTTTTCTCTGCTTCTTTTCTTTCATGTTTTTCCAGTTCTGCCTCAGCAAACTGACGAAGTTCTTGAGATTTATAACCATATTCCCTACCAATTTTAACGAAATGGTCTATAGTAAGCATTTTGACTTTTATCTGTAAGTAATTATTGATAATTACTGATTAAAATAGTCAATAGTAGCTTCAGAGTAATTATTATACTTACTCAACTTAGGAATATTCAATATAAATAATCACAATAGTACTGAACTCGTATGTCTAAGTTCAACTAATAGACAATATTTTGTAACAATATTGTATCCAAATACGAACTATATCATAAATAGTTATGATATCTGTTAACTATAATGTAATTACATCACACAATTAATCTTAATATCCAATAATGTTGGGTATGATTCCTAGTAATTATATTGTTCAATGTACTAAGTCACTCTCTTAGTACCAGAAAAGTATATTAAATAATATACAATGGGTCTATTACCTCAAAGGTAGACTATAAGATTATTTTATTTGGTCAATATATATATTATATTATTATGCCCTAGGCATCTCTTATAAATTGTAGTGCTACTTTCTTGGACTATCACTGCATAATTATGCAATGTCCCATATTAACCTTAAATATCAGAAAAAATTAATTAAATTAAATTACAAGTGTATTATTGCATATAATATCATATTATTAATGTAGTATTTAATATATATCATGAGGACAAACAAAACAATGATGCAACTAAAGAGTACAAACAATGTTAAGACGCAAACAAGACATTTTCACAATTAAAAATGAATTTATGAACTAAATAAAACAAGCGGAAGTGTCACAAGCCAAATGAAGGGTCAAGGTCTGACCCGAGGTCAACTTAATATTCAAAGTACAAAAAAAAAAATGACTGCAAAAAATGATGACATCACAGGACTCATAACGGACGACCATTTAACAATCATCAAATAAATGATAGTAAGAGGAGACTGGACGAAATAGTTAACGAACATGATACAAAACTGAATAAAATTGTGAACTGAGTACGAATAAAATACACCAGTTATCTACGGAACGGTACAGCTAACACAAATCGTCAAACGACAGCAGATTTGGACAGACAGTCCAATGGCAAACCTCAATGGGGCTTCCAAAAGTGCAATCGTTTAACTGCCCTAAGACCGACTGAAATCTAGGTGGTCAGCTGTTCGCGACATTCCCCAGAGATTTCAGTTCCCTCCAACCGGCCCACTAATTAACAACACATTAAAACAACCCAAAAAAATACATGAAACACATTCAGAAAAGACATGCCTATGCAGGCAAAAGGCATGGACTCAGTATTACTGTTTGCAATGACGACAGTATTAAAACAACTAGACTTATCTTTTCCGTTGCTTAGATCAGTGCTAGAGGTCGTCAACAGCTAGGCTAATGCCCCTGACTGTCTGCTCCTGTAGTCCATATCGTGTGTTTGCTTCAATGGCTCATGTTTCCCCTGGTTAGACTTAGAAAACGACTTTGGTTTCTCCGACAGATCACCTACACGACTTTCAGTGACGTCACGTTGTTAGGCATTAGAATGAGTAAGACGTCATCTTCGACTGGATCATGTGATCGAAACTTGATCATAAATATTATGGTTAACATGTGCGTAAGGAACAGAAGTTTGTTTCTTTTTTCTGTCGTTCCCCGCATTCGGCCGCCACTTTGTTGCTGAGTTATTTGCCGGTTGAAGATCATGCACTGAGTATGGTTACTTTAGTGATCTCTTGTTAATCGTGCTTTGTTTAGTATTACGCGAATTAGGGTGAAGGTGTTCATACAACTCAGTAGCATGGTATGAAGAAGTAGTTCATGTAACTTGAACTCAGCAACATTAATGAAGTAATTAATGCCTTCAGATTGAGTCCGTAATATTTAATCACATGTACACACAGGATGATCATTTCAAATAGGAACAGAACATAAGTCCTTATAAGTCATGCATAAATTAATCAATAACGTAGACTGCTGGTTTACGTGTCAATGTCCGTTTAAGGATACAATGCAGTATTGTCGTCAGAACATCACAGCTATATGCACGCGCAGCTAGACATGGCTACCTGCCGACAGTGAGACTGCGAGTCTGATTATTTCATACGAATTTGACGATTATTCTCCTCCTTCTGAGAATTCTAGTTAAATACTAACCTCCATAAATTTTCCTCTCATATAGCGTTCTAGGACTGACCCTGGTCCATCAAAAAATGCATATATAAATGGCTATATCATGCCATTGAATTGGAAGGTTAGAAAAACGCAGCTATTCACCTTGGCGGTCAAGTAACAAAGGGTAGCGTCTTCTAGTTACCGACTGTGTCCTAAACAACGCTAGACACGTCATAATCGATCGTGTATGGAGCGTTCAATAATTGAAACATCTATCGCAATATATTAAATGTCTTAACCTTTACGATTGCACGTCTGCTAACCTTTAGCAGACAGCGTTAATAGCATATACCGTAACAAATAGCCACTCCCAGAGCTGGGGCTATAACCATCTAGATCACAGAGGTGAAGAGCTTGAAACATGGCAAGATGATCACTCCCTAATCCTAGTCAATAATGCCACAGATACTCCTACCTTCTACTCCAGAGGATGGCACACAACTTCAACACCAGATCTTGCCTTCGCCACCCCAGATATAGCTGGATCTAAAAGTAGAGAAGTAGGCGACCAACTAGGGGGAAGCGACCATCGCCCAATCTTTCTTACTGTTCAGAGTGCAACTCTCAGTACAGGCCCAGCCATTACAAGATGGAACTACAAAAAAGCCAACTGGGGTTTATTCAGGCATCAGGTAAACACGCTGTTGTCTACCCTCAAGGTACAGAACAGAGACATTAATGAAGTGGTAAAAGACTTCAACAGATGCATACTACATGCTGCAAAAGAAACCATTCCCAAAGAATGCCGGCGTAACTACATACCATACTGGTCCAGCACACTCCAAGAACGTCAGGAAGCTATGGACAGGGCTAGAAAGGATGCAGAGTCTCAGCCTTCACTTGAAACTCACAGCAAATGGAAAAAGGCTGTAGCAGAGTTTCAGAGAACAAAGCTAGAAGAAAAACGAAAAAGCTGGAGAACTAAACGGCATCGCTGAACCTTGAGAAAGACGGCAGGAAACTTTGGAGATTAGTCAAGTCTCTAAATGAAGAGCGTTCCTCACCTAGGCAGACTATCACATTGGATGAAGGTGGCAAACTTTTCAGAGGAAAACAAGCTGCAGACCTGTTTGCTAGAAGATACAGTTCAGAAAGCAACTTACCCATTAACATGGACCATCAGAGAGAGATAAGAAAAGAAATACTGGCAACCATGGGACAGACAGATACTCCTGCCCCAATGAGGGAACCCATCACACTAGGAGAACTACAGAACGCTATTTCCAAGCTTAAGTTCCAAAAGTCACCCGGCCCAGACAAAATCAGCAACGAAATGCTAGTAAATCTGAGCCCAGCAGCAAAGACAAAACTGCTTGAGATATTCAACCACAGCTGGTTGAAAGGAACGGTACCCCAAGTATGGAGAGAAGCCAGCACAATACCCATACTAAAGAAAGGGAAATGTAAGACCGAGGCTGCAAGTTACCGGCCAATCAGTCTCACAAGCTGTGTTGGGAAGACTATGGAGCGAATAGTCAACCACAGATTGAAATGGTATTTAGAGTCTGATCAGATCCTGGTGCCGGAACAAGCTGGATTTAGAGAATGCTACTGTATAGAAGATCAAGTTACTTACTTGTCTCAAGCAATAGAAGATGACTTCCAGGAGAAGAAAAAGGTCCTAACGATCTGGGTCGACTTCAAGCAGGCCTTTGACAAGGTGTGGAAAGATGGCCTTATTGCAAAACTTAGGAGAAGTGGAATCCTAGGCAACATGATGAAATGGATCCAGTCATACTTGCATAACAGGAGAACTAGAGTCACTCTTGACGGTCTGCAGAGCAGAAAAGTGTTGCTCCATCAGGGGGTACCTCAAGGAGGAGTAATTTCCCCAACACTCTTCCTTGTTTACATCAATAACCTGGTGAAAGATCTCCCCGCAGGAGTGAAAGCTGCCTTATATGCAGATGACCTAGTACTCTGGTGCGCTGGTGAAAACGTCACCACAGCAAATTATAAAATGCAGCAGGCAGCAGACATGCTAGTGTCATGGGCAGAGAAATGGCTTATCACAATAAACACAGACAAAACCTCCACAACACTGTTCTCCCTCGCCCCCAAGGACAAAGCAGCTAACATACACCTAGGGACAACCGTGATCAAGGAAGAAAACTACCCCACCTATCTTGGGGTGACATTTGACCAAAGGCTTACATGGAATAAGCATATTGAAAATGCAGAAGGAAAGGCCCGAAGACGACTAGGCATACTCAGAAAATTAGTAGGTACCAACTGGGGAGCAAATGAACGAAATCTAAAGAAGATTTATAATGGAGTAATAAGACCACACTTAGAGTTTAGCTCAGCAGCATGGTCATCAGCTACTAACTCACATCTGCAGTCTTTGGACAAGGTGCAAAATCAAGCTCTCGGGCTCATTACAGGAGCCATGAAAACTACACCAATATCAGAGATGCAGAAGGTTGCTGGATTAAAAACATTGTCCCATAGAAGAGACACAAAAACCATGATCCAGATGGAAAAGTACAACAGTATGCCAACGCACCCAATGAAGGCAAGACTAGATGATCTGGCATTAGGACGTCTGAAGCGTAGCAGCTTTGTGCATCGGTGAAAAAGACTTAAAAGACAGCATCAAGAAGACCTATCCATGAAGACAACACCACTGAAGCCCACCCTATACCCTGTACCGTGGGAGCAGGCCAGCAATGCCCTCCAAATTAATACATCAGTCAGTGGTCTCACAAGTGGATGTGAGTATAATGATCTGCAAAAACGAACTGCTACATTGAGTATGATCCAAGAAAGCTATCCCGATCAATCATGGATACATGCCTATACAGATGGATCAGTGTCATGAAATATTCTAATCCACATATATAAATTATTAGGTAAATATGAAGCCTAACAAATAAAATTAATAAAGAGAAGAGCAATGGTAAAATGACAGTGCTGTCACAAGGAATGTACTCGAAATCCCCCTTGTTTTCTGCTTCGTCTGCAAATTGTAACGCTTTCACGTTGATAGTAAAAGCTTACTGTATTATACCCGCTTTCTTCAATGAAACGTGTGCTGTATTTCTTGGAAAAACATTAAGAGGCAGACTGCGTAATGACCTAAATTTTAAATTCCATTCATGTCTTTTTCTACATTACGTTACCAAAACGAACGAACAGATGGACAAAAGGATAGCGAGAAGGGAGAGGCAGAAAGCCGAACACTAAACACGCTTCGCGCGATACGCAAATGCTGCCATCACGCGTGTAAGTCTACATGCACTAATTTTTTTTCAGACGGACAGTGATAAAATACACTACCCTTTCCCAGAGTTAGGTTTATAAATCATAACAGACTCTTATTAGAAAAGATAACATTAGATGGGTTTACGGTTGAAAACATAACAGTACCCAGACAGAACATCTTCGAAACAGGAGGTAAAAGAAATTGCATATTTTGAACGCAGCCACGTAGCTCCTTTAAATTTGTATTTTTGGGTTCCTTAGGGCTTGCTGACAAATAATATGTAAAACGTTACGCAAATAGTCCAGGAATTAATAAATTATACCCAAAATAAAATATTGGGGGTGCCTGACAGCATAAAATCATTTCTGCTCATAAGATTTTTTTTTAACGTGTTTGAAAAAAATTTACGTTACAGAAATAGCCTACCATGTAAACTCCAAATTGATTGGAGCGCAACAAATGAAAGCCTAACCACGATTGGTCGGGCTATAAATACTATCTTGGTTGTTAGGGGAAACGGGGAAAGGTAACATTTTTTCAAACACTTGTCGAAACGGGGCTCATTGGTCAGACTCGCTGATATACACACTTGGGAGCGTTAGTTCGAAACCACTTGTTTAAAATAGCTTGATAAAGCATCAGTGCGTTGAAGCCAGCATATATTTTGCTCAATAAAAGCCTGGAACATAGGCAGATGGAAATTTGTGCCAGTTTGTGCCAGAATTCATTGCTAATCAACGTATCTGTGTTATTCGTATGAATTGTGGGACAGTGGTCTTGATGGTACTGAGCAGCACCTAGTCAGAGCTTTGCTGAATCCTGAGTCGGACAGCATACTCCTTGGTCTTTTTAGCTATCAGTGAGGTGTCTCCTGAACCCAGAGGAGAATTCGAGCAGAGGAGTCCTTTCCTGCCGCCATCACGCCAGATAAGCGAATTGGCCAGCTGAGCTCAACATTATGTCCCCTCATCTTGAACTGACTTTTTAAAATTAACATTAAGAGGGGAATTTACTTGTCTTAAAATCAGGAACTGTGAACATCTCCAATACTGGTCCCTAAAGACAAACTATTGAAGTCATGATGACAAATACCAACAGAGCTTGAACAAAACAAAACCAGTATTACCTCATTTTACTACTACACAACTGACACACATAGAACATTTGTAATAATATATGTCACTACAATATTCATATTAAATACATTCTGTACATAACTTGTAATTTAAATTGATTGTGCTTCCTGGTTCCCTTGTAGTTGAATCAGGACACATATTCATTCATGCCAGTAATGAATACATATTGTTATTCGAAAGTTTATCAGTGACTCTTTTAAGATATCTTTGTAGAGTGTTATATGTATGTGAGTGTCACAGTGTTGTCAAGAGTAGTGGATTAAATTAAATTGTTTATCTGTCTGTTGTTGTGACTTACACTTCATCATACACATACCCTAGACACATAACGTAGCATCACACTATTCCAGAATAATTCTGACTGAGATATAGAGATATGTGGTAGCAAGTAAGGTTATCTATAATACACTACTCTTAATAGATATAGATACCTTCACAGCTGATCTCAGTCAGTACACTAAGTTCCCTATAAGTATTTATAACATCCCACTTCACCACATATATTGGGGTCTCGCTCTTGGGATTTTGAATCTTTAACTATTAAAAATATTGGGGGTAATTCACTTCAGGGAATATAAGAATTAAAAGGTATCCTTGGGTGGAATTAAATAAGGTTGAGCTCACGGTGCCTGTGTTGTCCATTAGATATATAGTTAGAAATTGAATTGTTGGGTAGACATTATAAAAATTTACCTGATAGACAATGGCGGACCTGGCCAAATTTCGATCTGCTGCGGTTCAGACTGCAAAAGAGTTAGGATTAGATGGGCAAGTTATGGTTGCCTATGTCACAACGGAATGTGACAAATTTATTGAACGCGAAGAAAGAAGATTAGAAAAAGAAGCCGAAAGAAGGTTAGAGGCTGAAAGGGAAATTAAGAAGTTACAATTTGAAGCTGAGGCTGAGACTAAGAGGTTGCAGATTGAGGCTGACAAAGAGGCTAAAGCATTGGAAGCCGAGGAAAGAAGAAATTAGCTGCAGAAAGAGAAGAGAAGAAATTAGCTGCAGAAAGAGAAGAGAAGAGATTAGCTGCAGAGAGGGAAGCAGAAAAGGAGGAGAAGAGATTACAAAGGGAACATGAGTTACGACTAAGGGAGTTTGAGTTTCAAGGCCATGCTCCTGAAAATGGTGCCAGTCCCTTTGCCTCTGATGCTACGGTTACTCAGGGAGCCTCAACCTCAGCTATGAACTTTCATTTAGATCATTTTGTTGAGAAAGACGATGATATTGAGAGCTATATAAATAGGTATGAACTATTAGCCACCACGTATGGGTTAGAGAGAGAAAGGTGGAGCTTAAAGTTATCTCAGGGACTTCGTGGGGCAGCTTATGAAGTTTTTGCAAAAATGAGCAGAGGTGATCAGGAAAATTATGACATGCTAAAGCAGGCTCTTTTGTTAAGGTATGAAAAGAATGCAGAGTTTTACAGGAAAAAATTTAGGAATGCTAAACTACTGTCAGGTGAAACCTATCACCAGTTCTCTGCACGAATCGAGACATACTTGGAGAAATGGACTTCTCTGGGGAAAACCCAAGATCTTAAGGAAATGGTCCTTATAGAGCAACTAAGAGAGTCCATGGCTCCAGACCTGAGAAAGTTTCTCATGGAACAAGGTGCAGAGAGGCTGGGTGAGTTGCTAAATGTTGCTGAAAGGTATCAAGCAGCTCAAGCAGAGGTAACAGGTAATAAAAAGAAACAGGTGGATAACTTCAGGGCACCACAGAACTTTAATAAATTTGATCCTAGGGATCAAAATAAAGGTAAGCACCAATTTGATAGGCCACGGTATGACAATAAAAATAAATTCCCACAATTCGATGAAAGGAAATATGATGAAAGAAAATCTTTCAACCAAGGAAAAAGGTGGTGTAAAAATTGTAAGATGAACAATCATGACACTGACCATTGTAGAAGGAAACCTCCTCATTTTGCTGCTATGACATCGGGGAAAAAGGAAAAGAAGGGCAAACCTGAAGAATTACAGGAACCATACCACCCCCCAGTGTGTGAAGATGTCATTTGTAATGGTGTCACTATAAGATGTTTATATGATACCGGTTTAGATTACGATTCCGTTGTGAGTTCTCACCTGGTGCAGGCCGATCAATACACCACAGAAACAGTGGAGATTCAAACTGCAACCAAGGATGTAGCTACCATGACACTTCCCGTCGCCCGAATAAAAGTGAAAACGCGATATGTGGAAGGAATCATAAAAGCAGCAGTGATAAATGAGCCAATCTACCCTCTAATATTGGGGTGTAGATATGTCTTCTTGGGGAATCCCAAGAGACCTGTGATATTGGCAACAGTGCAGACCAGATCACAGACAAAGAAGGAGGAGGATAATCCAATAAATACTCACCCAGATGAGATGAGGAAGGCACAGGCTGAGGACAAAACACTCAAGCCATGTTTCAAGAAGTTGCCCAAATCTCATACACCTCCAGGCAAGGGAGAGTTTTATATGAAGAACAAATTGATATATAGGAAGGCTGGATCTGAATCCAATGGTCACGGACAGCTGGTCCTTCCCACTTCATATAGGACTAAAGTGTTGGAACTAGGGCATGCGATTCCCTTCAGTGGTCATATGGGAATCAGCGCAACAGGACAGCGAATAGCTTGTCACTATTTCTGGCCAGGAATAACTGAAGATATCAAACGATATGTAAAATCCTGTCCAGAGTGCCAACGAGTAGCACCTAAACATTGGACTGCACCAGCAACTCTGGGGGAAATGCCCATAGTGGGAACACCCTTTGAGAGAGTTGCCGTGGATCTTGTGGGACCTCTCACCCGAACCAAGAGAAGGAACAGCTACATTCTGACTCTGGTGGACACTTGTTCTATGTGGGGAGAGGCAGTAGCCCTGTCATCGATTGATTCAAAACATGTGGCAGAGGCATTGCTCACAATTTTCACAAGGTTAGGCTTTCCCAATCAAATCTTGACTGATAATGGCTCTCAGTTCAAGGGGAAACTAACTGAAGAAGTTTTCAGGATCTTCCAGGCCAAACACTTCCATTGTAGTGTGTATCATCCCCAAGGGAACGGCCAAGTGGAAAGATTTAACGGCACATTGATGTCGATCCTGAGAAAGTTGGCACACGAAAAACCAGATACATGGGACCAGTACCTGCACGCCGCCCTCTTTGCTTATCGGGAGGTACCCCATAGTTCAACCGGTATGGCCCCGGCAACATTATTGTTTGGAAGGCCAATAAAAGGTCCACTTGAAGCTTTGTTAAGAACGTGGACTGATGAAAAGGCAGAGGAAAACATTACATCTTCATACCAATATGTGAATGAGCTGACCACTCGGTTAAAAACTGGCTGGAAACTTGCCAATGAAAATTTGAAACAAGCCAGGAAGAAACATGCTGCCTATTATAACAGGAAGGCGAAAGACAGAAATTTGGCTGTGGGAGAGAAAGTACTGCTTCTTTTGCCTGGGAGTCAGAATAAGTTACAAATTGGATGGCAGGGTCCATATACAGTTCTAGAGAAGGTGTCTAGAACAAATTATAAGATAGATAAGAAGGGGAAAGAAAAAATCTATCATGTGAATCTCCTGAAGAAATATTTGGAAAGAGAACATCAGGAAGAGACACACTTGTTGACCTTGTCCATCGCCATGGAGATGAAAAAGGAACCACTTTCATCATTTGAATATCCATTACACCCCTGTGAGACAGCAGCACAGGTGAAAATCAGTACACATTTAACGAAAACTCAGAAAGAGAGAGTGCAACAGGTTCTAAATAATCATGCAGAGGTGTTAACAGACCGACCAGGGCATACAAACCTATTGGAATATGATATGAAACTCATAGACTCCACACCTGTCTGTATGAAACCATATTCGATTCCGTTTGCTAAGGAAAAAGCTTTGAAGGAAGAGATAGACTATCTGTTGAAGGAAGGAATTATTTCGCACAGTGAGTCTTCGTATAGTTCCGGTGTTGTACTCTTAAGGAAGCCCTCTGGAGAACATAGACTCTGTATAGATTACAGGAGACTGAATGCTATTACAGAAGGACAGGTGGATCCATTGCCGGATACAAATCAGCTGTTTGCCAGGCTAAATAAAGCTAAATATTTCTCAAAAGTGGATCTGAGTAAAGGATACTATCAGATTCCAGTAAAGCCTGAGGTTAGACCATACCTAGCTTTTAGTACCTCAGAAGGACACTATGAGTTTAATAGATTGCCATTTGGATTGAAGAATGCGCCTAGTGTCTTCTCTAGAATGATGAGAAAATTATTGGATCCTCTGAATAATCCCTGTATAACAAATTTTATGGATGATATCCTTATAGCAACAGAAACATTTGAGGAACACATTGACTCTCTGAACATGCTGTTTGATCGACTTAGGGAGGCAAATTTAACAGCCCGACCAACCAAATGTTGCGTTGGATGTAAAGAATTGGAATTTTTGGGACACACAGTTTATCAGGGAAACATGACCCCTGACCCAAAGAATTTAGAGAAACTACAGAAAGCCCCGAGACCACAAACCAAGAAGGACGTGAGATCCTTTGTCTCATTATGTGGTTTCTACCAGAAGTATATCAAAAACTTTAATTCCATATGTGCACCTTTAACGGAATTGACACGTAAAGGACTTCCAGATCGCATTACATGGACACCACAATGTGAAATGACTTACCAAGAATTGAAGGAAAAGCTCACAAGTAAACCCATTTTGAAATTACCTGACTTAAGTCAAGAATTCATAGTAAGGACGGATGCAAGTAATATTGGGTTAGGTGCAACTCTACTACAGAAATCAGATGCATTGGATGGGGAATTAAGCCCAGTGGCATATGCTAGCAGAAAGTTGAATAAAGCTGAAATCAACTACTCAACTAGCGAAAAAGAATGTCTTGCAGTAATATGGGCAATAAAGAAATTCAATATTTATCTATATGGGAAGGCATTTAAGTTGCAAACTGACCACAAACCTTTATCGTTTTTAGCACAGGCTAAGCATGAGAACTCTAGGTTACTCCGATGGTCTTTGCTTCTGGCTCCATACAATTTTAGCATTGAATATATATCTGGAAAAACCAATCTGGGAGCGGATTTTTTAAGCCGCCATCCGTGTGATGAGAATCACCGTAAACCCCAGAAATAATAATAAATTTCTATATGTGTATATAGAATAAAGGACTGACATATAATGTCTGTTTTAAGAGGGGAGGTGTCATGAAATATTCTAATCCACATATATAAATTATTAGGTAAATATGAAGCCTAACAAATAAAATTAATAAAGAGAAGAGCAATGGTAAAATGACAGTGCTGTCACGCGATACGCAAATGCTGCCATCACGCGTGTAAGTCTACATGCACTAATTTTTTTTCAGACGGACAGTGATAAAATACACTACCCTTTCCCAGAGTTAGGTTTATAAATCATAACAGACTCTTATTAGAAAAGATAACATTAGATGGGTTTACGGTTGAGAACATAACAGTACCCAGACAGAACATCTTCGAAACAGGAGGTAAAAGAAATTGCATATTTTGAACGCAGCCACGTAGCTCCTTTAAATTTGTATTTTTGGGTTCCTTAGGGCTTGCTGACAAATAATATGTAAAACGTTACGCAAATAGTCCAGGAATTAATAAATTATACCCAAAATAAAATATTGGGGGTGCCTGACAGCATAAAATCATTTCTGCTCATAAGATTTTTTTTTAACGTGTTTGAAAAAAATTTACGTTACAGAAATAGCCTACCATGTAAACTCCAAATTGATTGGAGCGCAACAAATGAAAGCCTAACCACGATTGGTCGGGCTATAAATACTATCTTGGTTGTTAGGGGAAACGGGGAAAGGTAACATTTTTTCAAACACTTGTCGAAACGGGGCTCATTGGTCAGACTCGCTGATATACACACTTGGGAGCGTTAGTTCGAAACCACTTGTTTAAAATAGCTTGATAAAGCATCAGTGCGTTGAAGCCAGCATATATTTTGCTCAATAAAAGCCAGGAACATAGGCAGATGGAAATTTGTGCCAGTTTGTGCCCGAATTCATTGCTAATCAACGTATCTGTGTTATTCGTATGAATTGTGGGACAGTGGTCTTGATGGTACTGAGCAGCACCTAGTCAGAGCTTTGCTGAATCCTGAGTCGGACAGCATACTCCTTGGTCTTTTTAGCTATCAGTGAGGTGTCTCCTGAACCCAGAGGAGAATTCGAGCAGAGGAGTCCTTTCCTGCCGCCATCACGCCAGATAAGCGAATTGGCCAGCTGAGCTCAACATTATGTCCCCTCATCTTGAACTGACTTTTTAAAATTAACATTAAGAGGGGAATTTACTTGTCTTAAAATCAGGAACTGTGAACATCTCCAATACTGGTCCCTAAAGACAAACTATTGAAGTCATGATGACAAATACCAACAGAGCTTGAACAAAACAAAACCAGTATTACCTCATTTTACTACTACACAACTGACACACATAGAACATTTGTATTAATATATGTCACTACAATATTCATATTAAATACATTCTGTACATAACTTGTAATTTAAATTGATTGTGCTTCCTGGTTCCCTTGTAGTTGAATCAGGACACATATTCATTCATGCCAGTAATGAATACATATTGTTATTCGAAAGTTTATCAGTGACTCTTTTAAGATATCTTTGTAGAGTGTTATATGTATGTGAGTGTCACAGTGTTGTCAAGAGTAGTGGATTAAATTAAATTGTTTATCTGTCTGTTGTTGTGACTTACACTTCATCATACACATACCCTAGACACATAACGTAGCATCACACTATTCCAGAATAATTCTGACTGAGATATAGAGATATGTGGTAGCAAGTAAGGTTATCTATAATACACTACTCTTAATAGATATAGATACCTTCACAGCTGATCTCAGTCAGTACACTAAGTTCCCTATAAGTATTTATAACATCCCACTTCACCACAATCAGCAACTAATGCTGTTAGGAATGGAGGTGCCGGCATCTTTATCTCATATCCTGACAACCACTATGAGACTAGGCACATTCCCACTGGTAAATTCTGTTCCAACTATACAGCTGAGGTTCAAGCTCTAGAGCAAGCTGCAAATATGATTTATAACACCAACTCTGACTGCCACCAGGTAGTCATCCTCACAGATGCACTGTCTGTCCTGCAAGCTCTCAAGGGTGGTAAACTCCCGCATCTGAGAAATGAACTAAACAAGGTTGCTGCCAAAAAGAGAACCATACTTCAGTGGGTACCATCTCATTGTGGTGTACCCGGAAATGAAAAGGCAGATAAACTTGCAAAAAAGGGAGGAGAATGTGAACAAGAAGATAATGAAGTCACATACTTTGAGAAAAAGAGAGCTATCTAGACTATCAGAAGAGAACAGAACCAACCCAAAGACGACTATCACACTCTCGACCGGTAGGGACAGATAAAAACTGCTGAGCATATTCTACAGGATTATCCTCTGTATGACCAGTTAAGAAAGATATACTGGCCCAATGACTCAACACTAAACTCAAAGCTATATGGAGCTAAAGAGGAACTTCAAACAACAGTCGAATTCCTCATGAGAACTCGTCTGACGGTGTAAACATCAAAGATGCGATCGCAAGAAGAAGACTTAGTCGTTCCCCTTCTACCGTGAGGTGTAGAGGTACCAAACAAATAACAATAGAACAAATGAAGAGGAAACGTTGGTATTAAATAAAAAAAACACATTGAGAATATCAGCTGATGGCACTGCAAAGCAGTACAATTCTGGAACCCCCCAGTAAAAGAATTCGGAGATCAAAAAAAAAAAAAAAAAACACGTAGAGAATAGAAGTAGGCAAAGGCGTGTAGGGGATAAAGGAGGTATGGAAAGATCTTGAACGAATGGCACAGGACAGGAAGGCTGAGAAGACTGTTAAAGGTCTGGTTCTCTTCAGGAAGTTGAAAAGTGATGGTCATGTTGATGATGACAACGATGATGATGATGAAATAAGAAAAAAGTGTATAAACTGTTCAAATATCTACCATTATCCAAAAAGAACAATTCTCTATGTACTGTATTTCCAAACCTATTTCTGGTTCATCTGGATGGTCAGATGGACCTGCGTGCGTAATTCTCAACCCTTTTAAAATAAGGTTCTGTCTGGCTCTCTGTCTATCTATCTATCTCTATCTATAGGTAGTTTTGTGATTGCCATGAAGAAGATGCAAAGATAGTGTCGAGCTGGACTCACGTAAACTGAGAAGGGGAAAAAAGACAATAAAACAGAGTAAGGGATAGGAAGTCTGTTTGGAGTTCAGAACTTCAGTGATACGGAAAACTGAATATGGAGAGAGAAGAGGAGAAGAGAAAGAAGATCAAGTAGTAGAAGAACAGGATGACGAAGAACAAGACAGTGTAATGTTGAACCCACAAAAACTAAGAAGGGAAAGAAGGCAAAACAACAGACGAAGGGATAGGAAGTCAGCTTGTAGTTAAGAATTTCAATGATTTAGAAAACGGAATAAGTGTAGATGCAGAACCCACCGGCTAGTGGTGTGACCTTATGGATTACTACGTCGGATTAGCACTAGGGTGCTGCCACTTATTATAGTTAGTGTAAGAATACTTTAGCAAGATTTAAACACTAAGTATTTGAACGTGACTAGTTAGTTAATAAACACTAGTCCCAAACCTATGACAGTCATTCAATCATGGTGTACATGAAATGACGTCATCAAACCTGGGCTAGAATTCATACAAGTAAAGAAACGGAAGTTATTTTTTTAAGGGGAGATCAGAGAGAGTTGTTTTTAGCACGAGACGAGCGGCGGCAGTTTTTCCATCTAGCAGGTCCCATTTTCTGTTTAATTCTATGGATTGCTGGTTTGTACACTTTATTTGTTGAATGTAACTATGAACCAGCATGGAATGATTAAAGAATGCAAACACTGAATAAAGCTATTTTCTAGTTAAGACGAAATTAGTCTTACTGCTTGAATTCCAGTCGGAAGTTACATTGTTGACATTTGATTATCGGGAATAGTACTTCATTCTTTACGATCATACAGCCAAACACCAACACAGACGAGTCTACAAAAACTACCTGGGTTAATAAAGTCCCTTCAGTAAACACCATCTCTGGCGATAGCCAGTCAAACAACTGAAGAACATTAACAAAGTATTATTTCGCTTATCTTCATCCTGTCACAGAAGGTTTTATCTTCACCCTGTCACAGAAGGGTTAATCTTCACCCTGTCACAGAAGACGTTATTGGTGCCGTGACCAACTCGTCTCCGTTGATGAACTTATACTACAATGGAAATGGACCAGCTGCAGCTGGAGCACCAGTTGGTATTGTTGCGACAGCAGAACCAACAACTACAGCAACAACTTCTTCTTCAGACACAGCAGGCAGCATCGCAACAACCCCTACCGGACTCTGATAATTTTCATACTGCTACTTTGAAGAACATAACGGACACCTTGTGCAATGTTACTCAGTCCGCACATTTTCAGAACATTGCTTCAATTGTTACACCTTTTGATGGGGACCCCTCGCGGTTTAAGAAGTGGTTAGTGGACATAGAGAAGTACGTCTCGCTTATCCCTACAGCTGCAGATGAAGACCGTAAAAGGGTCGCTTTTTTGTATTCTCAGTCTCTGGTTACCGACTTCCTTCGACGAAGATTCAAAGACTTCCCTAGGGAGACCTTCCCCTCCCTGGGGAAAGAGTAAATCCAGCGTTATTTTCCAGTGACCGACTGTCAGCACGCTTGGACTCTTCTCCGGTGCATTCATCAGGAGAAACATGAACCTGGGCAATGTTATGGTGACCGGCTGCTCAATCTTTCTGAGGATGCCTTCTTGGAAGATTCTATGCCTTCAGCGGATCTAGCAAAACATCTTGTTGGCATCTTCATTGACGGTCTCTCTGCAGACTCGCTCAAACTTCATCTAATTCGTAATGATCCTCAATCCATCAATAAAGCCCTACAGTTAGCAGTAGCCGAAGAAAATGTGAAGAAACGCTTTCAGCAGCGTTTGGGGCGTGACCCTCGAGTAGAACCCCAAGAGGAACATGAACCGATAGACGTGAGTCATTATCGCTACACTTGGCAAGACCCACCTGCACAACAACGACCTGTTGCTCCTCCGTCAGCAGCCCATTCCAGTTATCAACATCGATCGCGACATCATCGTAGTGGACAGGCACCCCTGATACATCAGATATGTACGATTACTTGTTTCACCTGTGGTCAGCCTAATCATATATGTAGGAACTGTGTACACCGACAACAGCATCTTGTATGGCCACAAGCTAACACCCAACCGCAACCACGGAATCGCCAGCACAGTCAGGGACAACCTCACCAACCTTCCTGGCCTCCATTCACAGCCATGCCACCCCGTCAGAGACCTTCACACTCTTTTTCCCGTGGACAGTCACATCCCAGACCTCTTATGGACCAGGGAAACCACTGGAACACCCGTTAGCAAGGACCGTACCGGGTGCATTCAACAATTCCAAACGACCACCTTGTAGAGATAGGTCCTTTTATAGAAGGGGAACAATTGCTTCTCCGCACGTTTATTTTTCTCCTCCGTCGTCCTCCTCTCCTGTTTCTTATGTCTCTCCTCCACATGTAATTCCTGATCCTTCTTCATGCCTTATCTCCATAGATAAGAAAAGCTATCGTGAGCTCATTGATACTGGAGCCGCAGTTAGCCTTATTCGTGAGCAGTTATTTCGACAGCTTCGCAGGCACGTTAGTTTTATTCCCTCTTCTACTCCTCTGGCCTCCGTTACTGGCCAACCTCTTCGTTCTCTTGGCACCGCAGTCATACGCCTTCGGATTGGCTCCCAGTTGACTGAACATCCGTTCATAGTAACAAGAGGTATGACTCGGAACTTCATTATCGGTCGTGACTTCCTTCTCGGTCATAACGCCCGAATCTATTTTGATTTAAAGCAGATCCGCATAAATGGTGAATACATTCCTCTTCAGGATGATATTCACATTGCTTCCCTGGTGCGTATTACTGCTCCTGTAACTTTAAAACCTCATGCTGTTACTATCGTTACTGGTCGGGTCAAACGATCCGATTATGTCTCTTCTGACCACACTGTCCATGTAGAACCATTACCTGATACCGACATAAGTGATGACCCTTGCATCAATGTAGTGGACGGTATTGTTCAGGTATCTACGAAGCGTGATTTCCCTTTGATCATCCTTAATGCCTCTGGAAAACCTACAACTATTCAGAGAGGCACTGTGGTTGCACAGTTGGCATCACATTCCTTGCCTCAACACGCCTCTATTCCTCCTCCCACTTGCCGTTCCTCTACTGCTCCTTCACATTTAATGGGCGGAATAAATCTTCCAACTTCCCTCTCCAGCACCAATCACTTTCCTTTCCGGCTACACCCCCTCATTTTAGCGACAGGAAGGATGATCGCCATCCACCTCCTCCTCAGCCTCTCTTCCCACACCTTTCTCCTTCTCCTGCCTCCTCCTCGTCCATCCCACCTACATGACTTGCCCAGTTGATGGAGCAATTGACAACTGACTCCCCACATGCCATTCGCATTCGTGAGTTTGTCAAGAAACATCAAGACATTTTCGCTCTATCAGATATGGAGCTGAAACAAACATCTACTGTAACCATGGACCTTCACACCACCACTGAAGTTCCTGTCTCTCTTAAGCCCTACCGCACTCCATTACATAATAGGGAGATTGTGGAAAAGTCCATTGCGGATATGCTTGCCGCAGGCATCATAGAGAGATCTCGGTCCTCCTGGTCCTCCCCTATTGTAATTGTTACCAAGAAGGATGAATCAAACGCTTCTGTTGTGATTATCGGGCCTTGAATGCCATTACCAAGACCATCTCGTACCCTCTTCCTCGAGTTGATGGTATCTTGGCTACCATTGGCAAGTCTAAGTGGTTCACTACTCTCGACGCCCGATCTGGGTTTTAGTGTATACCAATGTCCCCAGAAGCGAAAATTAAGTCCTTTTTCTGTACACACATAGGGAGTTATGCGTGGAACGTCATGCCTTTTGGCCTTAAGGGCAGCGCTGCTACGTACATGTCCCTTATGGACGAAGTATTGAAGGGCATGCAATCTTTTGCTTTGGCCTACGTTGACGATATCCTAGTTCACACTCCGGGATCTCTTGAGGACCACTTACTTCAAGTAGAAAAAGTGTTTACACGCTTGACGGCACATAACGTTATGCTCAAACTGAGCAAATGTGCATTCCTCCAGACTGAAGCTAGATATCTTGGCTTTATCATTAATCAAGATGGCGTCCGACCGGACGATACCAAGGTCCAAGCCATTCGTGACATTCCTCCTCCTACCTCTGTCCGCCATGTTCGTGGTTTCTTGGGCAGTTGTTCTTATTATCGGAAGCATATTGTCAATTTCTCTAGAGCTGCTGAGCCTCTTATTGCTCTCACAAAAAAGTATGCTCGTTTTCGTTGGACAGATGCTTGCCAACAGGCTTTTGACTATCTTAAGTCTGCCCTTACCAGAATTCCTCGCTTGGCCTATCCTGACATTCGATGGCCTATGATTTTGTATACGGACGCTTCCAATCGAGCCATTGGTGCTTGTCTTGTACAGACCAACGTATCGGATGCTCTTCCGATTATTCCCAATGTGCCAAATGAGTTACCTATTGCGTTCCTCTCACACGCACTCAGTTGGTCTCAACAACGATGGACCGTTACTGAAAAAAAGCCTTTGCAATTCATTACGCATTGCAAAAGTTAGACTTCTATCTTAGGGTTACTAAAGTTCTTATTCGAACTGACCATAAGCCGCTCCTTACTTGGTTGTCCAGACTTCAGAACAACCCCGCAAGCTCCAGACCTGGGCTCTGAATCTTCAGAGTTTGTGATGCTACAATAGAGCATATCCCAGGGGAATATAACACCATTGCTGATCTCCTATCACGGGACCCGTACAATGCTTGTACTGATATCTGTCCTTCTTCTTTATCGGATCCCAAGGCATCATCAGATCTTGATGATAATGCTAAGGAGATATGGGTTATCAATTCCAATCAAACCCCTCCTGTATTTTCTCATCACGATACTATGGATACTAGCTCTCCAGATGAGCTCCTTTCCTCGTCTTTCACGGCGAAAGAACAACTTCAGGATCCTGAACTCCTGAAGGTTCGCACTCAATTCCTACGTGATCCCAAATCGATCCCTAATTACACTATCCTTACTTCTGATGACATTCTCTACTGGATTAATGCTAAACAGCCAGATCGTCTTTTGACTTGTATTCCTCGCCATCTTGTCTCTCGGGTCCTCCATGCGTTCCATGATTCTAATGGCCATATGGGGAGAGATAAGACACACGATATTGTTTCTAGACGTTACTTCTGGCCCTCTGTTTATAAGGACATTGCTGAATATGTTGACTCTTGTAGGACTTGCAAGCAGCGCAACATGCGTCCTCTGCGCATCCCTACTCAGCAGATCACTTTGATTCATTTCCCTATGGAGTGCGTCAGTGTAGATCTTTCTGGTCCTTACACCCTCTCACAGTCTGGGAATACCCATGTCTTACACTTCGTGGATCAGTACTCTGTCTGGCCCGAGTGTTTTCCGCTCCGTGGTTCTTCCTCCGAGGACGTTACACAGATTTTCCTTACGGAATTCGTTCCTCGCCACGGCTATCCAAAAACTATCCTTACAGATAATGGAAAGCAATTCATTGGTAGGTCTTTCCATTCCACTTTTGTTGATTTGCATATTGACCATAGAACGACCAGTTACTATCGGCCTAAGTCGAATGGTCGTAATGAGAGGATGCATAAGACTCTCCATTACATACTCTCCAAACTTACTTCTGACAACACGCAGTATTGGGATTTCTGTCTTCCCCAAGATTTAGAAGCTTTGCGTGTCAATGTTAACGACACTACAGGTTTCTCGCCCTTTTATCTCTTGTATGGCCGAGAACCACGTCTACCCTTAGATAATCTCCTTACTCCCCAACGGAGATATATGGGTGATAATCCCATAGAGATTATTCTGCGTAATAAACGTGAAGTCCACCAGAGAGTTCACCATAACGCTCTTAAGGCATTTCAGAAGCGTCAACGGTTACATGATAAGGGCGCTCGCTTGCCATCCTTCACTATTGGTGACCTGGTGTGGTTCCGTAAGTATGTTCGGAACTCCAAATTTGACGACCATTGGGTTCCAGGCTATAAGATTGTCGAGCAAACTTCAACAGTTACCTTCGTCTTGGGGAACGAAGAGCGTCACCACTCTACCAAGGCTCATGCTACTTAAATTAGAAAAGATGAGCAACGACCTTACACTAATCCTCCTCCTGCTCTTTGCACTAGCCGCCCCGTCCGTACGGCTACCCTCCAATATAACCCTTCCTCCTCTTCCTCTTCATCCTTGCCTGCCGACACTCTCTACCCTCCATTCCACCCCGTCTCCTCTGTCCCTCACCCTGCTCCTCATGTGATTGTTCCACCCAATGCTTTAGGTGATTCCTCCTCTTCCGAATCTGATAGTTCTCCTCACGATGTAGTATATCGCATCCGGTCTAGAGATGTCCGTGGAGTTGCAAAACCTCCTGCCTCTTCAGCCCCGCCTTCATCTCCTCCTCCCTCACAGATGGTTCGTCGTCTATGCCGTTATCGCACCTGTTCCGTATCTGAGGATGATATCCCTCCTCCTGAACTATATGCCCGAATCCACTCCCGTCAGGATCGTTTCAACGCGTTTCCCTCCGTTGTCCCCGGTCCATCACCTGCTTCAGATATGCATGATACCATAGTTCCTCCTTCCACCGCCGCAGCTACTGCCCATACCTCTCTTCCTCCTTCTGTACACCTTTACTCTGAGTCCGCTCCTACTTTTCCCCTACCTACTTCTGACCTCGATACTGTCCCCAATTCTACCTCCTCTGATATCGAGACTGACGTTCCTCCCCCTCTTCTTCGTTATCCTACCAAACGTCGGCATCCCACCTCCTCTGGAGATTCTGCTCCCCTTCCCAAGTATCTTCTGCTGCCCACTGCCCATGTCCGTATTCATTTTTCCCGTCTTCCTCGCCCCCGTCAGCTTCCTCGGGTACCTCTTCCAACCCCCAACCCCACTGCCCCACCGACACACCGTAGATCGCGTATTCCCCGCCGTCTTCCTCCGATCTGTCCATGCCCTCCTCCCAAATCCTCCCTTTATGCCCCGTCCCCTTCTGCAGTCCTCGCCATTTCTCCTCATCCTCAACAACCGCGCCGTGACGAACGTTTGAACACACGAGCAATCGCATGCATTGATTCCTTAAATATCCTCATCAAATCGTTAACCAGTTGACCTTTCTTTTTTTTCCCCAGATGTCGTTTCTAGTTATGTCTTATTTGATGATCCGTTTGTCTTTCGAGACCACTCCTCATGCCACGCAATTAAATACTCATACTTGACCAGCGTTAGCTATATCATTTTTTTGTACTTAAGATGGCATCTGTGCTGTCATGACCTTATGATTATTGCCTTTTTCTTAATGGGTTGATATTGTTTGTCACGAGCATGGTCATGATTTGTTAATGATGATTTGTGAATAACAAAGAGATTACCATTAGTACATTTTTTTTCATCCGCCACTTATGTTGGCATCAGTCATGTTTTTTTATCATTCCGTTTGTTTCCTCCATGTCGTTTAGACATAGTTCGATTTCCGGACTTTTTTTTTTATACCGGTACATTTCTTATGTGAATTAACTCATGCCATTTATTGCCCGTTAGTTTACTACATACTGATGTTCCTGTCTTGTGCAACCGCCGTGTTCGGCGTCGGCCATTTTTTTGGGCACCCACTTTTTTTATTGCTTGTGAGTTCTCCTCTTTTATCGATGTTACCTCGCTTTGTTGCATTAATGGTTTTTTTCCCCATGACTTTGAGTAATGTTTGTGACTTAATGGTCCATTGTTCATTGATCCCCATGAAATATGAGTATTTTCTTTTGTTGCCATTGTGTCATTTATGCCTCTCGACATACACTTTGTATCTTTTTCCATAACTAGCTAGTTGTTTTCTTTATTTCATTGTCCATTCCGTTAACTCTCATGCTATTGTATTCCACTGCTGTATATTATCCCATCACCTTCCATATCGATGATTGATGTTTTTATGTATATTGGCATTATAATCTGGTGGACCTGGTACATAAATTTTCCCCTTAGTTTTTTTAGGGTTAGATTTCGGTAGTTCCTCGGAATATGTCTCCCTTCCGGGATACATTTTGGTGGCCCCGGGCGTATGTGACTGTATGGACTACTACCTCGGATTAGCACTAGGGTGCTGCCACTTATTATAGTTAGTGTAAGAATACTTTAGCAAGATTTAAACACTAAGTATTTGAACGTGACTAGTTAATAAACACTAGTCCCAAACCTATGACAGTCATTCAGTCATGGTGTACATGAAATGACGTCATCAAACCTGGGCTAGAATTCATACAAGTAAAGAAACGGAAGTTATTTTTTTAAGGGGAGATCAGAGAGAGTTGTTTTTAGCACGAGACGAGCGGCGGCAGTTTTTCCATCTAGCAGGTCCTATTTTCTGTTTAATTCTTTGGATTGCTGGTTTGTACACTTTATTTGTTGAATGTAACTATGAACCAGCATGGAATGATTAAAGAATGCAACCACTGAATGAAGCTATTTTCTAGTTAAGACAAAATTAGACTTACTGCTTGAATTCCAGTCGGAAGTTACATTGTTGACATTTGATTATCTGGAATAGTACTTCATTCTTTATGATCATACAGTCAAACACCAACACAGACGAGTCTACAAAAACTACCTGGGTTAATAAAGTCCCTTCAGTAAACACCATCTCTGGCGATAGCCAGTCAAACAACTGAAGAACATTAACAAAGTATTATCCCGCTTATCTTCATCCTGTCACAGAAGGTTTTATCTTCACCCTGTCACAGAAGGGTTAATCTTCACCCTGTCACAGAAGTACATGCTCTGGTCTGCACCAATCCACCCCCACTTCATGGGTTAAATGCTTTCTTGCCTTATTCTTCACACTGTTTGTCCTCTATCCTTTAAAGCCAGGGAGTAAACCCCGCAAAAAAATCAGTGCAGGAGGAGCACGATAGTCTTGGTTGACAATCCACCTAAGAGAAGGACAACTTCACACAAACCAGGGTAGGAAAGACTCGTTTGCAGGAAGTATGCATCAGATATGAAACATAATATGTGGTATGAGCTGAACACGATATAACCAGTCATGCGACTGAAAGGTGTGCAACTGTGTGCGTAAAAATGATGAACGAAAAAAATGGTGTTCAAGAAGAAGGACTCCGGTTGGCCGTCAAGAAAAGGCGTACAGGATTTATTTTGTCTGGTTGATGATTGCTAAGTTTTGTGCAGCGCTTGGCTTTGCGTATCTGATTAATAATAGCCTGAATGTATTTGCCACAGTGTTTTAGAATTCTGCTGACCCTCTGATTATAGTTCATGGTCAGAAGCAGGCTGTACGCCATAATGCAATAGTAACGTTGATAACTTATCTTCATTACTGTTAGCCAGCTACCTATTTTGCATTTACTACACAGTACATTGCCGTGGTAGCACAGTGGTTAGTGTACTGGTTTTCTAGTTACACACACACACACGCACACACACGCACATGCGCACGCACGCACACGCACGCACGCGTACGTACGCACGCACGCACACACACACATGTGCACACATATACATACACACACATACATACACACACACACACATATATACATATGTGTGTGTTTGTGCATATGACAGTAGAATACCAGGTTTTAGGGCACGGCGAAGACCAAGCGGCAGATGGATAGGCAACATCACAGAAATCCTGCAATAACACTGCGCTCAAGTAAAAGACACCCTCAGGCAGAAAGACTCATCTACTTATCAGTTCAAACAATGCAACTGTTCTCGCTGCCAGACATTCTCATTCTTGGATGGATGGATGGATGGATGGATGGATAGATAGATAGATAGATAGATAGATAGATAGATAGATAGATAGATAGATAGATAGATAGATAGATAGATAGATAGATAGATAGATAGATAGATAGATAGATAGATAGATAGATAGATAGATAGATAGATAGATAGATAGATAGATAGATAGAGAAAGAGAGTACTAGTTTGAAATGTCCCTAGCTTAATCTTCTTTGTTTTTTTGCCCCCACCCCTTCTTTTACTTAAGAAGAGAGATATACCAAATCACTCCCTGTGCTCCACCAGTATTTTGCAATGGACCTTTGTCGACCCTTGTGAACACCTTTCGATCTAAGATCAAAGGTACGTATTTATTTTTGCTAGAAAAACCCCGCACTTATTGTTACTTTGTTGCAGACATCGAAGAATCTTCATGCCTGACATTACCAGTGTGAGATCGTATCTAAGCCGCATACTTTTAGAGACGTATCTTTGTGGCTCTTTTAAAGTGCTTATTTACATAGACCGCCTTCAATTCGCTTACATGACGATCAAACTATCTCCGCTATTTGTGGATATCTGATATCGCGAATTAACTCAGTGAAAGAAACTAGTTTAGCGTATCACAAACACAAAATCAGATATGACGTAAACACCTTCAGCCCAGTTCTGATGAACGTGTATAATTAACAGGAAGCTTTATGAAAACAGGATCTAAAGATCCTTAGAGATAAATGCTTTCTGATGAAGGGTGACCTTGTGAATAGTACCCTTGAACTCCCCCTGTAAACTTGCCGTATACGCAGACTTTGGCGAGAGGAGTGCAATGTGTTTTAAATCGCCACGATGTTGTATTCAGCCCTAAAAGTGTTAAAAATACACAGTGTTTACGTTCAGGTCATTCTGCCTAACACGTAATTAGAATACTACGGCCGTTTTGTGTCACCCACCGATGCTGAATTGAGGCACAATTTAAAAACGGTACACCTTAGAACTCCTCTTCATTAAAAAAAAAAAAAAGAATAAATAATTATGCAATGAACCATCATTGTTGACAGAGTAAATTAAAATGTAAATCATCAAATGTTACATAGACTCTTCATCAGTGGCGGCTCGTTCTTAGGGGAAAATGAGGTTCATCCTCACCTGAATTTAAAAAAAAAATAAAATAAAATTCAAAAACACGTCCTCTTCGTGCTTTAATAGTAACATATAACAAGTGTCCATAGATATATTATATTCGTTATGATTCTACATTGAATCCTCCTCAGTCTCTCTCTCTCTCTCTCTCTCTCTCTCTCTCTCTCTCTCTCTCTCTCTCTCTCTCTCTTCCACCAACTCTGTCGCTGCTATTCAGTCCCATTTCCACTTCCTATTTGGCGCGCTTTGTGTTCTGTTGCGTGATAAATTCTCGCAACATCGTTTTATTACAATATCTATTTTATAACGCAAGGGCAACAACTGCTTGAAATTTATAGTCACTTTTCTCGGTAAGCATTTGTCTTCCCGCGTTGGTATTGAATGCAGTTAAGTTTTGAGCTGTGGTCTTTTTGCGCTGGACTGCGCATGACTGGTCTTGTTTTTTGGTCGATCGGTTTCCGCCCACCACTAGTGGAGTGAGCGATTTGAATGGCGAAAGAGATGCCTCGTTGAAGAGGGGATCTCCGCTATTTTTTGTTCTGTCAGGGATGTGTAGTCCTCTTAATGGATATTTCGTTTATTCGAGATAATACCTCTAGTGTTTCCCACATGTCGGGAGGCGTGATATTTCTGTGTATTTCCTGAAAGCAAGGTAAATTGACTTTTCATTAACTCTATCGATTTTGGGTCGTGAGCGATTTCGATTCATAGCCTGTCTTCGAAAGTCGTCGTCACGAGATGTTTTCCCAGCTCACATGTCGCTGTATTGTACTGCATCGGTTGATGCACGTCCCAAGGACCATTACTTGCTACTTTGTTAAATGAACTAGGTTGGAAAACCTTTATTATCTAGAGGATATTTTTGAGGACATTATTTATACTTCGGCAGACGTGTCTGTCTTGCTGAAGTCAGACTAAGGAGAGTGAACTGATCTCATACATCTGGTTATCTCCTGGCTGTTATAGAAAAGGATGGAGTTTTTCACCTGACTACATTTACAGCACTATGAAATATAACATGCATCTGACTCATCATTGTAATGCTGTCTACCGTCTATTGCTGTATTGAATGTTGCTGTGATAATGACTGTTTGATGTGCCTACATATTCGCGTAACCATTTTGTCACTGTGGCGTCCACAATAAATAATGAAGAAAAACGTCAACGGCTGTTACAAGAATCATTGACTTTATACGTCGTGAGTTTACTGACGTCCTATGTGGATTGCCCTGTTATTTTTGTATGAACATTGTTTGACTGAACACATCTGCACACTACACAAAACCAGACATGCGGATACCATCCATCATCATATGGCATCACGCATCATTTGGTGGCCATAAGCTGGTTTGATTCTGGTACTAGCAAACACGGGGTCCCTTACCCACTTCATTTTCAACAAGAATTCATCAGCATCCTTCAAGAAATTAACATTCTTCAATACAGTCAACATCTTCAAAATTTTCAAAGTACTCGGTGTTGCCCGGGTAAAAGTCAAAATTTCAACTTTTTGACGGAAACAAGAATTTGACAGTACCCGGCGTTGTTACATGTTGCCGGATAACTCGGACTGCTGTTATCTTTTACGCAAGTCAAGCAAGTTGCTGCTGTCAAGGTTCCAGTGCTGTCGTTTTTTTGAGAAGGTCAAGTGCCGGTTGAAACGGGTTGTTTTCTGAAGAAGGCCAAGTACCGATTTCCATCAACTTACTTTGGATTAGAAGGTCAAGTGCCGAAACAACTCAACACACAGTATTTCAGAAGCTCTTGTACCATCGTGTTAGCAGTGGAAGCAGTTCAGATGTGCCATCATCGTTGGAGCTTCGCTCTTTAGGACGTTGATTGACATCCGTTTTTCTGCTGTTCTACGATTGGAAGCCTATAAGTTAAGTGGCCTGTTTGTATGTAAACTGTGCCCTTATACTTCTGCTGAGTCTTCTGTGTATCATCTCATTCTATATGTTATATGTTTATATGTTATTTGTATATTTATATGTTTATATTTCAGCGGGTTCTCGGTTGGGTGGTGTCTCCGTTAGATTATGCCACGTCATAGAGGTCGTCTATTGTGAGCGTTTTCTGTAGGGTTTGCAAATTTCCGATACTGGAATTTGCTAAGCGACTTCTGTTGCTATTTATGTTAGCTGTGATGACATGTTTTAATATTGTTTTCGTTATTATTTCACATTCTTTAGTTTTGTTGTGATTTGTTTGTATTTGTTAGCCTACTCTTGTCTATAATTTAGTTTCATACAACATTTTTGTTTATACATTGTGGTGTCATGTATTTTGTTTAATTATAGCGCAGATATCGTCACATTTTTTGTGATATGTCATTAATTTCTTCTTTATTTTTAGTTGATTTCTGCGAACGTTTTTGTATTGTTGCTGATCTTTGTTATTGTTTACATTGTTATTGTTTACATTGTTTGTATTGTTTACATTTTCAATGTTTACATTCTGCATGTGTTTACATAGTCATTGTTTACAGTTATAGTAATTAGTTAATGGGCTATGCTAATGCACTGTTACTACTACACTGATGATAAATGAATGATGAATAGTGTCGTGCACTATTGAATGAGAAGTGCACTTATGATCAAGAATTGATTGTTGATATTTCATATACAAGTTCTTTGATTGGAGACTTGTTTCCCACAGAGACTGGGATAATATAATGTGATGTGAATATACAAGTGCTTAATTAAGACTTGTTACACTTAGGTTTGAAATAAATTAGTTAATTATTTCAGGTTTTGGACTCAAATGTTAGACAACATGTCTACATTTGAGCACTTTATTGAGCAGGGTAAATTGCTTGGGAAGACTGGTGATAAGTTAGAAGAATTTGCAACTGCTCGATATGATAAAGCAATGGAAGCTGAACAAAAGAAACTGCAGATGCAGGTGGATGAAAAAAGATTCCAAATGGAAATGGAAAAACAAAAAAGGGAATCAGAAGCTGAGGAGAGAAAACTCCAGCTACAGCTAGAAGCTGAAAATAAAAGACTTGAAAAAGAGGCTGAAAATAAAAGACTTGAAAAAGAGGCTGAAAATAAAAGACTTGAAAAAGAAGCTGAAAATGAAAGACTTCAAAAAGAGGCTCAGGCTGAGGAAAGAAGATTACAGAGAGAGTCTGATGAGAGGAAAGCAAAAATGGAACATGAAGAAAAGGTCTTAGCTTTAGAGTTGGAAAAATTGAAATTGACGAGCATGAGTAATGGTAATGATTCAAACAAGGGTTCATCTTCTGGTAAGGCTAATAATGATACTTTTAAGATTAAGTTACCAACATTTAGTCCTTCCAGTGATGACATAATGTTCTATCTGGACAGATTTGAACAAGCATGTACAGCTCATAACATAGACAAAGCAAAATATGTTTATCAGTTATCAGGGATACTGACAGGTAAAGCTTTAAGTATATTAAATATGGTGGATGAACCTGACAAGAACAATTATGAGGTTGTCAGGGCCGCTTTGTTAACCCTCTATTGGGCCTTGTTGCCATTTGGCAACATACCGTTTAAAGTCATCTATTTCACTATCCGGCGTTCAAATTAATAATTTTTTTGTTTTATTGTGTTCTAGAAACATTCCCAATTTTAAATTACCGGGTAACTCATTTGTCGGAGAAATACTTTTTTTTCACGCACTCTTTTGTCAAGGCATGGTAGCTGGTTTGCAAGATCGAATTGAGAGGTGAGTTTACTTCACATTATTTTTTAAAATTCCTTATGAAAACGGTGTATAAAAAATATGTTGAGTAACTTAAACCACTTATCTTTGTAACAAATGCTTTAATAGTTATAAATAAATAAAATAAGTTACTCTTATTTTACATTTTAGGTATGTTGCCATTTGGCAACAAAAGTCGATTAAGGAATAAAAACCACTTCATGTTGCCAATTGGCAACAGTTGCTTTTTACCTAATAAATGATATTTAATGTTGTATTTCTCTGTAATCAACAACATTAGTATTTTATTCTCATTATAATTGATTAAACTTCATCATTTAAAAAAAAGTTGTTATTTGCAATTTTATGTATCCTAAAAAGGTCAATGTAAATAGTAGAATTACCAGTATAAATTACTAATAATATTGTAAATGAATAAAACATATTTACTTCATCTAGACTTGACTTTTAGAACTAAACTACACATGATAACCACTAAAATTGCCAGTAATCACAAAACATAATGTATCATCAGATGAGATTAAACAATTTTGTGATGAAAAACTTTTGAATTACAAAATGTATATGTTGTCATTTTTTTTAAAATTTTTTTTTACAGTTAAACACAATGGATCCTCAAAAGTTTTACAGCCAAAAGACTACAATCTATAGACCAATACCTGAGGCTTCTAGCGATAGTGAGCTGTCAGACAGTGAGGCTGAAGACATCCTGGATAACACGTGGCAACCCGGCCCTTCCTCGGACACAACCGATTCAGGTTTGTTGAATTTAATTGATGTTTTTTTTTTTAATGTGGCCACTTTATTTCAGACTGCAGTTGTAGCCTTGTCCATCAGTGTACAACCTATGTACAGTTTCAGCCTAGTCCATCAGGTACTAAATATCGGCTGACGGAGACTTACTTGTGGAACGCTTTATACCATAATGTGGATTAGAATAATTTTTATCATTATTACTATTATCAGAATAATAACATGTACACCAGTATACCAATAAATGATTGTTTATGTTGCCAGATAATTAATATCTTTGTTTTCTTTTTTTTCAGAATCATCTGCATCAGAGCTGGAGGACACAGATGTAACCTTTGATCGTCGTCGGATGCTATGGAGACACCGTGAAGCCTCAGATGTATCTTCTGAAGCTCCGCCCTTCTCTGGTGATTCGGCACACGTATCAGTTACCTCAGAACCAATAGAATACTTCCGCAGATTCATTGATGATGATACAATGGCACATATGGTCACTGAATCAAACAAGTACAGCATCCAGAAAAACATCATGAAGCCTCTCAGATTGAGCCAGCCAGAACTGGAACAGTTTTTTGGAATTGCGTTTATGATGAGTATTGTTAGAATGCCCAGTTGTAAATTGTACTGGGACTCTACAACGCGCTATGGACTTGTTGCTGATACTATGACGAACAAGAGGTTTAAAGAAATCAAAAGTAACATTCACTGCAATGACAACAACAAGCAGCAAGACAATGAAGGCGACAAATTGTTCAAATTAAGACCTTTAGTTGACGCTCTGAAAGTGAAATTCAATCAAACCAGCAGAAAGGCTGAGCATTGATGAGCAAGTTATCCCATTCAAAGGTCAATCATCTCTGCGTCAGTACAACCCAAAGAAACCCAAAAAGTGGGGCTATAAAGTCTTCGTTTGTTCAAGCATTTCTGGTTTGATTCATGATTTTGAAATTTACACTGGAAAAAAATTGACGTGTGTCCTGGCCAACCTGATTTAGGAGCATCAGCTAATATCGTGCTGAGACTTCTTCAACGTATCCCTAAAAATGTGTGGCATAAAGTATATTTTGACAACTGGTTTAATTCGCCAGCATTGCAGGCATGCCTCTGGAAACAAGGCATTGCATGTCTTGGCACTGTCCGCGCAAACCGGCTGAAAGGGTGTAATCTGTGTTCCGATAAGGAACTGAAAACGAAAGGAAGAGGGTCATCTGTTGTTTGTACTGCAGCAACAAATGGAGCCACATTGAAAGCTATCAAATGGTATGACAATAAAGCAGTCACACTGCTAAGCACCTATGCAGCAGTTGAACCAGAATGTGTAGTCAGAAGATGGGACAGAAAAGCCAAGAAGGAAATACACATTTCTTGCCCTGCAGCTGTGAAAGAATATAACATGTTCATGGGAGGGGTAGATTTGCTGGACTCCTTGCTGGCACTCTATCGTATACCTATTAGATCCAAGAAATGGTACCACAGAATATTGTTTCATTTCCTGGATGTTTCTGTGGTGCAAGCTTGGCTAACTTATTGTTCAGATGTGTGTAAGGATGGTATGGAAAAAAAGGACAGACTACCTTTAGTTGATTTCAAGTTGCAGATTGCTTTGTGTCTCCTAAAAGCAGGAAAAAGTGAAAATAATAAAAGGGGAAGGCCATCAGGAAGCACTGAGACACAGCTGGTGGCTAAAAAGAAGAGAGGGCAAACAGCAAATGTACCTCCTTTTCATGTCAGAACTGACAATGTTGGCCACAGCCCCAATTCCGTCACCAACAAAGGGAGATGCAAACTTCCTGGATGCAAGGGGTACTCCAGAACTGTCTGTGAGAAGTGTAACCTACACTTGTGCCTCAATAAACATTCAAACTGTTTCAAAGTATTTCATGAAACATGAGTGTGGAGCTGTGATTGAGTCACGAGACAGAAGATTTTTTTTTTTTTTCAGTAACTATATGTTTCATTGTATGTGTGGCATTTTCTGTATAAATTACACTTAACTTCATGAAGTTTCACAAATTTTGTTGTCTGCTATTTACTGTTTAAATATTAAATGTAGGTAGGGAGTAAATAAAGGTGAAATAGATGTTGTTAGACATAAAAACATAGTTAAAAGATATATGTTGCCAAATGGCAACAATAAATGTTCCCAACCTTAATGGTGATTTGTTGCCAATTGGCAACATACCCATAAAACACTAACTAAACATTTTTTTGCCCAAAATTAACCTTCACACCACTTTTCAGACATGGGACAGCCACAAAAACCACTCCAAGAATTTTTTTTCCAACTATTTCATAAATGGCCCAATAGAGGGTTAAAGAAATATCAGCTTAACGAAGACGGCTATCGTCTACAATTTAAAAACATGTTACCTATGGAGTTGAATTCTCCGAGTTTTATTGCAAGAATACGCATTACTTTCTCACGATGGGTTGAACTATCTAAGACGGAAAAAACTTATGAAGGACTTATGGACTTAATACTTAGAGACAAAGTCATGTCGTCTGTCAATGAGTCTTTCCTTGCTTTCCTTCATGAACGTTGTTGCGTGATAAATTCTCGCAACATCGTTTTATTTCAATATCTATTTTATAACGCAAGGGCAACAACTGCTTGAAATTTATAGTCACTTTTCTCGGTAAGCATTTGTCTTCTCGCGTTGGTATCGAATGCAGTTAAGTTTGAGCTGTGGTCATTTTGCGCTGGACTGCGCATGACTTGTCTTGCTTCTTGGTCGATCGGTTTCCGCCCACCACTAGTGGAGTGAGCGATTTGGAATGGCGAAAGAGATGCCTCGTTGAAGAGGGGATCTCCGCTATTTTTTGTTCTGTCAGGAATGTGAGAGTCCTCTTATGGATATTTCGTTTATTCGGGATAATACCTCTAGTGTATTTGCACATGCCGGGAGGCATAATATTTCTGTGCATTTCCGGAAGGCAAGGTAAATTAACATTTTCATTAACTCTATCGATTTTTGGGTCGTGAGCGATTTCGATTCATAGCCTGTCTTCGTCACGAGATGTTTTTTCCCAGCTCACATGTCGCTGCATTGTACTGCATCGGTTGATGCATGTACCAAGGACCATTACTTGCCACTTTGTTAAATGAACTAGGTTTGGAAAACCTTTATTATCTAGAGGATATTTTTGAGGACATTATTTATACTTCGGCAGACGTGTCTGTCTTGCTGAAGTCAAACTAAGGAGAGTGAACTGATCTCATACATCTGGTTATCTCCTGGCTGTTATAGAAAAGGATGGAGTTTTTCACCTGACTACATTTACAGCACTATGAAATATAACATGCATCTGACTCATCATTGTAATGCTGTCTACCGTCTATTGCTGTATTGAATGTTGCTGTGATAATGACTGTTTGATGTGCCTACATATTCGCGTAACCATTTTGTCACTGTGGCGTCCACAATAAATAATGAAGAAAAAACGTCAACGGCTGTTACAAGAATCATTGACTTTATACGTCGTGAGTTTACTGACGTCCTATGTGGATTGCCCTGTTATTTTTGTATGAACATTGTTTTGACTGAACACATCTGCACACCACACAAAACCAGACATGCGGATACCATCCATCATCATATGGCATCACGCATCATTTGGTGGCCATAAGCTGGTTTGATTCTGGTACCAGCAAACACGGGGTCCCTTACCCACTTCATTTTCAACAAGAATTCATCAGCATCCTTCAAGAAATTAACATTCTTCAATACAGTCAACATCTTCAAAATTTTCAAAGTACTCGGCGTTGCCCGGTAAAAGTCAAAATTTCAACTTTTTGACGGAAACAAGTATTTGACAGTACCCGGCGTTGTTACATGTTGCCGGATAACTCGGACTGCTGTTATCTTTTACGCAAGTCAAGCAAGTTGCTGCTGTCAAGGTTCCAGTGCTGTCGTTTTTTGAGAAGGTCAAGTGCCGGTTGAAACGGGTTGTTTTCTGAAGAAGGCCAAGTACCGATTTCCATCAACTTACTTTTGGATTAGAAGGTCAAGTGCCGAAACAACTCAACACACAGTATTTCAGAAGCTCTTGTACCATCGTGTTAGCAGTGGAAGCAGTTCAGATGTGCCATCATCGTTGGAGCTTCGCTCTTTAGGACGTTGATTGACATCCGTTTTTTCTGCTGTTCTACGATTGGAAGCCTATAAGTTAAGTGGCCTGTTTGTATGTAAACTGTGCCCTTATACTTCTGCTGAGTCTTCTGTGTATCATCTCATTCTATATGTTATATATGTTTATATGTTATTCGTATATTTATATGTTTATATTTCAGCGGGTTCTCGGTTGGGTGGTGTCTCCGTTAGATTATGCCACGTCATAGAGGTCGTCTATTGTGAGCGTTTTCTGTAAGGTTTGCAAATTTCCAATACTGGAATTTGCTAAGCGACTTCTGTTGCTATTTATGTTAGTTGTGATGACATGTTTTAATATTGTTTTCGTTATTATTTCGCATTCTTTAGTTTTGTTTTGATTTGTTTGTATTTGTTAGCCTACTCTTGTCTATAATTTAGTTTCATACAACATTTTTGTTTATACACTGTGGTGTCATGTATTTTGTTTAATTCTATCGCAGATATCGTCACATTTTTTGTGATATTTCATTAATTTCTGCTTTATTTTTAGTTGATTTCTGCGAACGTTTTTGTATTGTTGCTGATCTTTGTTATTGTTTACATTGTTATTGTTTACATTGTTTGTATTGTTTACATTTTCAATGTTTACATTCTGCATGTGTTTACATAGTCATTGTTTACAGTTATAGTAATTAGTTAATGGGCTATGCTAATGCACTGTTACTACTACACTGATGATAAATGAATGATGAATAGTGTCGTGCACTATTGAATGAGAAGTGCACTTATGATCAAGAATTGATTGTTGGTATTTCATATACAAGTTCTTTGATTGGAGACTTGTTTCCCACAGAGACTGGGATAATATAAGGTGATGTGAATATACAAGTGCTTAATTAAGACTTGTTACACTTAGGTTTGAAATAAATTAGTTAATTATTTCAGGTTTTGGACTCATATGTTAGACAACATGTCTACATTTGAGCACTTTATTGAGCAGGGTAAATTGCTTGGCAAGACTGGTGATAAGTTAGAAGAATTTGCAACTGCTCGATATGATAAAGCAATGGAAGCTGAACAAAAGAAACTGCATATGGAAGCTGAACAAAAGAAACTGCAGATGCAGGTGGATGAAAAAAGATTCCAAATGTAAATGGAAAAACAAAAAAGGGAATCAGAAGCTGAGGAAAGAAAACTCCAGCTACAGCTAGAAGCTGAAAGACTTCAAAAAGAGGCTGAGAATAAAAGACTTGAAAAAGAAGCTGAAAATGAAAGACTTCAAAAAGAGGCTCAGGCTGAGGAAAGAAGATTACAGAGAGAATCTGATGAGAGGAAAGAGAAAGCAAAAATGGAACATGAAGAAAAGGTCTTAGCTTTAGAGTTGGAAAAATTGAAATTGATGAACATGAGTAATGGTAATGATTCAAACAAGGGTTCATCTTCTGGTAAGGCTAATAATGATACTTTTAAGATTAAGTTGCCAACTTTTAGTCCTTCCAGTGATGACATAATGTTCTATCTGGACAGATTTGAACAAGCATGTACAGCTCATAACATAGACAAAGCAAAATATGTTTATCAGTTATCAGGGATACTGACAGGTAAAGCTCTAAGTATATTAAATATGGTGGATGAACCTTACAAGAACAATTATGAGGTTGTCAGGGCCGCTTTGTTAAAGAAATATCAGCTTAACGAAGACGGCTATCGTCTACAATTTAAAAACATGTTACCTGAAAATGGAGTTGAATTCTCCGAGTTTATTGCAAGAATACGCATTACTTTCTCACGATGGTTGAACTATCTAAGACGGAAAAAACTTATGAAGGACTTATGGACTTAATACTTAGAGACAAAGTCATGTCGTCTGTCAATGAGTCTTTCCTTGCTTTCCTTCATGAACGTAAACCTAAAACAATAAAAGAAATGGAAGATTTCTGTTGCCAATACGTAACTGCGCACCCACACATAACCATGGGTAACTCTAAGGTGAAAGAAGGTTTACCAGTTGCTTCGGCAGCTCCGTATGGCCAAAACTTTGCTCGTAGATTCCAACAAAATTTTGATAGAAAGAGTAGCGGTAATTTCTGTCAAAATCATGGAAATCAATTTCATGGTGATTCTTCTTCGAAGAATTGGAGACAACCTGATAGTACTCGTTACTATCACCCTAATAATTATAAGCATTTCAAAAGAGGATATGGTAATAGAGGTTATTCCTGCCGAAGACCTCAGAACCAAACAAATAGATGTTCGCATCAATGTGAACATGATAGTAATCGTGGAAACTGGAATTCGAACCAGGATAACAATTACAATAGAGACAATAATAACTGCAGAGATAATAATAACTCTGATAACTTCAGAGGTAATAATAGTCGGGGTAGATCTCAACACAAAAAAAAGAGATATCAGCAGGCTAATGCTGTACAACAGGAAACTGAGGGAGCGTGTAATCATGTTGTTGATAGTAAAAACTTTGACGCTGTCACTGGTTCTGCTTTGGACTTGGTGAGAGCAAGCAAGTGCGCCCAGGGCAGGACGTTATTCGAACCGGGTACCATACCTACTGTGAGTTGAGGTCGCCCTCTTCCCGCTCTTCCTGCTGCTGTTGCGCATGACGGGACGGGTTCTTTAATCCTACATAAGGGTCTTGTTAATGATACTCCGGTCTCACTACTTTTTCGATTCCGGATGCACCACTATTGGTGTTAGACAATCGCTTGTAGATCCATCTTGTGCTACAGGAAGGGTTATTAAATGTGTCACATTTGGCGGCACTCTAGAAAAATATCCTACTGCGTAATTCGCATTGCCACTCCTTTCTTTACTGGAGATGTGCATGCTTGTCTCTTACCTAATCCTATTGCGGACCTTATTATTGGTCGTATTCACGGAGTTAGGGAGTGTACCCCACAGCAGATTGCTGCTGGGAAGATAATAACATGCAAGCTACAAATGCAGTAGTTACAAGAGCACAAGCTCTACAAACACCCGAAACTTCACTGAATAGTGATGGTGAAGTTGATAGCCAAGATAGTCACTTAGTAATCACTCGTGACTCTTTCATAAAATTGCAAGAAGAAGATCCTTCTTTAAAAAAATTCTTCGTTCTTGCAAAGAAAGGTGATCCGAATCAGGATACAAATAGAAAATCTTGGATTGCAATGAGAAACGGCGTACTTGTACGTATGGTACAAGATTCGGCTACGTCGGCACATTCGCAAATTCTTGTTCCCAAGAGCATGAGAGTCCAAATATTACAACATGCTCATGACTCGCAATGTGCTGGACATATGGGTTTTGCCCGTACGAAGTCGAGAGTCCTTGCGGCTTTCTTTTGGCCTTTTGTCAATAAGGACATTCGTATTTACTGCCGATCATGCAAGGTATGTCAGGAGGTCAAATCTAGAGGACCACGACATGCTGCGCCTATCCAGGCTGCTGACATTCCTATTCGGCCGTTTCAGAAAATGGCCATAGATATTATTGGCCCTTTTAAGGTCAAGTCGGCCAGAGGACATCAGTTTATCCTTACATGTGTCGATATGTGCACACGTTGGCCAGAGGCTATTCCTCTTAAGAGCATATCTACTACAGATATCGCAGATGCTCTTTGGTTGATATTTTCTCGCTTGGGGTTCCCCAGAGAAATATTGTCAGACCATGGCACTCAACTCATATCTGACACTATGTCACAGGTAATGTCTACCTTACATATTGAACGATCTCTCAGTAGTATCTACCATCCTAATGTCTAATGGGTTAGTTGAGCGTCTGAATAGAACGCTCAAGACTTTGCTTGGTAAGATAACTGAAGATCATCCTCAAGATTGGGACAGGGTTTTACCCGCGGCTCTCTTTGCCTATAGAGAAGTCCCTAATGAACACACAGGATTTTCTCCCTTCGAACTTGTCTTTGGCGCGCGTCCACGCGGCCCTATGTCTTTATTACACGATCTCATCACTGCCGATGATATTAGCGATGAAACTCAATCCTCATATGAGTATGTCATTGCTCTTAGACAAAAGATCATTGAGGCATGTAAGCTAGCAACTGCTTCATCAGAAATTGCTAAAGAGAAGGCAAGACAGTTTGCTAACAAGAATAGATGTCTACGACAACTTTGTCCAGGTGACAAAGCATTCGTCCTACTCCCCAGTAGGGAAAATAGACTTCTTATTGCATGGAAAGGTCCGTATGCAATAGTCTCTCGGATTTCCGATGTTGACTATGTGGTCGATATTGATGGAAAGCATAAAACTTTCCACATAAACATGCTTTCGGAATTTCACGAACGTCCGGACTATTTGCTGCCTATTTTCCAGGCAACGGAGGATGCTCCTGCACCTCACGGTCATTATTCATCCCTGTCTGTCATACAGGATGAGGAATCTACCTTCTCAGATGTCAATCTTCCCCTTCCAGTGGTTCCATTACATTCCACGGAATCTTGGAAAAACGTTTCTGTTTCTCCTAATCTTTCTGGTGACGAACATCGACAAGTCTCGTCGATGTTACAAACATTTCAGGATGTTCTCACTGACATTCCTGGACACACAGATGTCATAGAACATGACATAATTCTTAACGACAATAATCCAATTAGGGTTAGGCCGTATCCTATTCCTATTCACTTTCAGTCGCAAGTGGAAAAGGAATTGGATGAAATGATTCAATTAAATATAATTGAACCATCGACTTCACCATATTCTTCTTCCATGGTTATTGTCCGGAAGAAGGATAAGAACATACGAATTTGCGTTGATTATCGCAAATTGAATCAGGTCACAAGTTCGACGCTGAACCGATGCCTTTGTTAGAAGATCTACTGATTAGACTTTCTAATTCTAGATTCTTCACTAAACTTGACTTGTCTAAAGGTTATTGGCAAGTGCCTTTAGCAGGCATGCCAAACCTCTTACTGCTTTTTCTACACCTAGGGGTCTATTTCAATGGAATGTTATGCCTTTTGGTCTCATGAACGCCCCTGCCACTTTCGTTCGCATGATGCGTCGAATTCTGTCACATCGTTCGGATGTCATCGCATACTTAGATGACATCTGTCTCTTCAGTGATACCTGGGAAGATCACTATTTAGGGTTATATGACTTACTGTCCACTCTACGTGAGAATAATTTGACAGCGAAACCTTCTAAAGCTGTTGTTGGTTTTGGTGAAATCTCTTTCCTGGATTCCTCCTGGGCGCACATGTCATTCTAGAGACTGATCAGAAAGCTCTTACAGCTATTCAGACTAAGAATTTGAAGAGTTCGAGATCCACTCGATATGCTATAGCTCTTCAACCTTTTCACTTCACGGTACGAGCTATCCGTGGTGCGGATAATGTGATGGCTGACATTTTGTCTAGATGCCCACATGACTCCAACTAATACTTCTGTCCTATATTTCCATATATTACAGAGTCATAACACACCTATATTTCTACAATAGATTAGCACATCTGTACTTACTTTATATGTACACACTATCGTGCTTTGTTGTCATCTTCTTCTGTTCGTTTTTTAAGATGATAGAGGAGGACTGAGTAGTTAATATAAGGGCCGTTAGTTTACTAAACAGCCACAATTATTAATAATGTATTGTACCTTATGAAGCATATTAGTTGTTAATTAGCATTATATTGCTTGTACTTTCTCAGAATGTCATTGTTGAGCTGAGGACTTACCTTACTAGTATCAAGCATGACGAGTTCTAGATTGTGTACTTACCCTCGGAATACCAGAGCATATGTCCTGGATCGTCATGTAGTTTAACTTTACTATGTACTTATGTCATTACATGTCAAAGAATGTGCTATTTAAATTTTCCTATCAGATTTGTACATCCATTTTTAAAGACAATATTAGAGTATGCTGTTTAATGATGATTATGGTAACTTGCATACGTATATTGTGTTTACATGCTAACGTGATGTGTGTTGGTGACACCTCCCCGATGTGAATATTTTTTGAGACATATTTATTTTTCTGTTGAGGTATATCCTCACCAGACACTCTATATTTAGCCTCATGTTAGGCAATTTAATTAATTATCAGCGCATAATTCGTGCGTTTTGAGCCGCTTATCGCATGCTCTTTGATATTTAAAAAAAAAAAAAATATGTTCCACATTTTTTTTTTATCGGGAGGAGGTGGTGATATGTTGCGTGATTAATTCTCGCAACATCGTTTTATTACAATATCTATTTTATAACGCAAGGGCAACAACTGCTTGAAATTTATAGTCACTTTTCTCGGTAAGCATTTGTCTTCCCGCGTTGGTATTGAATGCAGTTAAGTTTTGAGCTGTGGTCTTTTTGCGCTGGACTGCGCTTGACTGGTCTTGTTTTTTGGTCGATCGGTTTCCGCCCACCACTAGTGGAGTGAGCGATTTGAATGGCGAAAGAGATGCCTCGTTGAAGAGGGGATCTCCGCTATTTTTT
The DNA here is from genome assembly GCA_024509875.1 of Oreohelix idahoensis. NCBI lineage: Eukaryota > Metazoa > Mollusca > Gastropoda > Stylommatophora > Oreohelicidae > Oreohelix > Oreohelix idahoensis. The sequence goes on from JAMPIV010022833.1 coordinate 451,243, forward strand.
GTTCTGTCAGGGATGTGTAGTCCTCTTAATGGATATTTCGTTTATTCGAGATAATACCTCTAGTGTTTCCCACATGTCGGGAGGCGTGATATTTCTGTGTATTTCCTGAAAGCAAGGTAAATTGACTTTTCATTAACTCTATCGATTTTGGGTCGTGAGCGATTTCGATTCATAGCCTGTCTTCGAAAGTCGTCGTCACGAGATGTTTTCCCAGCTCACATGTCGCTGTATTGTACTGCATCGGTTGATGCACGTCCCAAGGACCATTACTTGCTACTTTGTTAAATGAACTAGGTTTGGAAAACCTTTATTATCTAGAGGATATTTTTGAGGACATTATTTATACTTCGGCAGACGTGTCTGTCTTGCTGAAGTCAGACTAAGGAGAGTGAACTGATCTCATACATCTGGTTATCTCCTGGCTGTTATAGAAAAGGATGGAGTTTTTCACCTGACTACATTTACAGCACTATGAAATATAACATGCATCTGACTCATCATTGTAATGCTGTCTACCGTCTATTGCTGTATTGAATGTTGCTGTGATAATGACTGTTTGATGTGCCTACATATTCGCGTAACCATTTTGTCACTGTGGCGTCCACAATAAATAATGAAGAAAAACGTCAACGGCTGTTACAAGAATCATTGACTTTATACGTCGTGAGTTTACTGACGTCCTATGTGGATTGCCCTGTTATTTTTGTATGAACATTGTTTGACTGAACACATCTGCACACTACACAAAACCAGACATGCGGATACCATCCATCATCATATGGCATCACGCATCATGTTCCGATGCTTTCTGAACCCAGGGGGTGGCATAAAGCTATCCCAAAGAATGTGGAAGAACTGCTTGTAGAAGTTTACTTTTCACAAACTTAGACGTCACAATGCTGGAAAAATTTGCCTAAATGCGCCTGCGCAGAATGCCTCAGCGGGGATACTGGATGCGGTTCCCATGATAAATAGAGCTGTCTTTTCCTGATATTAGGTGGTGTTTCTGTGTAACAGCGTTGGCTGTCTTGTGATTTAGTTTCACAGCTCTTAGACATTGGCACCCATTTTTACAATAAACGGTGCAGACTTTGTTAAATTGAAAAACACGCTCAGCACAATTATTTTCAAACGAGAATAGGATGTAAAACATTTAGGATCATTAGCATAATGATTTTGTTCTTCTCAACAAGGCTGGTTGGACAAACCTAAGGACAAAATTGACATCTCAGGGCGAGTGGTTTTGAGTAACTATGAAGTTCTTATAAACAGTGATTTTTCAATTTGTTAACGTATTGCAATTAAATATTGTATCTTGATAGTGTAATCTGGGCGACAAATAATATGTACTTGTTACGTACATTTATTACCTAAGGGGGTAGTCTTCGGTCCTGCCAAATGTACGCACCAGTCTTTATATAGTTATATTATTTGAGCGTTCGATTGATTCACGCACTGACGTGCACAATGCAGTGTGAGTTGCTTTGGACGCACGGGTAACCTAGTTTGGGGGATAGTGACGTCATGTGAGTTCGGGGCAGTACGGACTGTGTTTATGTCCGAGGTATATTTCTTGGAATATTTTATTGGCAAGTTTGGAAGAAGCCATTACTTTTGTATGATCTCTACTGGTTCATGATGCAGCCAAGAGTAGAAGTATCATGTAAGTGTCGCCCCATGTCATTGAATGTTTATTGAGTAAATTAATGTATAAGGCCGCTCATAGTTCTGATCTAGCGGGAAGTCATCACAGTATGTCCTTCCTAGAATGGACAGACGGAGTCGTTAGCCCTTTTTGAATTACCGTAGAGGGGAGGATTCCTACGAAGAAACAAAGTTAATTGATTTGCATACTTCTTATGTTTATATGCCGTATTTTCGTAAATGCCAAAGTCGTGGCATGGATACAGAGAGGTTGGTCAATACAGAACTCTAACCTGGTCGTATTGTTGTGGATGACTTTGTTTGGATTGTTATATATCTATGCTACCTAAATATTGTATGAAGGAAGTCTGAAATTAGTGCGAGTATGACAAGAAATATTACTCAGTGAGAATTAATCCGTTGGTCATAGGATACGTCCTTGAGAGAAGGTCAACGGACGTTACTACAATACATATGCTATGGCAAAGGAAGTGATCGATCTTTAGTCACTTGAATGAGAGGACTTAATTGTAGAGGATCTTCATAAACTTGAAAAGTCAATGATCAACATTTTGATGTAATGACCTTTTTGCAACTGTAAATATGACCGTCTTGTTCAACGTCGTATATGTCACGTTCAATAAAAATATATGTACAATCATCACAGCCTTGTGTGCTGCCAGTCAATAACCAGTTCATCACTACTTGTTGGTGTTCGTGTTGAAGAACATTTATGACATTTTCGTTCTATTAAAACCATTCGCGTAAATAACACTCTTGAACGTTAGAAACGAACCCAACAGTAATTGGTATGCCAGTGTGGTCTGGAAGTAATTTCAAAGGAACTTACCCATCCAAATTATCGTTTGAAAAGAAGAATTTGTACTTTCAAGGCGACATCATCTCAATTTGGATCCTAGCGTGATAATGAATCAAAATCAACTCAAATGCTCAAGATCATCAATCAACCTCCACGTCAAGTTCTACAGTGACTGACTGCCTTGCTCACCTCTTCGTCAGTATTACGTGCGAGCTGGTTTTGTATACGCAGAACGAAGTATTTTATCCGTAGACGTACATCCACGGAGACGAGGCACCTTGTTTTTCCCGGCACACGCGAGCTAAGTATAACTTGTATCCGTTATACATTTTATTATTATTAGCTGTGCCTTAATTGTTTATGTCCACCTTTATATTTTCCGTGTTATGTGTTATATGTTGTGTATTCTTTGTGGGAGGTAGGGTTTGGAGACTCACGGAGGATACATCCCAGTTTCACACCAGGGCCTTCGTGACTGTTCTTTAGGAATTGTTTTGCAGACTTCCCTCAGTGGAATGTTCCTACGCGTGAGCGTAGAAGGATTCTAGGTCCACATTGGCTCTGGTTTTTTTTTTTAAATGATGCATTTACATTACAGTAATACAAATAATGTATGCTTGTTTACTTCTCTGGGCTGAACAGCTAGTCTTTCTACTTTAGCATTATAAAAATTGTGGTTACATACTCAATTAATTGATATTTTAACATAAAATGATAGAAAAAATAAAAACATTATTTAAAGTTCACATATCATGCTTTAAAAAGGCACATTTGAACCCATTCCATCATTATTCAGTCGCTGTTCGAGCTCTCTTTGCTTGCTTCTTGTAGTCAATCGATGAGGTGTCTCTTGTCACAGTCTAACAGTAATCAACAAGCATTGAATTGCTCCAATTCCCTTGATACCTTGTCTCCATAGCAGCAATGTCCTGGTGAAATCGTTCACCATGCTCATCACTGACCGCTCCACAGTTTGACGTAAAGAAATCCAGATGAGAATCCAGAAAATGAATTTTCAAAGACATGTTGCAGCCAAGACTCTTATACTTCAGAAGGAGATTTTCTACAATTTCATTGTAATTATCAGATCTGTTGTTTCCAAGAACATTGTCCACCACTGACTTAAATGCTAGCCATGCTGCTTTTTTCCTTGCCATGCAACACGCAAAGAAACTCGTCATCATGAAGAAGTTTTCGAATTTGCGGACCAACAAATACTCCCTCTCTTATTTTAGCTTCACTCAGTCTTGGAAATTTTTCTGATGAGGTATTTGAAAGCCTCATCTGTTTTCTCCATTGCCTTGACAAAGTTTTTCATGAGACCCAGCTTAATGTGCAAGGGTGGCAACAAAATCTTGCTGGTGTCGACAACTGCTGGGTTCTCAACGTTCTTACTGCCAGGCTGCAATGACTGCCTGATTGGCCAATGTCTTCTGATGTAATGGTCACTTCGTGCACGGCTATCCCACTCACAGAGAAAGCAACAGTACTTGGTGTATCCACCCTGTAGTCCAAGCAAAAGAGCGACCACTTTTAAGTCACCGCAAAGTGACCAATGATGATGATCGTAGTTTATACACTTCAAAAGCTGCTTAATGTTTTCATAAGTTTCTTTCATATGAACTGCGTGACCAACTGGAATTGACGGTAACACATTACCATTATTCAACAAAACAGCTTTAAGACTTGTCTTGGATGAATCAATGAAAAGCCTCCACTCTTCCGGTATGTAATTGATGTTGAGGGCTGCCATTAAACCAGAAATGTTGTGGCACGCAGAAAGGTCACCCTCTTTGAAAAAGAATGTAATAAGCGGCTTCTGGCGGTTCCTATACACAGAAATTGTAACATCTTCTGCCAGGAGATTCCACTGTTGCAATCTGGAACCCAAAAGCTCCGCCTTGTTCTTCGGTAAATTCAGATCTCTTACAAGATCATTCAGTTCACCTTGGGTTATTAAGTGTGGTTTAGTGGATGTAGTTTGCTCAAAATCTGTGTCACTTGAGGTTGATGGTTCAGGACCACCAATGTCCTCTTCATCAGTGGAAGCAGCTGAAAAGGATTCTGGCACTTTGGGAACTGGTAGATCATCGCCATGTGGTACCGGACGTATTGCAGAGGGGATGTTTGGATATTCCATAGTCCATTTTTTCTTCTTCGATATGCCTTTCCCAATTGGACCATGCAAAAGTAACAGTTGTTGAGATGATCAGTGGGCTCTCTCCAAATCATTGGGACTGCAAAAGGCATAGCTTGCCTTTTGCCAGTCAACCACAGTTTAAGATGTGCTGCACATGTATTGCAGCATATGTGTGGCGCCCAGCTCTTATGTCGATCTCCTATTCTGCAGCCATAATACAAACTGTACGCCTTCGGGCATTTCTAACTACGATTCTCTTGATAAGGACAAATGCACTAACTAGTGGCAACATTTTATCCATTAGAAAAGAAATATGCAAACTGCCCACAACAGTTGCGTCATAT